>CM053515.1:64059377-64321743 GCA_028627145.1 Eidolon dupreanum
GCAGGTATTTGGTAAACCCACAAATCACCTCTCCTCTTCCTGGCTGACTATTTGCATTGTTTTAGCAGCAACCCACCTGTATCTTTTGATCAACTCAGAGCTAATTAAAAACATAAGAAGAAAACTGAATATAAAGATGGCGAGCTTAATTGAACAAATACCTGATAATGAAATGTAATTTATGGTGCTGCTGAAAGCTTCTTAAATTTGATGCCTATAACCTGCTATAGTTCCAATAACAACTCCACCCGTTGATTTCCTGTTAAAATATTGCGTCCTTGGTAAATTAACCTATTACATGTGAGGTCAGCAAAGACACATAAGGGTGGCTCAAACTAAGACAGTGCTGTGAGAATGGAAACAGATGGGTCTTAGAGAGGCTTCAGAGGGAGAATGGACAACTTTAGGGACTGGAGTGAGAGGTGAGGGAGAGGTGAGCAGTGAGACTATCAACAGAGCATGACACTCGGCTATTCACCATTTACCCAGAATCAGCCCTGGGCCCCAGTCTTAAATAACCTTATGGAGAATTTCAACCCTTGGAAACTGGATAGCATTCAGGACCTTCTTACTAAATCTTGGTTAATGGGCTGTTGATTTAGAAAGAACAATGGCTCTTTCTTGCCAGCAGGACAAGTACATGCAGGCCACCAGGACGAATATTGCACAATAGGCAGAGAGTATGCAATGTCAGGGATGGGGGTGTACTAGCTGAGTATGGCAGAGAAGAAAACTTCAACTGGGTGGCAGGAGGAAGTGGGGTAGGAGAGGGATGGTGGAGAGAAATACCCTAAACCCCATACACCCCAAAAAGGGCTGGACAACCTCAACTCAAGAACACCAGGTTGCCAAGCTGTCAGTATGTACTCCTTCCATAAGGGCTCAGAACTAAGTTCAGAATTGGACAGTACAGTGGTCTCTTAAACTAATAAGTCCTGGTTTGGGCCACTTCAGGAAAGCTGAGGAAGACTATCAGAGCCCTTGATTCTAGACATGGCGCATTCTCCACCACACCAAATCTGTTGTATAGCCAGCTCAGTTCTTCCATGATCATGTGCCCCGAAGGGTGGCCCTAGAGCTAGGTCCCATCTTTCTCCCTTACTCTGCACTTCCTCTTCCCCTATATCCTCAACATCTCTTGACTGCCCAGTAGGCTTGTGTTCTAGTTCACATCATCTCTCAGGTACCTGATTATCATACTCTCCTACCTGTGCTCCCAGATTCTGAATTATGAGCAAAACAAGAGGCTCTTTCTGTTGCAAGCCAGGGCTCTTGGGAGTGTCTGTGTGAGTCCCAGCACTCAAGTGAAAGAGAGAGGTCTCCTCACCCACCTGAGGCAGAGGGGAGGGCAAGGTGAGGACAGCATACCTGTCAAAAGAGGGCCGTTCCCCAGCGTCAAAAGCATCTCTGAGCTGCTTCACTAGATTGTCCTGCCCAGGCAGTCGGAAGATGCCTTCTTCATTCAGGCCATGCTCAAGGATGAACTCTGCACACTTCTCCACCAGGATGGGCACAAGGTGGGGGCCAAACTTCTGCTCATAGGCCACAGTCTCATCCAAACGCTGGCCGAACACGGCTGGGAAGAAAAAAACAGGACTTGACCATGATCCTGACTTCCGCTGGATGAACTGACAGGTCAAAATGCTTTGCCTATTTCTCCATCTTTTGTGTTGCCTATGACCTCAAAGGTTTTAAGGAAATGATACTAAACAAAATAGAGGAAACAAATCACCCATAGTATTTCCTAGGGCCATAAATTTGGGGTTAGAAATTGGGGCAGTCTCTGTCAGTTTTTTTCTATTGACACACATTTTTACATATTTAAAATAACAACTCACTTTTACTGAGAACTTGTGTGCTAGGAATTATGCTAAGCACTTTGCATAACTTTTCTCATTTAATCTTGACAGCAACCCCATGAAGTGGTAGTATTGTTATACCACCTTACTGTTAAAGACACTGAGCCTTAGAGACACTGATGAACTTGCTGAGATCAGATGCCAGGACATGGTACAGTCAGAATTCAAGCCCAGGCAGTAAACGCAACTGAATGTGCTCTTAACCACAGCAACAAGCAGGCGGTTTAGAATTCTGCTTGTGTCATATAGTATTAAAGCATAACAGTCTATCATATGGATGTCTCATAGTGTATTAAACTTATTGTTCCATGGTTGTTTACTATATTTTATTATTATTAACATGGCCACAGAAATCATATTCATTCACCTAGCAGAGTCCATGGGTTGTGTGTAGTGTAATGTATTATTTCTAATTAATTGCTTAATTAATTATTTGACATTTGGATGGATGAACATACGCTTTTCATTCTTTTAAACTATTTCCTTAGGACAAATTCCCACATGTAGAATTACTAGGTCAAATGGTTTGAACATTTTATCACTCAATGGTATGCAAATTGCTTCTCAAAAATATTTTTTTCCAAATTATACTGCCTCCAGCAAAGCAAGTGTGGACCAGCTCCATCCCAGTCCTACGGCACGTGGCTCTGTACTTTCACCCCAGCAGTGTAGCAAGGTTAGTTGACAAGTCAGGACAGTCATTGGCTACCTATTGTTTTCCCAACAGGCCCCCATACCCTCTGTGTCCTGGAGGTTCATAACACAGGTCATGACTTCAGCTGTGTGCTGCGTGAGTTTCCATCTGTCATAATTAGGGTTCTGCTTCACCGACTACTTCTATTAATAGATGCTGGTTCCCAAAGCTCTTTGATTTTCCCATGATTCTCTTTCTCTCTGGTTGGTCCCCTAGATCTAGTCTCTAAATAATGTGGATTCCACCTGCGAAGTGCTGTAATGAGTTCCTGAGTCTTCCATGTCTTTTCCACTCCCACCCCACTGCCCTATGCCAGGCTGGACTCCTCTCCCCACTATGGCTGTGTTTCTTCTAACATGTTCAAAGCCCTCCTGCTGCTGTCCTCTCTAAACCACTGATCTACCTGAGCACATTCCTCTATTTTTAAAAGTTATCCATTTCTTCCCCAATTACCACAGCATTTTTTCAAATTACCCCTCAAAGTCCTAGGCGGCTCCTCTGCAGACCCTCCCTCATCACATCACATACTGAGAGGTTAGGGCATCAGACCTAGGAGGAGCTGAGCAGATGGGTCTCTGCTTTCCTTACTCCCAACAAGACCTGCTGGGCTGTTATCCGTTTTACTTGTATTTCAGTGAGACTGATTAAATATTTTTGTGGGTACAGTCTGAGAGATGGTGCTGGCATTCAGCTTGGCCCCTATCTACCTTTCTGGCCAGACTTCCTGCTATGCCCCCAAAGGCACCTTGCCCTGGTGTTCCCAAAGCCCACAGTGCTCTCAAGTTTTCGTGCTCTTGGACGGTCTCTTCTCACTGCCCATTCAGTTCATTTCTCCCTTCCCCTTCTACAGGATTTCTATTTGTTTTCCTTGGCTTAAAAGAAAATATTGTCACCTCTGCAGAGCCTTCCCTGACCCCAGGCTGAGAGACTCTGTCCCGACTCTGTGTACCGGTATTCCTTCTCAAATACCCCAATCCCTTTCCACACTGCTACAATTATTTGTATGTCCCTGTGCCCCCTGAACAACTGTAGGCTCCCTGATGCTGGAAACATGAGGATGATCTCTTTTAATCTCCAGTGTTTAGCATAGGACCTGGTAGATAGTCAACAAATTTTGTTAAATTACTTAATGAGTTAATTCATCTTTATGTGATTAATGATAATTTTGGCATTTCTTTAGTTTAAACACTAGTAGAAATATCCTCAGTAGATAAATTCAGCTTTAGATCAGCATTTATTGAGTGCTCTGCCACATGCCGGCAGCAGGCCATGTAGAATGAACTATAGAGACAAGGAAACGTAAGATGTGGTTCTTATGTTCATTTAGTTTATCATTGACTTATGAAAATGAAAGGACTCTATGCAAGATAATGAGAAACAATTGAGAATGTCAACTCAATATGGAATTAGGCTCCCATTTGTCTGTGAAAGGAGCTGGATAGATGTTTTCACCAAATTGGAGGGAAATTATTCAAATGATCTAACTTAAAACATAGATCACATGGTATTTGTAAAATTCCCTTTGAGGGGTCCAGAGAAGGGCACTTCAAAGGGAGAGGCAGATGTATTTTGGAGCAGCTGAAATTTAGGCTGAAGGGGCCCACTGGACCCCATATAGAAAGATCCTAAACATGATGTGACAGTGTACACAGAGACATCAGAGCTGTCAAATGTGAGCTCCATTTCTGAGGTCCCCAGGCAGATGCTCCACTTTGCAGGTGATCTAGAATCAAGCTCCTTCTTGCACTCCTCTGCATAGACAGTCTTCTAACTTTTCTCCTTCTCTAAGTCTATCAGCCTTGGTGTTCACTCTCTATTCCTCCCATACTCCACAATCAGTCATTTCAATGTCACTCTTACCATTTCCCAATACTCCTTTTCTTTCCATCAACTCCACTCTGCCTATTTCACTACCCTCTCCACACCTTCATCAGGTCACCATGAGTTATGAGGGAACATAGCATACTATATCATGGAAATTTGTATTTCCAGTCTCTAAGACCTTGGTTCCAAATCTTCGCCACTCCCCTTGAGCTCACCACCCATTCCCTCTTCTTTCTGTCTCAGCGGGTGACCTTGTCTCCTCTTTCCCTTCTCTCTCCAAATTGGAGATATCATGAGTGAATGCCCTCATTTCCAGTCCCTGCCTCTCTTACCCTTCCTCCTGTTTGGGAAAATAGGACCCTGTGCTTTCCACTATGATGATGCTTACTTTAACTGTGGGTTCCATCTCTTTTCACCTCTTCCAGGATTTCACTCCTTTTTTGTATCTTAATTTTTTTCTCTTTCAATAGAAAAAACCTCCATGAGTCTAAGTCTTTACCAATTTATTAAAAACTAATCTCCTACTCCATCACACAAGCAACATTAGCTTTTCTTATTTTCACCAGTATACTCATCAATAAATGTGTCTACTTCTTGAAAGAATCGTCCACTCTCACAGCCTTTACTTCTTCCCTTAGCATTCACTTCTCCCCTCTCACCTCACCCCAATTTGGTTTCATCCGCCTTCCTCTTTCCACACAATTTGCTTAGTAAAATTTTTAGTGCCAATGTTCAAATCTGGCCTGTGTTCATTTCTCACTCTTTTGGTCTTCACTGAAGACTCTGAAAGTGTTGATTCTTCTTCCTCCTCAAGACTGTCTTCTTACGTGACTATAAAATCATCCACTTTCATTTTAATTCCCATCTCCATGAGGGCTCTTTTGTAGTCTCTTTTCCTGTGCCCCTTCCTCCACTTGCTCCTTCAGTGTGTCATTTCCTGGCATTTCAACTCAGACGTAGTCCCACTCTAGAAATCCACATATGTGATCAAGATATCTCTCTCTCTCTCTCTCTCTCTCTCTCTCTCTCTCTCTCTCTCTCTCTCTCGTTTTATCTCATCTCATCTCATCTCATCTCATCTCATCTCATCTCATCTCATCTCCATTATTTCTTTCTCTTCCTCTCTCTTCTATTCCATAAGTCCAATATCTAATGACAATGCTCACAGTGTCTTCAATCTCACTTCAACCCACCCCCAATATCCGCAAATCACTGCTTCTCCTATAGCCTTTCTCACAGGCAATAGCATTTAGTCGATCAAGCACCAGGCACTTTCCTAGGCACTGGGAATACAAAGCCATTAACACAGAGTACCTGCACTAGACTAATCCGATTAGCAAAAATGTGTGTTTGATTTACCTGCAACACCCCTCTTTTCCTCTAGTACATTCTAAAATACACTTTTAACCATCTCTTTTCTCTATTCTCACTGTTACTTTCAAAATTACTGTAATGATTTCTTTTGTGACTGTTTCTTGAAAATTTCTTCCACTGGAATTCATAAATTATTCTGCAAATATAGACTGATCATCTGCTATGGGCCAGCCACTTTGGTAGCTGGAAATTATGATAGAAAGAATCAAATATTCTGGAGTGAATGCCCTTCCTCTTCCTCCCCACCTGGAACCTGATCTTCCTGGAACCTGAGTTCAGATGTCTTCACCTCAGAGGAACCTGGTCACTCTCTCCTCAGTGTTCATAGAGCTCCCTGTATATACTTCTATTCTATCACTTTTCATGTAGTTTTCTGATAATTTATTTACACATCCCCCTCTTCCACTGGCCTGTGGGCTGCTCAAAGGCAGACAGACCGTCTGGCTCACCACATATTTTTATCTCCTGGCGCAGAGCCTGGCACAGGATGGACCAGTCCTCAATGAGCTGTTACTACCTGCTGTCTCCCATTCCTCCTGCTCTCAGCCTCTTCTCTCCTGCACTCTAATCAGCATTTCTTCAAACTCACACTTGTCAAGATCAATGGCCTATTTTACATTTTTAAATCCTGGGGTCACATTCTTGGTCTTCATCTTGGTCTTCATCTTAATCACTCTATCAGCAACATATGACACAGCAAATCACTCCCTGAGAAACTGTTTCACATGGCTTTTGGTCCACTTATCTCATTTCACACAAGCTAAAGGAGCACACAAGCTGCTCCTTCTCGGCCTCCTCCGATGATTCCTCCTTTACACCCTGTTCTCTAAATGTCAAAGTGTCTCAGGCCCTCCTTTCCTCATCTGCATATACTTCATAATCTTCAGGGCTTTAAATATCACCCATATGGTCAAGACTTTGAACTTTACATCTCCAGCCTAGAAATCAATCAAAGCTATTCCTTTCAATAAAACATAACCATTGCAAGCTCTAGAAATATCAGGACCAACAGGGTCCCTGCTTAGTTTGGCTAGATCAGGCTTCATCACTCTTTGTCTCAGGTCATGTATGAGGAGTTTGGAGTTTTAAACATCCTTGGAATTCCAGAGAACCCATTCCGACTTCTATCTATTTCTGACTTCTGGGCCTGATTGCCAGCCACCTTTGATCCTGGTTGGACATGAATAGCTTAGCTATGGAGAAATAAATGAACCAAGATAGCCCAATGAAACTAAGGAAGGGGCCAGTGAAGGAAGAAGACAGCAGATGGTAGCGGGGAGGTACTCGAAGCCCATTCTCCACCCCAAGGACACCTATGAGCGAACACCCAGCTTCCCTTTCTGCGCGTGGCCTCCCAGGTGGTACTTGCCCCTTTAGGAAGCTCCCGCCTCACTGATCTTCCCTCCCTCTGCCAGCCACCCGCTCACACAGGACTGCTCAGCATGTTGGACCATGTAACATTAACAGAGACATTTCTATCTTAACAGTATAAATATTAATTAGCTAATTATAACATGTAATATTATAATTGTAATTATTAATACATTTAATTAAGTTAACTTTATGACAAACTGCCCGAAAGCTTTCATGTGTGCTCTCATTTAATCCTCATAAGAACCTAGGAAGTAGATATTACTGTTCCATTTTATAAATGAGAAAACTGAGGCTCAGATTAGGAACTCGACGAAGGTCATATTTGCCCCATGATTCTAAATTCAGTGCTTTAATCCTTTTTTTTTTTAAGTCGAAAACTGTCTAGAATAAATTTCAGACATCATCAAGCCTCAAGGGGAGCGAGAAAGGGGTGGAGAGCTGCCCAGCCTCTGCTCACAGGCCACCCTCCAGCCTTTACTTCTCAAGCTCTCAAAACAAACAAACAAAAAACCCCAGAACACTGGATTGGTTGGGGGAAGTAAAAATGGGAAGATTAGCTGTCACCTCCTTTCTAACCTAGTCCCTGTTCTATCATCACTTAAACACCCTTGGATTCAAGATAAGAGACCCTTCCTACCCCGCCTCCAGTCCAGCCCAGGGCACCAGGAGGGCCCGCCCCGCCCCCTCCCCACCTGGCCCAGTCTCCAAGCACTAGTACCTGCTTCCCAGGGGTTCAGATCCAGGAGCATCCCCAACCCTGACAGAAGAGGGAAGGGGAGCAAAGTGTCTTTTAGTGGAAGACTTGAATCACAAAATAAAGAAGAAATACCTTTCTTTCGGAGCTTGGGGGTTTTCCTCCTGAAATTCCAGCAAAATATCAGTGCCAGGGTGGGAAAGCCACAGCCCAGTTCCCACTGCGGCATCCTGGGAATACGAGGCAGGCAAGGGCGAGGAATCACAGCCTCTGCTGGGCCAGCCTGAAGCCTATCCTCCTCCCCGGGCTGGAAGGACCATCCTCTCTTGCTTCCAGACCAGCACATGCTTGTAAATACTGCTCAGGTTCTGACTCCAGCACGGAAACTCTGGGATCTGTCGGCACCTGCCCCAGGCCCTCCCTTCCTCCTTCTCACACCACTTCCCCTCCCCACTCACCTTTACACACATGACTCTTGGCTTTTAAAGAGTGAACATAAAGCTGTCAGGGCCCACAATAAAAATAAGTACCTCCTTTTACTTAGCAGCTAATTGTCAACTGCCATTCAAGGGATACTATGGAGGTGGGTTAAAAAAATCCTCCACACAAGCCCTTACCAGCACTGCCCCATATATCAAAGCATCTGGCAGGAACACAGCATTTCACTTAGAGTTGATAAAGCCAGACCACCCTCCCCTGTAAATGCTTTCAGAATTGCAGGTGGCTCAGTCAGGCCTTCAGAGAGAATGGTCTTGGACGTGGGTTGCTGGATAAACTGAGATGACTTCCCCCCTCCCGTTGAGATGATTTAGCATATAGTGCAGCAACCCTACCAGACAGGCCCAGGAGACTTGAAATGGACTTTGGCATCACTGGAGTGGGGGCTGGGGTGGGGTGGGGGCGTTGCTGATAGGCAGGAGCAAGGAGGATTGCCAGGAAGGGCCCTGGGCAGTGAGTGTGATGCTGCCAACCAAGTGTTCATCCTTCTTCCATTCACTCATAGGCCAGAAATGGGAGATTCGTCTTTGACACCACATTCTCCTTCCTTACTGAATTTACTCCCATGTCCTGGCAACGTTACCTCTGAAATGCTGCACAAGTTGATTTACTCCTCTCCTGCCCCACCACCATCACCCTCTTCTAAGAACCTTAGAATGAAGATCAACTTCTTTAACAAGGCTATCTCCACTGTTAGTGCCTTCCTTTCAATTCAGAGCCTGTTCTCGTTTTGGTCACAGGACCTTTGCACATGCTATTTTTCTTCTTCTTCCCCTTTGAGATACTTCTTCTTCCCCTTTCTCTTCCTAGTTAGCCTCCATTGACCCTTCAGATTTAAGCTTAATCATCATTAGTTTGGGGCTTCCCTGAACTTCTTGATAAACACAACCCCTTCCCCCATATGGTATCATGTATTTTTTCCTTTGTGGTACTTTTCAGAGTTGTAATTTTATGGTTTTCTTTGGGTTTCTAAAAAATTAACTTCTGTGTCTTTTACTATACTGTGAGCTCCCGGAAAAAAAAGACTGTCTTTTCTTGCTCTCTTTTCTCTTCCACTCTCTCTTTCTCAGTATTGTACCCCTACTGCTAGCATAGTGCTTAGCATATGACACATGCTTAAGGGAGTATTTGTTGAGTATCTGTTTGGTGTTAGGAGCTGGGGCGGGGAGGGGAATAAGAGCGTTAAATGAATATAAGTAAAAATCATCCCTCTTAATGTCCAGTTTAGCTAGAAAGAAAGAACCAGAACATGGAATAACAATGAATCACAGAGAGAGCACACTCCCACAAGCTGAGCTGTGCAGATTATGCAATCATGCTCTGAAGGACAGAAAGAACTTTAAAAATGAGAGGAAGCAAAGGAACCCTACGCATTTAACAATTCAGTATTTATACATTCTGTGCCTCATGTTGGCAAACACACAAAGACGTTTGACACATGGGACCTAACCCAAGGTCTGACAATCTGGTTGGGCACAATTTAGTGCAGTGCTTATGTACCCGGCAATGGCCTGAGCAAAACCTCAGAGGGCCAGCCTCCAGAGAAAGAGGGCGGAGCAGGTCCCTACTGAGTAACAATTTGCATTGTGGACTGCCTGCTCCCTGAGAATGAAACAGAGACCAGGTTTCAATGTGCAGATCCAGGGAAGGCAGAGCCCTCTTACTAAAAGGAAAAGGTGGTTTCGAGAAAATGGGCAGCTGTTGAGTCTTGGAAAGTCACTGGAAGTAGAGGTGTGATTGTCTCTCTTCCCTTTCTCCTACTTAAATCAAGAAAATCTGAAATGCATCCAGAACTTCTGGGGAAGGGGCTGCTCTCTAAGGTGTGATATTGTGATTTATAATAAAAAAATATATATATATTTGGTCTTTGACTCACTTCCTGGCACAGAGCTCCTAAAAATCTTGGAATTTCCTGTATGAGAGCTATAAAGGTATCTTTTTATCTTTTGGCAAGTACCTAAGTGGAACCAGCCATGTCATTAAAGGGTTGAAACTTTCAGTACCATCCTCCAAACTCAGAACTTGGGAGAGAAGAAAGGGGCTGGGAGTTGAATTAATTGCCAGCGGTCAATGATTTAATCAGTCATGCCTCTGTAATGAAGCCTCCATGAAACCCAAAAGGACAGGGTACAGATGGCTTCTGCTTTGGTGACCGCATGAAGACATGAGGAGAGTGGAGCTCTTAGAAAGGGCATGGAATTTCCACATCTTTTTCCCCATACCTTGCCCTGTGCATCTCTTCCACCTGGCTATGTCCGAGCTATATCTTTTTATAATAAACTGGCATCTAGTAATAAACTGTGTTCCTGAGTTATGTGAGCCGCTCTAGCAAATTAATCAAATCCAAGGGTGGGAGGGTGGGGGTGCCATTGGAACCTCCAATCTATATAGCCAGTTGGTCAGAAGCACAGGTAATTTCTGAACCTGTGATTGCCATCTGAAGTGTGTGTGTGGTTGAGGGCAGTCTTGTAGGACTGGGCCCTTAACTTGTGAGATCTGATGCAATCTCCAGGTAGATAGTGTCAGAGCTGAGTTAAATTGTAGGGCACCCCGCTGGTGTCTAAGACATGTAGGGAAACACCCACACAGACACACTGGAAATGGTGCTGGAATCAGATAAGGTGAGAGGAATGTTTGGGGCCAGCCATGAGGCAGGAGGATCCAAGGGGAAGAAGTTGGGTGTGCCATGGGAACCATGTGAGCCATCTCTCCCATTAGGGAGAAAGGGAGCCAGAAAGGGGATTGGGGCAGGAAGAGGTCTTAGCTCTGCAGAACTGTCACTAGAGTGACTTCTAAAACTTACAGTTGGGATTTGTTACCTGAGGTATATGGATGGACTCCAGGGCTCTCAAAATATCCTGCAGTTGAATGTAAAATTATATTTTTCTGGATGTTTTTTTCTGGTAAGAGTATCCATAGCTTTGATCAAATTCTTTAAGGGATATATGAACCATAAAGAACTTCGCTAAAGCTCACCATTAAAATGCTTGCAGGGAGATCATGTTAGAGGGAGCAACCCATCTACTGAACAATTTCGCAGATAACCTGCTAGTCATTTAACAAAGTAGAGAGCTTAGGGGAGTAGCATACAGTGCTGTTATGGGAAGAGGAGGTCATTCCTTTGTCCATTCATTTAATAAATATTAATTGAGCAACTACTATGCCAGGCACTGTTTAGATTCTGGGATACAGCACTGCACAAAACAGAGGAGGAAAAAACCCTGCAAAGTAGAATGAAAGTTTCATTCTAGTGTGGGGAGACCAATTTTGAACAAAAGAAATAAGTAAAATATTCAGCCTATTAGAAAGGGAGTAAGTGCCAAGGAGAAAAACAAAAACAGGAAAGAGGAATAGAGAGGGCTGGGAGCAGGGTGAGGAAAAGGTTCAATGTTAAATGGAATGATCAGAGGTAGGCTCACTGATGTGGCATTTGAGCAAAGACCTGGAGAAAGCAAGAGACCAAGCAATGCAGCTACCTGGGGAAAGAAGATTCCAGACAGAGGAAACAGCAAGTGCAAGAGCCCTGAGGCAGAAACAAGCGTAGGGAGTTTGGGAAAGAGCAAGGAGGCTGGGGAAGCTGGAGTGAAATGAGCATGGGAGAAGGTTCTGGAAAACAAAATCAGAGAGGTAATGGTAGGGGTAGATTGTCACTCCAAGTCATCAGAAGATTTTTGACTTTTCCTCTGAGAGTAAAAAGAAGCTATTGGACAGTGTTGAGTGGAAAAGGATCTTGATATGATGACAGGTTTAACAGGTTCACACTGGTTGCTTTGTTGGAAACAGACTGTAATTCGGACGAAACAGTAGTCACCTCAGTCAGGATGATGGTAATGAAGGTCATGAGCAGTAGGCAGGTTCCAGGTGGAAAAAGGCATAGAAGGTTTCACAAAGGGCTGCAATGAGACAGCAGCAATATTCTGAGACTTTCCAATGTTTGAGGGGACATGCCCTGCTGATCCAGTATACCCAGGCACCTTATAAGTGAAATCACGCTGTGGCAGAAGCAGGCTGCCTACAGAGACAGGAGTCCTGCCCCTACCCTTGGACAGATGGACTCCGTGGACAAATTATTTACTTCTTCAGGACCAAAGTTTCCTGACTTACAAACGGGAAGAACAAACGTCTGACTTGCCCTTGAGCTTCAGACTCAACTCTGTTGTCTTTAAATGCCTTCTCATCCTGAGATCTATGATTTGGGTTTAATGAGAGGCTTAAAAACATCTGAAATGCCACATTAGAACCAAACTCTGTTTCTTGAATAAATTAGTGCTTCTCTCTTCTTTCTTTTCCCTTGGACTTTCCCCTGCCTACAGGACTTGTGCTTGACTTGCTTCTCGGGGAGGTGGCCTTGGGGTGCGGGGAGGGAGAAATCCTCATGTAGATTTTAATAGAGTGCAGCAGTTCACTGTGGCAAGGCTGAGCCGAGCACCACAGAGGTCGCGGATGCTGATCACAGTGCAAAGACAGTATTTTGACTCAGAGCAGGTGCATAGTTAGGCAACATTCACCACCCTTGTCAATGCAGAGAGCCTAAAGCACTAGACGGAAAACAGAAAATGTCAACAATCTCACAATCCAGGGCAATAAGGAAGACTGCAGCTAAGCTTAGGCAGGCTAAACAGCACATAATAGAGCTTTAGTAAATAAAAGCCTCATCTCGGCCTGATTAGCACCATAAAAAATATTGTGTTGAGGAAATGGGAAGTGGTTAATGAAACTATGCTACTCTTTTTGTAATCAGTTGACACTGTTCAAGATGGCTGGAGCAGGCACTCTTGAGTTTGACTGTCCCATACAGGTCACTTCTTTTCTTGTAGCCCCCACTGGGCAGATCACAGGCCACAAAACTGCCTCTCTGCCCCAGATCCTGGGTTCACAGGTGGATTCCTGATACCAGCTGAGATCACCCAGGGAGGGAAGCTAGAGGCTTGGCAATGAGCATGGCCTCAGAGTTGTCCTCTGGTGGTCTTCTCTGAAAACTGCTCAAGGTAAAATCATATCCGGAGCTGCCTCCACCCCATCCCTGAAATATTACAGATCTCTGTCCAGTAAAGCCTGCAGGGGTCCTTACCTCCAGAGGGCGTGCCAGCGACTCTCTTAAGGAATTTAACCCACTCCTCCATCTCTGCCTGGGAGCTGGCCATGAGGACATAAGAGTCCTGTCCTGTGCGACTCTGGTCCCATGAGGCTGGAAGAAGAAGTAACACTAATGAAGATCATAGAGTGGTAATGGGCTTGAGCAAGGGGAAGCAAACGGGGGCCAAATCTGACCATTTCTTTGCTTCAGTTAAATAACCTATCAGATTATCTGCTCGCCCTCAGTGGCATTGAATCTTTGTGTACCCTTATTATTTTTGCTGAAGCTCTAATTCTGTAGATGAACCATTGACCACAGTGGTCTACAATTGGGATGACTTGAGTTGAGAGCTGCACCTGTGGAGAAGAGAAGTCATTTCTTACCAAAAAGGAAGAGGAAATTCACAGGGCAGTTTCAGTATTAGAGGAGACAGGACCAGCCCATACAAGTTTGACGACTTCAGTCCATCATGCTAATCATGTATACTTTCCTAAGCTACCTTTGAACTCAGTCGTGGAGTGGGAAAGGGAACAGCAACTCAGGAAGGAGGGACAACAAACACATGTGTGTCTTTCTCATGAATTGGTACTTCCTGTTCAAGATTACTGCTTTCCTGCCTGCACAGGATATTGCAAATGATAGGTTCTCGATACATACATGATGAACAAACGAAGTTTGTTAGGACTTTCTTTACTATTTTCTCTTTAAAAACATATGTAGTATTTCCTGCATTTGTGCTCTCAAATGGACAAAAGGGTAGAGGAAATGACAAGGAAGTGTAGGAGGGAAGAAGAGACCGAGATAAAGAATGAAAGAAAGTGACAAAATGATAAAAAATAGGGAGGGAGAAGAAGAGAAGGAGGAGAGCATCAAACACAGATCTTAACAAGGACAAGAAAATAACAACATTTCCTTTCAATTACAGAGTACTATTAAATTTCAAAGTGTCTTTTTAGATATCAATCCATTCTTCTCTCAATGTCCGGCCATTCCCCTCAAAGAAAGCCTGTTCTAGTAGCATGTTTGTGCCAAAAACTATATTTTCTTACAGGAAAACAAAAGGCTTTCAAATTCCCATTGGTCCTGGTCTCTTGAACCTATCTTAACATCACCAAGCCTCACCTTCTTTCACCCTTCGAGATAGCTGATTCTGAATCCGCCTTATCATTGGGTCATCAGCTCTTCTGATCAGAAAGGTCTGTCCCTGAAAGCCCTGGCTGGGTGTTTCCAGATGTAGAATAGGAAGTAAAAAATGTTCAGGGAAGAACAACAACAAAAAAATTCTGTAGGAATCATAATATCCCTTTGAAATAGAATGAGGCTCTAGTATCATTTCCACTCTGCAAATAATAGAACCTAAACCCAGAAATGCAAAGGGACCTGCTCCTTGGTGCCCAGTAAGTTAACTGACAAGCTCAGGGTGAAGCTATTGGGCTCTTTTATCCCAAAAGAGTTTCCACTAGCCTATATTGCTTCAAATTTGACCTTGGCCAACATTTATCTGGTGTCTTTCCCCACCACACCTACACTCCAGTCTACTACGTTGTCAAGAACATGACTTTTTAGTTTACCCTGATTCCTGGGAGATCCTTTCGATCCACTATGGCAACCCCACTGAGAAACATTCAGCGCCTAAGATGTTTCTGAGTGGCCAGGGCTCCCATGGACGGACCCTTAGGGCCAGAAGATCTGATGATCTGATGACAAAATGTATTCAGAATTGGGCTATCCCAGAGGGTAAAGAAGGTGAGGTTCAGTGATATTAATACAGACAGATTCAAGAAACCAGAACCAAAGGAAGTTTGAAAATCTTTCGTTGCCCTACAAAAAAGTAATGTTTGGGCATATTGCACTGCTAGGATGGGCTGTCTTTCAAGGAAATTGCCTAGCATTAATACAAAACCCACGAAGAGCAACTCTGCCCTCAGGCACATATTTTCTCTGACTTTCACTGTTTGTACAAATGTGTCACCTACTGGGCTGTTTCCTTGTCAGAAAGGAACTTCTCTTCTTTTCTTTCATTGCCTAAGGAACTCCTTCCAATTCATCATTTAAAATCATCTTTGGCATTGTTTAGGTGAAAACCTTGGAGTCACCTTGACTTTCCTTTTCCACATCCAATGTGTCCGCAGTCCTCTCTACCTTCAAAATGTATCCAGAAATTGATTATTTCTCGCCCTTTCACTGTTCCCATCTCTGACTTAGATAATTGCAATAGTTTCCTCACTGGTCTCCCTGTTGTCCTAGGCCTCTTTTCATCTCAACTCAAAAGAGTTTTAAATCGTAAGTCCGATTACATCACTCTTGTGCTCAAAACTTCCCGATGGCTTCTCATTCTTCTAGTATAAAAACTAAACTTTTTATGATTGCCTGTAAGTGCCTGTAAGAGCTGTGTCCACCCCGGACCAAATCTCCTGGCCTTCTTTCCTGTCTTCACGCCACTGCAGCCACGCTGGTCTCCTTGCTGTTTCCTGAACACGTGAAATAGGCTCAGAGACTCTGCGCTGGCTGTTCCCCTTCCTGGAATGCTTCCTCCGGACATGCATTTAGCTTATTTCTTCAGCTCCTTCAGATCTCTGCCCAAAGGTCACTTTCTCAACAAAAATAACTCAAAGGTCACTTACTCTGCCTGCCTGCTCTATTTAGAATGACAAATCAACCACCACTACCACTTCACCCAGGACTTTCTCTTTCTTTGCTTAATTTTTTTCCATAGTACTTATCCCATCATAAAACTATACAATCTACTCATTTATTTAATTTGTCGTCAGTCTCCTCCTATGTAAGCTGTATGCAGGCTATTTTGTTCTTTGCTAGATTCCCAGTTCCTCCAATAGTGCCTGGCTCACAGCAGGCACTCAATAAATTTGTTGTATAAGTGAATGACAACATCTAATAAGGTGACAACCTTACATGCAACAGAAGGAATAACCCTCCTATCCTTGATGACTCCCTTTGGGTGGGAGAAGAAAGAGTTATTCTGCTAGAAGTAAATGGGAAGAGGCAAGCTTGCCCTAAATTTTGCCTATCCCAAATAAAGAAAAACGTAACTACAATAAAAGCCTTTTCTGTGGCCTTTGTGAAACTAACACTGGTAATCACAGAGAGAGGGCCCTGATTTAGAAGGCCATCTCTTGTGCCAGCATTGGCCCCTGAGAATCATCTAGCACAAGAGGATGACAAAAAGGGGAACTAAAAATTCTCTGCATCATAACATAGAGTTGTCTCATTTTAGGTTGGGTGGAAGCTTGGGAATAATGGCACCTTTAGGAAAATCGTTCTATTGCTTTAGAATTACTGTTGGTCCTTATGAGACTTGTGTGTGTGTGCGTGCATGTGTGTGTGTGTGTTTGTGTGTGTGTGTGTGTGTCTGTGTGTGTGTGTGTCTGTGTGTGTCTGTGTGTGAATCTGTTCAAGAATTCCCCTAGTAGCCCAGGAGACTTCTGCAAGTATGAGTGATAATGAGAAGACAAATCTTCATCCTATCCTAGCACAGCAATTCTCAAGGGTACTAGACATTTGGTGCAAAGCTCACAGTGAATGTGCAGCTGGAGCTCTCAGTAAGGCTACCCCAGATTTAAAATTCAGGCTTTGGGACATGTGTTACCATGGATGGTTGCATCCAACGAATAGCTTCTCACTCTTCTAGTATAAAAACTAAACTTTTTACGATTGCCTGTAAGTGCCTGTAAGGGATCCTAGGACTGGAAGAAGCCTTGTGGTAAAGGGGTGAGTTTATCCTAGAGAGAGGAGATTGAAAGAGTAAGTTCTTCCTCTAAGGAGGAAGACAGCTGGATAAAAAAAGCATGAGAGGCCTCCTGGAAAGAGCTAAACTTTATAAAAAAAAGTTTTTCTTTGTTTTCTATAAATAGTCATAGTCAGTTTTAGGATTGGTTTCTACATTATAATTTCCTCTAATTCTCTTCAAAATATCAGATACTTATATATACGGTACTTATATACACGGTACTAACTGTACACCAGGCACTGTGAGAAATGTTTCATATGCATTTATTTAATCTTCACTATCATCATCATTGTCCCCATTTTACAGATAAAGAAATAGAGGCAGGGAGAAATTAAATAATGTGATCACAATTACACAAATAGTAAGAGGCAGGGCCAGAATTTGGACCTGGGCGGGGTGACTCCAAACTGGGCATGTCTAACCTCTCTGCTACCTTGCCTTCTTCACCAAGATTCTTATGTACACAGTTGCCTTGGGTGAGTGGTAAGGAGGGAGTTAAGCAAAGGGGGCACTCAGGGGACTTGTGGTCTCCCAGGCTGTGTTGGCACCTTGGCAACAGCCTGGCTGCACAATGGGAGCAGCAGTCCTGGAGTTCCTGGTTCCGTTGACAAAGGAGCAAGGGACAGGGAGAAGCAGCTTCAGTGTGACTGATTCACACAAACACAAAGGAACTCTTCTGAGACAAATTCCCCTTCTCCCAAATGCACTTGAGAAAGGTAAAGTAACTCTTGACTGGGAAAAGCACCCTCCAGTGTGCTGCTAACATGTGTAATAGATGAATTACAGCACCTGACACATGCTAAGCACTCAGTAAGTCAGAGCTGTCATTTCTTATTAAGTCACGTTGAACCATAGGAGAATGTTGACTGTCAACGATTTTCCACCTACCGAAATGGCAATTTCACATGGTTCAATTTATATTTTAACTGTTAATTTTAATGTCCCGCTAAACTTCTAGACTGAATTCCTTTCAGTGTGCAGGGATGATGTCTTCAGATCAGTGTCCCAGTGCCTAGTGGAATACATTACTTCAAGTTCATGTTCACAAAGTGCTTACATAGCTGAACTGAATATGCACCCACTTAGTTCACTTGCTAGTTAATGAACTAGTACAGGTTCATTAACTCTATGGAGAACTACAATGCTCCCTTACTAGGTTGATTGATTAGTTGTTGACAGATCCACTGAATAAAGCTTTGACTTCTAGGATCTAGATGGAAAATGAGAATGTAATACACCTCTGTCCCACCTTTTGTCACCTACCTGGAATGACTTCAAAGACAAACTTCCCCGCTTCTTCTGGGTTTGTGGCGATCTCTTTGATAGTACTTCCTGGTAGATACATAGAACCCTGAAATACCAAAAGTCAGGCCTGTAAGATAAGCAGTGATTTTTATCACCTATGAACTAACATTAAATTAGAGGACAAATAGGATTATGATAGGATGCGGGAGGGGAATAGGTGGAGAAGAACATGAAAAGCTAGCTTTGAATGGGGACCCTTCTGCTTTTCAGGCTTCGATCAAATTAAGTGGTAGCTGTCTGAGAGCAAACTAGGTGCCTAGAGAGAAAACAACAAAGTCCTGACAGGAGAATGAGCTGAGAGGGCATCCTCACCAATACTTGCCTTTTCCTACCTTTCCAAGAACCCGACTTCCTGGCCAAAGCAGACACCTGATCTTTGTGAAGCCAATATTGAGACTGGGTGGACCATACCAACTGCTGGGATCCCAGAAGAGACACTGAGGACTGAACCACAGCTAGCCATTCAAGGGGATCGAGTCTTCCCTTTTGCTAAGTGCCTTGAATGTATTAATCATTTAGTTCTTCCAGCAATCCTCCAAGCAAGGTTTCATTATGCCCATTTACAAATGAGGAAACTGGGGATCAGAAAGGTTCTGTAATTTCCCCAATGTCACAGAGCTAGTAAGGGGCAGAATGGTAATTCATCTCAGAAGTGAATTCAAAACCTGTGCTCTTCACCATCACAGCTGTGGTGGTGGGGACCCTTCAGCTTAATGTCCCCTGAAAGAGAATCAGAGGTCCATGGGGGAGGACAGCGAAGGTGCAACAGGATATGTGACTTCTGATACACGAATATGTTATTAGAAAAACAAATCACTTCCATCATGTGTATGCTCGATGCTTTACCACTTACAGTGCACTGTCACATACAGTATCTCATTAAAGCCCCACAACAGCTCCATCTCAAGAGTCTGGCAAGATTTGCCACTTCTACTTGACAGACGAGGAAACCAACACTTTGAAAGTCTAAGTGACTACACAAAGGGACATAATTAATTTGTACTAGAGTTAGTTACTCATCATTTCTGAGCTGAGTAGACATGCGTGTCTTTATTCCAGAACAAGGTAGGGATGACAAGGATTGGCCACAAAGAAGCTATGAAGGCAAGAGTCTTAAGGACCTCTCAGGTCAGCTCAGGTGCCTGAAAGAATAAATGTCTCTTGAGGGTTTAGAAATAAAAAAAAAAATCTGAGGCTGAGTAAGAGAGTAGAAGAAAAAGAAGACCAGAAGGAGGAGGAGGGAAAGGGGAAGGAGAAAAAAAAGGAAAAAAATTGTTCATAAAAGGGAATTCTGCAATTCTTTGAATTTCTCTAATTTTATTACTTAAAAATAATTTCTACCTATGTTGTTTTCACCATTCTTAAATATCTATGACCCCAGAAAAAAACGATGCTGAGATTGTGCTACTGGGCTACTTTGCATGAGTTAAGGCACCAGAATAAAAGGTCGTGTTATTTTCAGTTAGGAGAGAACGCCTCCTGGTAGGAAGGAAAAGGAAGTATAATTTCAGAGGTACCTGCCTCTCTTAAGTACCTCTCTAAACTAATATTTGATACCCCAAATAATTTCATCTAAAAATAGTAAAAATAAAATAAGAAATATATAAATACCATTTATCGAGCAGTTACTAGGTGCTAAATGCCCTGAATATATTATCACATTTAACCTTCATAAAAGCTCTATGGGGAATGGACTGATATTTTCCCCACTGGAGAGATGAAGAAGTAAGGTTCAGAGAGCTGATTAGCTGATCCAAGATTAAAAGCTAGCTATCAATAGGAAAGGTATGATTCAAACTTTGGTCAATGGGATTCTAGAATTACAAGAAAGGCTTCACTCATAAGTCCCATTAACTTGCTGGAAGAAGCAATAATCAGAGTTAAACTTTATCACACGAAGGCATAAATGACAATTGCAAGCTGTTTCCTCATATTGAACATGAGAGCCTTGAACATCATAAATGAATAGAGGAGACAGGAAGAGTAGGAAATAGTAAAAGAGACATTACTGGGATTAGGGGTGGGGACTTTGATGGGAAGAAGAATTTTCCCAGTCAAGGGAGGGCTAAGTTGCCTACTTGGAAAATTGATTAGGGTAGACTCTGTACAAAGATGAAAGTTCTGGAGGCCCCAAGTCCTGCAGCAATGATGCTGGAGGAGAGGTATGACAGTGGTGTGCCAGAACCCCCGCTAATATTGGTTCAGGATGACTGTTACATTTTCGGGAACTTTTAGTGCTAATTGTTAAACACAGCTGTTATTAAAAGTTAAATTATATAGACTTAATATAAAATAAAATATTTTATATTAAAAATAAAAGTAATACTACTCAGAATTCAACATTTCCTAATTACTATATTTTACTATTACTTCTGTTCATATGGTTCGTTATTTACATCTTTCTGTGTGGTAGAAATACTATATTATACTATATATAATACTATACTATACTATACTATACTATACTATACTATACTATACTATACTATATAATACTATACTATATAATACTATACTATAACATTGTGCTACTGCATATCTCAACTCCATGTTCAGTGATGTCATGTTCATAGCTTGAGTTGGCCATGGTAGGAGTATTTATATCACAGAAATTGACGATTTCTACATCCAAATCAGCTCCCCGACCAGAAAGTCATTTGTTCAACATTTACCAGCACATCTCCAATAGACAATCATATAAGTAACTTCACAGAAAGCAGGTGATGAGACAAGGAGACAATTAGGCCAGGATTGTCTAAAACCATCATTGTAGCAGACTTAAAATCTATCTGCTGAGATTCTGTTTTTAAAAACTACCCTGACAAAGAACCTTTTGGAATGAGTTAAATAAAACCAGGTCGTGAGTTAGAGAGCATTACGCTACGAGAGCCTGACAGACCTCTCTGAGAACCTGGAGGAAAAAAATGCAGACTGCCTTCAGTTGAGCTCTAAAGTTCCCGAAAGCACATACACAAGAGTTCCATAATTATGTAATCGTTCTCCTTTGTTGGACATTAGGTCCAATATGTCTCATTGACATAGCACTGCATATTTCTTATTATTTCTTTTAGATAGTTTCTTAAAACCAAAATAATTGGGTCTAAGGGTATGATCTTTTGTGGCCTTTGGAAAATTGGCTGAATTGTTTTCGAGAAAGGTTGTACATACTGACATACACATCATCAGTATACTTGAGGGCCTTTTTCATCTGACTGCTCTAAGATTTGGGGCGTGTCTCCCATTTTGAGTTTTTTAGGGATCAGTGTGTGTGTTCTTTTTAAATTTACAATGAATTTATATTTTAGAAATATTAGAAAGTAAATAAAAAAGTAGAAAATTAAAAATTATGTGTAACTCTAGTACTCAGAGATAATCACAGTTAACACTCTGTGTATTTCTCTCCAAGTCTTTTTCCATAAATACAGATTCATAATTTTTTCCTAAACAAAAGAAAATCTGTTGTAAATTGCTTTTTTTAAAAAAAAATAGTTATATTATGAATATATTTCAATTTCAAAAAGCATTAATTTAGGGCATTAGTGGCTTAATTTATTCTATTGTATAGATTTATAGACGTCCTCTGATATAACTTAGGCTCTACCACTGGGTGTTGTTTTTACATTGCTGTTATAAATAACACTTTGGTAAAAACATGTACAGGTAAATTTAATTATCTACATCAATGTTAATCATCCACTCAGATTAAATTCCTAAAACTAGAAACACAGAGTCAAAGTGTTCACATTTTTAAGCAGCATATTACCCTTCAGGAAGGTGGTACAGATTTTCATTTCCACCAGCTGCACATGAGAATTTCTGTTACCTAGTCCTTACCGATATTGAAATTCCAAGAAAATCTTTGCCAATTTGATAAGGGGATAATGGTATCTCATTAGCTGACATTGTATGTCTTTAATTTTCACTGAGACTGAACTTTTTATATATGCTTTTTGCCACTGCATTTTTTGGGAAATTGCCCATTTGTGTCATTTATTCATTATTCTACTGGGCTGCTTCTTGCATTTTGAAAGAATACTTTAAATATTAAGCCTATCTGTTTATGATATGTATATAAACAATTTTTCCTATTTATTATTTGCTTTTTCTCTTTGTTTTTAAGGTACAGACATTTTCATTTATGTCATTAGTCTTTCTCTTGTGCTGTTTTTGTTGCTGTGCTTAAAAAACCTGTCTTCCAAATATTATGCAGGTAACTGCATTTTCTTCTAAAGTTTTTATAAACTCATTTTTGACATTTAAGTCTTTAATCCATCCAGAATCATGAATGGTGTAAAACATAGTGTAGAAATATACCTTTACTTTTTTCCAAAAATTTAGCTTATGTCTGTAACTTTCATTTTGTTTCTAGATATTTGCAATGTCTGGGTGTCCCAAAATAATGTCAAACAATAGTATAATAAAAGTATTTGGAAAAGATCTTTCTTTACCTTAATAAAATAATAATGGCTATATGAAAAGTCTACAAGGATGTCCTCTTAATTCTTGTTTGTAATAATGATATAGATACAACATCTCAACTTAAATTATAGAATGTCCATATAATAGATTATTTTGCCACTATTAAGAATTACATTATAGAAGAATATTTAATAATAGGGGGCCATATTCATGACATATTATAAATTTTTTTAATTAAAAGATATTATTCTAATAATTTTGCACTTAGGATAGATTAGTTTATAAAATGCATATGTATAGAAAAAACTGGAAGAAGTAAGGATTTAGATGTTTATTTCTGGCTGATGGGATAATTTTTATTTTCTACCTTGTGCTTTTTTGCATCTTCCAAATTTCCTACCATTTTGACTACATATAGCTTTTGTAGTCAAAATATACATGTCCACATAAAAGATAATATTCTAAGAAATTCATTTTATTCTTAAAAGCTTTTTTAAAAAACTTTTTTATATCTGAAATGAGTATTGGATTTTAGCAAATGCTTTTTACAGCTATTGATTTATGGGCTGTTCTCATTTGACTTACTGATCTCGACCTATTGATCTGATGTATTATTATCCTACGAAATAAACCATTCTTATTATCTTAGAAGCAGCTTTACCTAATTATCCTAGGAAAAAGTAATCCTGAGAGGACTTTGGGTTTCCTTCTCTAGAAGTAAAGGAGAGAAGGCTAAGACCCTCAATAATTTATTTTACACTTTGACTTCAGTTTATGCTTTTGCAAAACAGTTTTTTACACATGCTTCATATTATTTGATCCTGTGATAAATGAAAACCAGTTATGATTGTTTCATTTTACACAAAAAAGAAAGAGTCCAAAAAAATTAAATAATTACATGGCCAGATGGTAGTAGAGCCAGGAAAAGAACACGAGCTTGGAGGTAAGGTGCCTTTCACTCTCCACACCTTGTGAGAGTGAACCCCAAGGAACTGTCCTTTCCGCTTCAGGAAGGCGCACACATTGTTGCCATCTCCCTCACTCTCTGCAGATGGGAAGACTTCCTGCATCAGCTATTAATGCACCAGTCGCTATCATCTGAGCCTGTAATTGCTCGGATAGAGTCTGAGTTGTTTGTAAAGAGAAGAGAGTCCGACTTCCATACACAGGACACTAAGAACCCAGTCTGTAGTGGGGTCTCTGGCCTTTCTGGAGCCTCTATAGTGACAGATACTGATAGCTCTCAAGTAAAGGGCCTATTTAACCAGGTGCTGCTGATGCATCACGGATTCTCAAGTCTGCTCTTAAAAGAGAATTGTCCTCTTCCAAAATGACTGTCACCTTTCTTACATACTCTGTCATGCACTTCCAATGTCCTCATCCTTCTTGGGGCTTTTTTCTCTGGCTCTAGAATGTTCTAGAGTCTGTCTTCCCTAATAAATTACTTCTGGCCAAGATCACTCTTACCCCTCCAGAGACATCAGTGCTAGATAAGGTGACTAGTTTTCCTGGTTGCTCTGACACAAGAGTTTACACCTGGGATCCCAGAGTAATTGATAATAGCAATCCCTTTCACTCTCATGCACCACAATGGCCATGAGGAAACAATGGTTAAAAGAAAAAAGACTTAGGCCCAATCTTTAGGACCAAAGCCTTCTATAGCCCCATCTATGTCGGAAAATCCTGTTTGCTTTCTTTTCAAAGTACATGAGAAATCTGATCATTTTCTTCCAGCACACAACTTCTACTGAGATTTCAAACATTGTAACTTCTCACTTGAATTACCTTTGTGCCTCCTTCCTCAGGCCCTACATCTATTTTTGAACACAATAGTCAGAGCCATCTTCTTTACAATATAAGTCAAAAAATGTTCCCTTTCTCCTGGGAACTCTCCATCACCCTCAGTGTAAACACCCAAGTACCTGCAGTGGCCTGCAATGCCTTTTGTAATCTGTGCTCCAATCCCCCACAACCACCCCCACTTCTCTGACCTCATCCCCTCTGATTCTCTCATTCCTTAGCTCTGTTGCTCCCACAATGACCTCCTTGCTATTCCCCAAAGACATCAGATATGCTCCACCGCAGGGCCTTTGCATTGGCTGTGCTCTCTGTCTGAAGTGCTTTCCCCAGAGATCTGCTTGATTATTTACTTCTCCTTAGTCTTTGCTCAGATGTCACCTTCCTCATGAACTCATTCTGACCACCCTTTTAAAAATTGTAACACCTCCTTCAAACACTTGGTTCCCTTTAATCCATTCTATTTTTTCTTCATAGAACTAGTCATTTTCCAACAAACCACATAGCTTTCCTTATTTATTATGTTTATTCTCTACCTTTCCCTCCATCTTCTGAGTTCTACATGGCAGGGATTTTTATTTGCTTTACTCACTTGTTTATTTCAAGTACCCAAAACAGTATCACATAGCAGATGCTCAATAAATATTGATTGACAAATACATGAAAGCCCCAAATCATTTTTCTTGAACACAAATCTACTCTATCTGAGCTCTCATATACTCAGAGTCACTATCAAGACCATGTTGCCAGCCTTGAGTTAGAGCTGCACTTAGGAAGCTCCACAGTGTTCATCTCTGGGCTTCCTGGAGAAGGATCACACTGTCATCTTTGCAGCTCAGGTTCTACATCTAGAAAATAGCAAAAAGGAGGGAGCAACGTTCTTGCAGATGGATGTGTGTCTAATCCTAATAAGAAGGCCCCTGTGAGTTTATATGCCATCTAGGTGGGCTCCAGGGACACTTCCTGGGGGAGAGAGAGAGAAAGAGAGAGAGAGAGAGAGAGAGAGAGAGAGAGAGAGAGAGAGAGAGAGAGAGAGAGAGAATAAATTGGTAATGGGGACAGACAGCTTGGCTAGTACCTGTGGCTTCACGTCTTCTTCGTCCTTGTAGTAGTAGAGCTGCTGCGCTCTCAGCACGAAGTACCTCTGCTGCCAGTGTTTCACGATGGACCTCTGTTTCTTCAGCCAGCCCATCTTGATAGGCCTTTCCAGCGAGTTGGGAGTGGACGACTGTTGAAAAGCCGCCATCTGCTCGCCAGTCATAACACTCCTTGACCGAGCTATGGAGAGGAACAGACAGGCGGACTGACTGAGGGACATGAAGCAGTGTGCAAAGAGTGGGCGGGGAGGCGAGAGAGGAACCCCCGAAGGGGCCGAGCAGTGGGTGGGGCCTCTCTCAGGTCCAGCTCAAGGGTCCAGATCTGTATCAAAGAAAGTCCCCAGCGACCCACAGAGGGGCCTTCTCCGAGGAGGCCCGACCGAGACCGAGAAGGAGGCGAGACCCAGAGGCCCAGTGCGCACAGTCCGGCAGCCGGGTCGGCCCCCTCATTCTATGAAGCGAAAGATTGGCTGGAGCGTTCTGCAGAGGAAGTGGCCGCAGCATCTGACAAAAGGTGCTTCCTTTTTCCTGCGTGGGAGTCAGTATCTGACAAGAGAGAGTAGAAAATAATATCTGGCTCTGAGGGTTCAGGGTGAGTGAGTCCCATGCAGCTGCAGCGGCACCGGAAGTTGCCGGGCATTCTTCACCAAGAAGGAGCTGTTGTGTTGGCTCTGACCTCACTGTCAAATGGAGCCCTTCCCCAGCAGACCCCCAACGCCCCTGGCCCCACTCCACGCAGCCAGCAGGCAGGAAGCTGGCACCTCCTGAATTTTCCTGCCAAGTGTCGAATGCCATTCTGTACCCTGTCTGCTGAGAGTGATTACAGCCCTTTATACTGGACCAAGCACCTTCCTGTAGCTGCTTTCCTCCTGCCTTTTCAGTCAGGCTGTCCCTCCCATGTGCTGACGGCACAGGAGCATTTGAAAGGAAAATAAATCTGCCAGCAGAACGGAGAAACAGAATTTGAATCTGGACCCTTTCAAGTCACTGCTTTGTGTAGTTGGCTTTTGTTTTAACACATGAGTCCTGCCCATCATTGGATCAGGGCCAAGTATCCACAGCTTGTCCCCACGTTAATTCCCATTCAGGACAACTCTCCCCACGCTTACCAGTCTTATGTTTGCATTTATTTTCTTGCTGGAGGAAGTTTCCATTTCATGATCCCTTTATTCAGCTTTGCCACCCCCCCTAAATAATATTCGTAATGTAGTTGAACTAAGCCAACTCCATTCTCTACCCATTGCGTCCCACCTGTTCTTCCTTTCCTGTCACTTTGACCCTGGGTCCATTATGCGACTTCTTTGAGCTTCAGTTTCCTCTCTTATTAAACTAGGATAATAATAATCCCTTCTCTATGGAATTGGTGCAGAGAAATAACAAGTTAACATACATAAACCACTTAGCACAGTCCCTGGTCCAAGGTAAGCAAATGTTACTCATTATTTTTACCAACAGATGACTTTACTTCTTATTGAAAGGATAGAGATCAGCTTCGAGAGCTTCCTAAACATCACTCGTTACTTCAAAATGTTGCTCCATCATTAAGCTTTCTCTCTTTCTTCATTCTTATCTTTAATGCATTGAATCAATAACTTTTCCCATTGTTTTTGATTCCTTTCTTTCTATGTCCTTCTATACTTGTGGTTTTCAAACTTCATTTATGTTTATGGCATACATTCAAATACTAAAATTTATATGGCATTATCAGATCTTTCTTCCACTAATTTTAATTGTATTCAGACTTACCACCTTATCTATATGTGTTGCACTTCAATTCTGTATTGTTGTCTAAAGAGGACTCTGCCCTAACTGGGCTCCCTTGATCTTCGCAAGGGGTCTATGTTCCTGTAACATACCCTCATTTCCAGGTGCTAGCTTGCAGTCACCCCTTACCTCCCACCAGGAACTGAGATGTCATATTATATTATACACTAGGGAACAGGACATACTTGATTCAACTTCCTGTTGGACAGACATCATCATAAGAGTGAATAGACTCAGCTCTAGTAAAAAAATAATTTGACATTTTGAAAACAATTTGGCAGTATGCTTCCAAAGGGTTTGCTTTACATCAGTGCATCCTGGCATCTTAGTCAAAATTTTTCTTAGATCCTTGCTCCTTAGTTAACTGCTATGTTGAAGATGTTCCATCTCTAACTCACAGGGTAGTAGGGCTGATCACTTACTCTAAGGCTGTGTAGATGATCTGAAAGAAACATAGGAGGGATTGAGCAGGAATACAATGGGAGGAGGGAATTTGAAGAACTGTATACAGTTCTGTGTCTCTCTAGGTCAGAGACTGTAACTTGCAAAGACTTGTATCTGTCCTAGAAAGAGAGCAAATTGTAGGCAGAGATAAAAAGAATGGTTCACACACAATTTATGGAGAAAATGAAAGAGTGAGGAATTGTGGCAGATACAGGGTATTTTCCCCACCCTAGTAGCCTCTGTGTCACCCTGCGCAGTGTGATTTTTGTGATCATGCAGATGAAGCAGAAGCAGCATTGGAGTTCGGAGGGAAGACCCCTCTCCTAGCAGTAGCATAACCAGAAGTTTTCACTTGGCCTCTTGAGTGATGTCACCAACTGGAGCCAGCACAGGAGAAGAGAGAAACAGGCAGGTGCCACCTGGTGGTTACGAGAACTCAAGCCTCATGGACTACCCCCCAAAGACCCACAGAAATCGTTAGAACTGCTGTAGGAGATAGGAGAAACTGAAAGTCTCCAACAGCATTGAGGAAGTGCGATGGGGGGAGCAGGAGCCAAAAAGACACCACAGATTGAAGAAAATTAACTCAGCATAGAGAAACTGTATTGCTGAGTTATTATTCTATGGTTAGTTCTGGGAAATTTTTTTATGCTCTGTTGTAGCAAAAACAACGATGATGAAAACAAACACACAAAAACCAAAACCTTCCCCTAGAAGCATCTGTGCCTTGCAGAATAGCCTGGTAAAGTCAGGAGTAGATATGAGGATCCAACGTTCTCAGACCTGGCCAAGAGAGGCTTAATGCCACTGTGGCAGGGAGGCAGCCACCTGTCTGCCCGCATATGGCCAAGGCCTTGACTAACCATTTTTTATATTCCAGAAGTGATACCATTCACCCATACATCCACCCAGTGTTTCTTGAGGGCCTGTTACCATCCGCAGCATAGGCGATGTGACTATGGTCAAGTTAGAGTGTAGATGATTACAAGTTAGAGTATAGATGGCTCAGTACAAACCTCCACACTGCTGAAATTAGGCCCAAACACATGGGAGGTGACAGCTGGAGCTCTGATGAGCTGGTGACTAAGCAGGGGAACTTTCTGTCCCATGTCAAAGCTATCTGCCACCTCACATTGCACATTACCAGGCACATCATGAGATGATTCAAATATCAGGGAAGAAAGCCTGATGGGCCTTGAGTTTGACTTAATTTTGACTAACTTTCTTTGTTAGTTCCTTTGAACAATCTCTCTCTCTGTGGGTGTGACTTGTTCCTGGATAAAGTAAACAAAGAAATCTGTTACTATTAATGGAGCTATTTCTTACAATGAAAATAATAACCGTGATAAGGTTCACTTGTGAGCCAGTCACAGCACACTGAGTGCATGCTCCCAGCCCTTCGGGAATGATTTCTGAACCAGGCTGTGAGCTGGAGAGGGGACTGCAAGCAGACCAGGGAGGCAAGATGGGAATTTGGAAGGCAGTTGCTAAACATTTACAGAACACTCTAGGGAAGGGGTATATGAAGGTCTCATGAAGTCAGAAATCAGTCTTACTCTACTAGAGAGAGAAAGAACAGCCTCTAGAATTGCACTGTCCAATACAGTAACCACTTGCCAGGAGTGGTTATGCCCATGAAAATTAATTAAAATAAATTAAATTCAGTTCCTCAGTCACACCAACCACATGTCAAGTGCTCAGTAGTCTCATGTGGCTTGTGGCTAGATGATTGGACAACACATACAGAGAACATATCTATCATCACAGAAAGTTCTATTGGGCAGCACTTCCTGGAATCTGAGTGTTGTCATTACTAAGCATGGGACAAAATAGGCCTTAAAGGTAAGGAAGCGTTTCATCAAATAGAAAAATCAAGCTGTACGACCCAAGAAAAAGTGGCTTCAGGAGGCAGAGTGAGAACCTCAACTTTTATCTGAGAGGCAAGAGGGAGCTGTTTAATTTCATGCACCTTAGAAAGTGGTGGCCCATGGTAGACAAGTTATGTAATTATACTGCATATGCTGAATTTTAGTCTGCAGGTGAGTGATGGCACCAGAAAAGAAAGAAGAGAAATGAAAGAAGTGCATATTTCCAGGGATACTGTTTCTACAGTAGAAGTTAGCTGCTTTTTGCCCCAAGTTAGAGCAAGAGAAAATTAAAAATGAAAGTACTAACAAAGAGGTTAGCTTGGGAAGCGTTATGACTTCTTTTCTTCATCTTCTTATCTTCTGACCCCTAACCCTAAAAATAATCAATCATGAAATCTTCTAGCATCTACTTTTGAGAGTTTTTTTTTTCTCTCTCAACTTTGCCTCAGTTTAGATTCTATGTGTGGGTGAGAAAGAATAGTTTGTTCAAAACTGGGGGAACCATTTAAGGTATTTTCTCAATATGTTGGTATGAGCAGTGTATTAGTCTGGGAACCATGTTTAAATGAACTTGAAAAGAGAGTAGAACTTATATGGCTGCAACCCAAAAACCTCCTGAGTTGCAGGGCCATCTATTCAACTGCTTGTGTGTACCTCAGTGGGAATCTCAAGGTCACCATGTTAAAAATCGCATTTATCTCCCACCTCCCCACCTTCCACCATTCCCCTCCCTGTACCAACAAATACACTCACTGCTTTATCTCCACTGGTCTTTATGATGTGAACAAACTCTTCGCAGCCAAGCAACCAAATCAGAAAGCCACCTCCTTCCTCCAGTCATCACAACCAACAACTCTATCTCTCTCCCTGATCCAGCCTTCCTCTCTACACCCACCTGGTTTTTGGACCCTTCTATCCTCTCCCCGAGTTTCTGCAATAAGCCTCTGACTTGTCCCTTCCTACCAGACCCACCTCCAGTCTACTGATGACATTGTTTATGGACACAAATCTGATCATGCTACTCTCCTGCCTAAAAACCTCCCATGACCCTCCAACATCTTCATCCTAAAAATGAAAGCTGAACTCCCCACATCAGGGTTTGAATTTCTTTGTGGCTTTCCTACTGCACTTCCTATTTTTCTCCCATACCCATCCTGTACTTCACCTTTGACAATATGCTATTCTCTCTGCTGAAATATTCTTCCCACCCCTCCCTACCCACCCCAATTTGACCTCTTGGAAAACTTGCTCATCCTTCAAGACTTACTTCAGGCCACACCTCCTGTGAGAAGTCTTCACAGTCTAGGCTAGACTCAGTCATTTCCAGGGCTCTGCTCTCTCTTAACTGGGGACATATGCCCATCAAAGCACTTATTTTTCTATTTGGTACTGTTTCTTACCCTGTCTTCTCTCTCCACAATGTTTTAAGAAAACAGGGGCTCTACCTTGATGCTTGGGCCTTGCTCTTCTTTGTGTCTCTAGCACCTAAAACAGTACCTGACAAAGGGAAGACAGGTGAAGTAGCAGACGGTACAGGCTTCTATATATGCAGCCATGGATAGTCATGTTCTGTCTCTGAGGGTCAGTTTCCTCCTCTGTGAAATTGTGATAATAATACATACCTTGTGGGGTGGGTAGTCCGTAAGGGTTAATAGTGAAAAGTGAAGAGGCCCCAACCAATGTCTGCCTTTTAAAACATAGCTATTAAACAGAAACTATTATTATCGGCATTATTATTATAGTATGGGCTTGATCTTATGTTAAAGGAAAAAAAGAAGAGATGAAAGAGGGAAAGACTGTAAAGAAAGAGAGGAAAGGAGAAAAATAAAAATGGAAGACTGGCTGGACATTGTATAATATTCCAGGTGCAAATGCAGAGGCCTGAATAGAGTGATGGCAGTGGAGAAGGAAAGAGTAGGAGAGGCCGTTGTGACACAGATCATTAGACCTCAGCAGCTGACTGAACAAGAGGAATGGAGGCAAAGACTTCTGCAAAGTAAGTCAGCCTTCTCCACTCACTCATTCAATGCACAGTGGCTGAGCATTTGGCATGAACCAGGAACCATGTTGGGTTCTGAGATATAAGATCAACCAGACACAATCCTGCCCCTAAACGACTCATAGATCTGGGAGGCAGGGAAGGAAGTCAGAGAACAAGATGGTTTTGAACAGATAGGGTGTCCAGTTCTGAGCATCATGAAATGTGAGGGTGTGCTGAGAGTTTTAGACTTCCCCAGAGTTCTAGTTTTGATAGGTAAAGCCTGTGGGTTAAGAGAAAGGTTGTGAGGGTCGAGGAGATGGGAGGGTGGGGACAGGCTCAAAGGAAAGTCAGGAAATTTGAATGACATGAAAATATCAAGTCTGAAAAGTAACATAATAGATGTTCAGAAACCAAAGAAAAGGCTGAGCACAGAGAACATGAGTATCAGGGCAGGCATTTTATAACTTGAGGCTCTAGAAATAAAACTTACATACAAGACAGGTTACTGTTTTCCTTGAGACTTTAAAGGGAGGTTTCACTGTGTCTAAATATGGAAGAAAGCAGTGCAGTAAGAAAATCCATTATCCCCAAGAGTGTAGGGATGAAGCAAGGGACCACTACCTAGAAGGGGAATGAAAGAATAATGGAGTCTGTCATTCTCTGAGCAAAGATCCAGAGCTAGTTCTTGCTCACTTCACACCCCTGGGACAGGAGCTGTCCTTGAGAAGCAGATGGTGTCTCCGAGTGGATGGATGGAGCCACACACCAGGATAATGTCTTGATCTGAGGCACACGCACCAACCAGGTTCAGCCCTACTTGCCCTTTCTACCAAGACACTGAACATGTTGTGCAAGAGGTCATGTAAGGATATTAAGCACCATTCAAAGGCAAGAGGTCCTTTTAAAAGAACTATTTGAGTTTCTGGTCTCAGTTTTCTCTCTCAGAAAGATGTATTTGACTACCAAGGTGAGTTGAAGGCCCCATGGCCTCAGGAATAAACATGTTTGCGCTTTTATTACATGGCTGCAGGTTATAAGGTGCTGGAGATATAAAGAGGATCTTGAGGTCAAGGACCATGTCTTATTCATTTTACTATCCTGAGGACCCTCCAGTGTCTGGCTCGGAAAAATTAATTGGAAGGAATGAAATGAAGAGAGGAAGGAAGTGTGTGTGTGTGTGTGTGTGTGTGCGCGCGCGCACGTACAGTATATGGAGAGAAAATAATGGTCAAATAAAAAATCATAGGGTGAGTTCTCTTTAACAAAGAAACTTATCTTTCTTATTCCTTTAATTAACAAATCAGAAAAATTTATTGGACATTTTTTATGTGCAGGGCATGGTGTTAAGTCATGGGCAGGGTTTAAAAATAAAGGAAACCCTCTAAATTAGTGAACTCAAGACCTGTGGGATTTAAAATTCATACTGTGCACCCTGGCATTCAAAAATGCATTCCATCACACCATTGCCAATGGCTGCTACCTCAATCGGCCCCATTTTGTGATAGGCCCTCTCATGTTCCCCTTGTATTAAATAAAGGGGGATTAGTAATAAATCATGAATTACAAAGTATTAAAGAGGGATTAGCATCTATCTTTCTTTCTAGTAAAATCAGAATGCAGAAAGAGTAGCACTGATGAAGAATGTGGAATGGAAGCTCAACCATCAGAAAGTAGGTTCTCAAGGGGGCGGGGATTTCCATAGATTTCTTTAGTCCCTTTACCATGCCTCCTAGAAATGCATCTGACCAATCGAAGTTTCCCAACAAATATTTTTTGAGTAAATAAAATAACTGTTTTAGAATGAAACGTGAGCCACTATCAGGCATTTTATATTTGCAACCAATACTGGCCAATTTACCTATCTGTGGGATTTCTAAATATATTCACTTGTGCCCAGCCAAGCAGAATAACCAATAGAAGATGTAAGTCTTGTTCTCATAAGGATACACATCAATAGTGATATATTTATTGAGTATTTACTATGTTTCAGCCACAATGCAAGCATTTTATAAGTCTAGTTCCATTTAGTGCTCACACTAACTCTTTATGCGAAGCACCATATTGTCATTCTCATTTTACAGATGACAAACTGAAGCTCAGAGAAGTGAGACGATTTGCTACAGTTACACAGCCAGAAATTAGATTTCAAAGCCCAATATCCATACATAGGTCACATGGCGCCCAAAGCAGCATGTATTTGAGTGGTAAAGAGATGTATCGACATTAAGAATCAATGTGTAAGAACTCTACCTCTGGGAAGGGAAAAAGCCACTATTCCTAACCCATCATGTAAGACATCTACCTCAGCCTCCACCTATTTTGCCTTAATTTATGTTCAAACAACTTTGTGCTATTTTTTCTATTCAACATATGCTCTGCAAGGCTCAGCAGGCCTTGAAAAAATAGTGACAAAGCAATGGCACCGAAACCCAAACCCATCACCAGGGCTATGCTGACATCCCGACAGGAAAATGAGCATATTAGGTGGTCCTGCCATGGCTTACCAACTCTCCACTCAAGCTCATCTGAAGAGATGGAAGGATTCTGACCAAAGCCCCATGTGGCCGTGGCGTGGGAAGGAAGAACACAGAAGGAACTTGAGGTGGGCCCAGTGTTCAGGTCACACTGCAGCTCACAGTGGGCACCCCACCCCAGCTGAGAAGGAAGCTGCTGGGGCACAGTGTGAAACAGCAGGCCCGTCATCGCTGCTTGCCTGACAAACAGGGATTTGTACACTAGCCCACACCCTGCACACACACACACACACACACACACACACGCACACATACACTCACTGTGCCCACACATGCTGACCTTTACTCTGTCCAGTTACCACACTGTGGGAAGAGGGCTCTTGTAGGAGAAAATTAGATTCTTTAGCTTCATAACTTCCAAACTTCCTTGATTTTTTCATCCCTTTTTTGCCTCTCCAAAGCAAACTGCTCTCCATTTAAAGCGCCCACCATTCAAGGAGGTGGGAAGTGGGAAACTTAAAGTCTCGTCACTTTCAAAACCTGGCATTTAGACTTCAGGATACATTTATCCAGTGATTACCTTCTTGAGTTTGGGGTGTTTTTTTTTTGGTTTGATTTTTAACTTTGGTATGAAAAATTTTGCCCCTTGCCAAAGACAATAAGCCGTAAGACTGATGACAGCAAAGAGGCTTGCTCTGTGTACCCGAAATTAAATCACACAGGTTTTCTCAAGACAATGGCCCATGAGGTAAGTTTATGCAGCCTAATTCAAAGAAGCATCTTAAAGTTGTTTTCCGACTGCCTGCCTCATCCCCAGGGGTTGAACAGGCTGATTTCCTCATGTTCTGTAGTTTAGAGAGATGTTCTTCATTGTTTGACAAGTGAACATTTCAATCTGAAAAAGCAAATTCTGCTTTGGAAAGGGATTCAGCACACATAGCCATGTCTTCTGCAGGAAGAGGTAAAAGTGTGGTGTCAGTAGCAATAGGAGGGAGATAGAAACAGAGAGAGAGAAGCTGGGGGTGGAGAGACAGAGGAAGGGAGCGAGAGAGAAAATCGGTTTTCTGTTTCTTCTTGGGCTTGCAAGGTCTTCTGCACTCTGGCAAATTCTCTGAGCTAGGTGCCTCTCCAGGACCAGCTCTCTGGTGTGCGTGGTTTGGAGCTTGTGTGTTTCTTAGGAATTTCCAGTACAGTCGCCTCCTGTGGGTGTGTGTCTCCATCAGTTGCAACACTTCATCGGCCCCCTCTGCCTATCTTTGCATAACAGGAAGCCAAGCATAATAACAAGAAGCTTACAGAATTGTGACTGCTTCCTCCTGAACACTGCCCGGGGCTGCCTCTTCCTCAGCACAAGGTGAAATGGAGATTTGGCAATTGCGTGGTAAATGTACCCTGAGTGGACAATATGGCCATTTAACTGTGCATCGAAGCTAACTGCCTTCCCAGACATCAATGTAAGGAAGGACTTGGCATAATGTAGGGCAGGCGGCGGGACAGTGAGCACAGTACGCTCCTCTCTGCAATCACGCGCTGTGCTAAAGCAAGAAGGGCATTAGGAGAGGTACTGAGCCTTCATTGCCAAAGCTGGTCATTTGCTCCAGTTAAGAGGTTTTGCTCAATCACTAGCGTTTATAAATAAGTAGTGCATTAGAATACTTGAAGTATTTGTATTTTATAAGCCCAAATAAATTCCACAGCCCCAGTATTTCATAGCAGCGATCCAGCCTGGGCGATGCTCAAGGACTGACACCCATGATCAAGCACTGGGCCTTAATGAAGCTACAAGCCATTAGCCATCCTAAAGATGTCACTCCGGTCTGTTCCTAGGACTGTACTGGTTTTCAGAAATATTGACTTTTAACCTTATAATTTTACTAAGAGTGTGAACAATAAACAATTCTTGCAGTGGAATGGACATGGCATGTAAATTAGAATATGTTTCTCTTATTCTACAATCTGATAAAAAGATTCTATTAAAAACTGAGGCAATTTGATTACGAAAAGAGGATAGATGATACCAATAAATTATACATTAGTTTTCTTGGGTATAATCAGGACATGTGGTTAAAAAATTGAATGTCCATATTTTTCAAGATGCATACCTACGCATGAATAAAATTACATAGTGTCTGAGGTTTGCTTTAAAATATCTCAGCAAAGAAAAAAAAATTAAAAAAGGAATAAATAAAGCTATTATGACAAAATCTTGACAACTATTGAATTTCAATAATAGATATACATGGGGTCACTATATTTATTCTCTGCATTGGCATTTAAAATGTGTGTAAGAACTATTTTTTAATATTCTATTAAGATTTAAAAAATAGATTCTATTAGGCTTATTTTTTTTTTCCACACATCAGCTATCGCCTTGAACTTCAACTTGCTCATTTTCCCAGGCCAGCATTTCCAGACCTGTTAGTTATTTCTCTGAGCACAGCGGAATGATACTATGCAGATGCTATACCACACACGTACACATTCCCTCCGGGACAAACCCTGCCCCTCCACTTCCCCTGCACTGTCATTTTATCAGTTAATGAAGAGAAAGAACTGAGGGACTTCTGATGTTTCCAATTATGGATAGTATTTCCTGTAAAGTCAACTTTAATTCACACAGTTAGTGGTGGTGATGTGTGTGTGTGTGTGTGTGTGTGTGTGTGTGTGTGTGTGTGTGTGAGAGAGAGAGAGAGAGAGAGAGAGAGAGAGAGAGAGAGAGAGAGAGAGAGAGATTCCTTGGGGTAGGGAAAGAAGAATGGACAGCCCCACCTTGAAAAACAGCTGTTGTAAGGAAGGCAAAGAGACTCCATCTTGCATGACAATTCTTTTGACTGGGAGTGATGTCTGGGACATCTGAGGCCTAGCACAGGCTCACTAGAAAGAGTGCAGTGACTGATTATCAGTATTTGCAATGACAAAAGTTGGAGGAAGTGGTAGTCCATAGGCTACCACTACAGCCTGGTGGATTGCCAATACTTTATGATAGCTCCTCTGGTCCTGCGGTAGAGAGTCAGTCAATATAATGCAGTGGAAGATGTATCTGATTGGGCATCAAGAGAACCAGGTTCAAGTTCTAGTTCAGACACAAACCAGATGTGGAATTCTCATGGCCTTTCTGAGACTTCATTTCCTCATTTGTAAAAATAAAATAAAATAAAATGGAAATAAAGCATCTTGAATTCATTTTCAATTCTAAGTTTTTTTAATTGACCAATAAAACATCTTTCATCCAACTACTTTGTATAGCAATCCTATTTTAGGTGTAATATGTCTAACTTAATTTGTCAGCTCACATAGGACTCCAGTTCTATACCAAAAACAAATGTCTCTAGCAATGTATTCATTTAATTTATTAAGAAAAATATATTTGGCAAAAAAGATATTATCTGGATGATTTTAATCAAATAAAATGGTTTGACATACCCCTGGTTAGAGTGCTTGTGAATTTCAATATTAAGCTAAAGAAGAGCCCCTGAGAAGTCCCAGTAATAATCCAGGGTAAGAGGTTTAAAGAAAAAACCACTGTAACTATTACTCAAGTATTGACAGCTCATCAGGCTGAGTGGCTGATTTGTTTTAAGGTACTACCTTAGCTCCCAAATATTAGTGACCCATCATCTTCTGGATATATCATTCTGACTGTCAATCAGAACTTATATATCTAAAACTGCAAATACATCATGCTCTTTCAACCAAGGAAGACTTCCAGTAATTTAGTTAATATATAACATATGTCATTGAGTTTATTTACAAAGGTATTCACTGTTACAATATCCAGCAGCATAAAGTAAAATACTGTGTAGCCTTAAATGTTTTATTGGATAACAGTGACATGGGAATGTGTTAAATTGATGCATTTAGATTAACAACTGCTCATTTCAAAATAGTACATATGGGATGACTCTTTTGTTTTTTAAAAAATACACATACACATATATACACATATTGTAACATAGGAAAAGTGCAAACACATATGAGTGTAGCACAGAAAAACATAATGGCAAGATTCACACCAGACTGGTTATTTTCCAGAGAGGTAGGATTATGGGTAATTTTTATATCTTCTATTTGCTGCCATTTTTAATAAAGAAAACAAAAGTTATTTTTAAAAGCTCTATGTCGGTTTTCTCTTCAATGATCTAAAGGCTGAGTCTCACGATCTAAAAATTTTAAGACTTAAAATGAGTCAAAAAAGAGGAAATCACTGGGAGGAATCTGTCCCAATGTTAGGAAGAATTTACATCCAATTCCAAGAGTTTTGAAATAGAACATTTCAGGAGCTAGCTCTGTCATTTTGGGCAGATCTCCCTCCCCTGTCTGATGGGATTATGTACCAGCAGAACACAATATATAAATGTCCTTTATGAAATATAAAGTAAGTAAAGATTTGTTCATTATTAGTTTCACTAACAAAAATAACTTTCTGCAGAGCTGAGTTTGTACATATATAAAATGAGGTTGTCAAATAAGATGCTTGTTAAGGCCCTTAGCCCCCCACATTCTTCTGGTTTCCATATACTAGCACTTACTACTAATACCACAATGTGTATGGAGTGTACAATTAGAGAAAGGGAAGCAGAAATGAGAGATTCATTATTTGGGGAAGAAAGTAAAAGAGAAAACTCTCAGGAAAGGAGAGGATCAGTGGAGCTTGGAGCTGTCAACCAACACATCGCAGAAACCACAGAACCTGAACATGGCCTTTGGGGCTAAGAAAGGGCAGATGTTGGGGAGAGAGAAAGGACAGCAGACATGCCAGAGGGAATTCCAGGTGGTTTGACCTCATGGTGTAATAGTCCCATTTCCAAATTTCCCTAAAAATGATCGAAGAATCAGTTCGGTGATAATAAAAGAAAATGTAAAATGAAAGTAAAAGGAGGGAAGGATGCGATCTGTGTGCTGTTCTCTGGAAGAAGGATTTCTGTGAGGGGCAGGATAGGCAGGGCTGAGCTGAGGGAAGAGCTGACCAACCCACAACTCAGTGCATGTGGAAGAACAGCTGCCCCAGAAAGGGGGGCATCCACCAGCTGATGAGCCCTGGATCGTTTCCAGTTTGACCATTATGAATAATGCTGCTGGGAACATTTGCATATGAGAAATTCTGTGGACAAGAAGGATTGCACCAACTCCTGGAAGGAGGCGCAGCACTGGGGGCAGGGAACAGATGGAGACCCCAAGAGCCCCTTCTGGAAGTGCTCACAGGGCAGAGGCATGGCTGAGGTTTGTAATTTCCAGTTTACCCCAGGTGCTAAAAGTCCAGCCAGAGAAAAAATGGTGGCCCTGTCCTGCTGGCTCCTAAACTGAGTCACTGTACCAGCGAGGGTAGGGGGCACTTTTTCATCTAAACTGGGGCTCTCCCAAAAAAAAAAAAAAAAAAAAAAGAACGAGAAAAAAAACAGACAGGGAGCTACTCTCCCTAAACTGGATGCATCTTAAAAAGTTACATTAAGTGCACCATACCACCCAGCAGTTCCACTTCTACGAATCTACCCATAAGAAGTTAAAGCACATGTCCACAAAATGTTCCCAGCAGCATTATTCATTATGGTCAAACTGGAAACAATTTGGAGTCCACCAACTGGTGGATGGGCAAACACGACTTGTATTAGCCATGCAATGCAACACTGCTCAAAAATAAAAATGAATGAAATATTGATACATGCTGCAACATGATGAATCTCAAAAATACTGTGCTAAGTGAGTGAAGCTGAATGCAAAAGACAGCATATTACAGGTCCATATATAAGAAATACCCAGAAATGGCAACGCTCTAGGGACAGAAATCAGATCACTGATTGCCTTGAGATGAGAATGATAGCAGAGATTGACTGCAAATGGGCAAGAGGAGACTTTCTGAGGAGATGAAACCATTTTAAAACTGCGTTGTGCTGATTGCTGTAAGTGCTATAAATTTACTAAAATCATTGAATTGTACACTTACAACAAAAAGACTTTATGGCATATAAAGTATACCTCAATAAAGCTGTAAAAAGACAGATGGTAAAATATATATTTAGTTGCTGCACACACGCAAAAGAAACCCATAATGGAAGCAGTGAGGAGCTGAATAGTCTGCATAGAAAAATAAGGAATAATTCCTAATTCATTTTATAAAGACCATTTTAAATAGACCATATGCTCTACCAAGTTAGAGATTTGCTCATTTCATCACTCATGTCTCTCAAGTGTCTAGGAACTCCAGTAATACCAGGATACTTTAGTTAGTATGAGGAAAACTATTGAATGGTTTATTACATCAATAGGTAAAAGAACTAAAAAGCCATATGTTTTCAAAAAATTGTGAATTTACACTTGATAAAGTTCAATATTGATTTTTATTAGAAAATTAATTATCAAGAATAGAAGAATACTTTCTTAGGCGGGAAAGTATGTTAATCTCAAACCAGTAGGAAGGGATTGAGAGAATACTCTATTTTCCTAAAAATTCAACTACTGAAAATTTGAAGAATCTCAAGTTCTTAGAACTCAGGCCAAGTGTTTGGTGTGTTAATAGTGTAGGAAAAAGTGGTGAAGTATGTGTGAGACACTTCAAAAAAAATGACAGCAAAAAATTTCTGATACTTTTACTGTATTATAATTAAGGGCTGTGGAATGTGTGAAATTTTCCATTGCAGTGATATTTTGCGATGCTGTTAAAAATATTTATGGTTTGACAGAAGAAATCTTTCTAAAATTTATGAAATATAATCAAATAGGAAAAAATCAATATTGATGGTTTGCTTGGAACAACTGACTTGTGGGAGGTTATTAAGAATTTAATTTGCCATTTACCAGCATTTCTATTTAGTATATGTTTTCGTAGTATTTAGTGAGGCTTGGCAAAATGCAGAATTTTCCCTGTGATTCTGCCACTGACATGCTGCAGTTCTGTTTCCTCTTCCATGCTGTCAAACTTTATCAGCTATCTGAAAAAAAATGCTTTCAGGGTTTCCCTTTTATTGCCCAAGGTCCTCACAAAAATGTTAGGATTTAGTTTGTGAGCCACCTTAGTGCTTTTGTCTGACCTGGGCTTTCATGGTGGTCAAACACAGACCTTGCCCTGATATGTCTCTTTGTGGCTGACCACCCCTTGGTAGTTCTCACAGCCTCTACACCAAGTCCCTTGTTGCCCATAAAAGAACTAGAGGAACATCACTCACTCTTTCTTCTATTTTCTTTATCCATGTGTTTGCTTTTAGCCGATGGTCACTGAAGGACGAACTAAACATTGAAGTCCTGGGTGCAGAAGCTGAAGAAGCAGGAAGCACAGATGGACAGAGAGGAAGTGGAAGAAGGGGAACCATGCATGAGTGACTCATGACACACAGGATTCACTCCCAATTCTGAGTGCCTCTGATCTGCTACATCTTATAGATGAGAGACCTTTTCAAGGTGAAAAGTAACTTGTAATGTTTGGGTTGGGTTTTATTTTAATGGAATAATTTCACTAAACTCACTATATGCACTAAATGGAGACTCATCAAATATAAAATAACAGATATGTCTTATAATAAACTGGCATGGGGCACATTTAGAAAAGAAATAATAATCTTTCAATATGAAATAAAAAATGATAGAAAGGACTTACTTCATGTGCTCAAGAATGAATCATATTTTTTCTCGTTCAACTTTACCTTTTTCCTCTTTCCTTCTCTATCCTGGCACTTTTTTTTTTTTTTGTACCGACTGTGAAATGGCTGCCTTCAAATCAGACCTAAGACAAGTGTGGGGTGGGGGGAGGCTGTACCCAGACTTAAGAGCAACTTTTAAAAGCATCTCTTCCTTTTAATATATGGGAAGATGTTTCAAAATGCAGACAGAAAACATAGCTAATTAATTGGCTTGAGTATTAAGTTTCATTGATAGATTGCATGAGTTTCGTTATACTGGGGATGAATGCATTTTTGAGGAGATGAGTTTCCAGAATTCCGTTTCTACTTGCATAATTTCAAAGCAGAGGATCCAGAATGACATCCTGGAGTGTTCAGCCATAAAAATCACACTGACTATTCCGATCTTCCAGCACTTTCCCTCACATGACAAGAAATACTTTGGAAAATGAGACTTTTGTGATCTTTGGGAGGAGGCCTGAAAAGGGAGGGCTGAGGGTTCACAGTGACACAGGAAATCTGTGTTTGTAATGCTTAAGTGTGTGGGTGCGTTCGCGTGGGCGGTGCTGCAGAGGAAAAATGAAAGAAAATGTTTGCAAACTATTGCAGGCAGGAGCTAAATGAGAGGCTCCAAGAGTCTATAAAATTTATAACACATATTTAATATCCACAGACTCTCTTAGGTTGGGATTATTGAAAAGAACTTGACATTAAACCTGCAATCTATAAAAAAAATTTGATATCAAACTTCATCAGAATAAAACCTTTTGCTCTATGAAAGACATTAAGAAAATGAAAAGCAAGCCACAGATTGGGAGAAAATATTTTTAAATCACATATTTGACTAAGGAATTGTATCCAGAATATATAAAGAACTATCAAAACAACAGCAAGAAAACAAACCAATTTAAAAAATAGGCTAAATATTTGAACAGACATTTCACCAAGTGAAAAGATGCTAAATGTCACTAGGGAAAACTACAGCAAAAGCACAATGAGATATCACTGCAAACATTTTAAAATAACTAAAATAAAATTTAAAAACAAACTACAAATATCAAGGACTGGTAAGGATGAGAAGCAACAGAAACTTTCATACAAGGCTGGTGGGAGCGCGAAATAGTACAGGCTGCTTTGGAAAGCAATTTGTCAAGTTCTTACAAAGTTAAACATAAGCCTGCCATGTAACCCAGCAATCTCACTACTCAAAATTTACCCCAAGAGAAATGAGGCATTATGTTCACACCCATAAGCACATATTTATAGCAAATTATTCATGATCTCCAAAAACTAGAATCAACCCCAACGTCTTTGAACTGATAAATAGCTACATCCATGTAATGGAATATTATTTAGCAAGAAATAGGACAAAAATATTGATACAAACAGTAACATGGATGGATCTTGAATGCCTTCTGCTGAGAAAAAAAAAAATTAGACTCCAAAGGGTTTACGTTATGTAATTCCATTTATATGACACTCTGAAAAAAAGAAAAACGAAAGGGATGGAGAACAGATGAGTGACCCAGGATCAGGGTTGGGGAAGAGGGTTTGACAAAAAAAGAGAGAGTAGGAGGATTTCATTACAGTGATGGAACTGTTCAGTATCTTGATTGTGATAGTTGTCACATGACTCTGCATTTGCCAAAACTCATACGACAGCAGATCAAAAACGAAAGAATTTTACTAGTTGTCAATTTCAAAATAATGTTTTTCTTCTGCTCACCTTTGTTACACGCTTATTACACCGAACATTATGACATCCTCATCCTATCCTGACCTTCAAAAGTTTCCATCGCTAATGCAAGTTCTGAATGGGAAAAAAAGTAACGCCTACTATCCTGCAGTGACTTGGGTGAGGTGTGTGGCCTCGAAAAACATGAGAGTGAGGGGGAGACCAAAAACCAAGCTAAACCTTTTCAAATCATAAGGAGCAGGATTCCAGACTCAGCCAATGATGCCCCTTCATTTGGCTTGTCATTTTCATGGACACTAGCAAGGCCAGGGCATACCATCCCCTCAACGAGCCCAAGGTCCTGTGAAAAAAGCCCAACCGTGCTCCTCACCCAGGTTATTCATTGTGGTGTCCCAAACAAATAAGGGAATATAGCCAGGGGTGTTTCCTTCTATAACCACAGTCTCCTAATTCCAGTGGTAGGGAAGAGTACAGTGTTGGCAAGTTAGTGGGGTTAGAGACCCTGCAAAGGAGTTTTCTTGTGGAGTGTAGCAGAAAGCCCACTGGGTAGTGATCAAGAGACCTGATATCCAGTCCCGGTTCTGCTGCTAACTTGCTGTGTTTGTATTTGGGAAGTTCACATAATTTCTCCATGTTTTCTCATTGTCTTAGTCTACAATTTTTTGGCTACAAGAAACAAATTCTACATCGAGCTGGTTTAATATAGATAGATAGATGGCCAGAAAGAAAGAGCTAGAACATGAGACAGAGCGAGAGACAGACAGATGGGGGGTGGGGGTAGATTTTGCAAGTTTTGAGCTCTTGACAGAGTTTAGGGCCTTCCTCTTAGTGCCCTACCATCTGCAGGGCTCACTTCTAAATGCCTGTCCTCTACGAACCTCAGATTGGGAGAAAACAAGATAGAGGCAGTTTGAGTCAGCTGTTCATCATGCTGCAGTCAGCTCTGCCCAAGGCGGCAGGGTTACCAGGGCCAAGCCTGTGGCCACCCATAGAGACTGAGCTGGGAGCCCTCTGAGAGGGGAGCTGGGAAAACAGCCCCGAAGAGGCCTATTACATTTATCTGTAAAGTGATAATAACGTCTCCCATCTTCTAGAAGCCTACTAGTAAACAGATAATGGTCACCTGGAAGCGGAAATGGCAAGTCTCTCCTTGAAATGGAATTCATTATTTTTCTTTTTTTCTCCCTTTCTATCTTAAAGAACAGTTTGTCCTCTTTATACTGCTACAGAACAAATGGAACCATAACTTATGTTCTACAGTTTGCATGACTAATTTCATGAACGTTATTAAGTTTTGCTTTTTTCTGGCAGTACCAAGTTTTACCCCCTCAGAGCTGACAAGATGTAGAAGGTAATTTTTCTGTCTGCCCTTTATGATATAAAGACCGAGGGAGACAATAGAAAGTACAGTAAATCCCTAGCCCAACACAATAAGTGAGATCTAAAATTCAATCATCTACTATACACACGATCATGTTATTTTGAAGCTAATGAAATGGAGGCCGTGAACCAGTCCAGCTTGTCGGTAGCAGCTCCCGAGATCTGGCTGTGCCAACCAAACCATCCCGGCCCTGGTGGATGTGCTGCCATCTGGCGGCCACCGTCTGCTTCAGTTCACACTTGGAGGAACAGGGTTTGGTCCTATGTCTGGCCAGGACCTGCAGTTCAGCAACCAGAAGCCATTCTAGGAATTTCTTGGTTGTCACTATTGCATTGGCCCCGGGCCAGGAAGATTGGGCCAGAAAAAGGGAACTCATGTGATATTTTCCCACTCAGTCTTATCTTTTCCTTTACATCTCTCTACATACAACATCCAGAAAATAAATACCTTTGGGCAGAAGGGTCAGGACAGAGAACGGGAGCCCTTTGCCCACTACATTATATATCTGGGCTAATTATCACTGGATTCCTTATTGAGGGTTTTTTATCTGCTTGGAAACATAAAAGAATTATTTTAATCTTTATAAAATTACAGACCGCTTTGAGAATCTGCATGTACACATATACTTTTTCATACAATTTCAAGAGGGTTAGGGGCTTACTGAAGCCAATTCAGGGCACAAAGTGGAAAGCCATTGAAATTGGCTTGATATAAATGTTGCTGGTTATTATATGCATAATCATAAGCTGCTCTGGAGGTCATTAGGAATAGAAAGGAAAAATGGCAGGGATAGGCATGAAAGAAGGAAAAGGAAAGCTATGCTAATTGAAGGATAATAAGGCACTTACTGTCCTTGAGAATGTGCTAAATGCCACATGGCTCTTTAGTCATATTTATTCATGCTGTAAATCTTTCACTCTCCCTCTTCACCCTTAACTTTGGGTCCTTGTTTTACATACCTGAGTTTTTCCTGCCCCTTCCCATTTCCCTCTGCCTCCTGTCCAGAGTCCCTGGCAGACCAGGAGTGAGGCTTGAGTTGGGAGTGAGAAGATTGGCCGGACTTAGGCCAGCACCCTGCCTCATCTCATTATGAGCACCTTCTCTGGGCTCATAATGAGGATGAGTATCTTTAATCCCTTTGGGGGATGGAATGAGACACAGGTGAAAATCACTGAAAGAGTCAGAAGTGGTCTACGGTTTTTGGATTCTGCAATGTTATTCCCAAAACAAATCCTTCTAGAATACTCCACAGGCAATTCACACCTAGAGTAGGTGAAATAAGTGTCATGTGGTCTTGCTGGGAGAAAAAGAATGCGACTTCCTTTTTTCCATGGGTCTGTTGACAAATAGCATCAATAACTATTATTAGCACCCCTTCCCCCTGCACACACACATCATAAGCAAAAAACTTTCACCTTTGATTTCAGCAAGACACTAAAACATTATTTTTACCTCAGTTATATTACTCAGTTATATTCTGGAGTATAAATAATACTTTAATATATATTATTAGAGAAGAAAAATTCAAAACTAAAAACAACAAGAATAAAGTAACAACACCAAGCATTTCAGGAATCATTGCTCTTGGACTCTTTCCAACTTGACATGAGTGTTGGGCGAGGAAGGGTGGGAAGAAAGATCATTCTGAATTCTGTTTTGGACATACTAGGAGAGAGGGGCCCATGAGACATCTAAGTGGAGATGCTGAGTAGTCTATAACTCAGCAGGTGCACATTACTAATGACTTTGATGAGAATCTTCTTGGTGGCCTGGCATGCACCAATACTTAATTAGGTTGACTGCAGAATGGGAAGTGACCAGGTCCACCATTGACACTGGAGGTCCTGTGGCAAGAATACAAATGGACACCCCTTCCAGCAGCCCATGCCCCCTCTCACCCCAGTTGCAGCTTCATTTCTCGTAGTGAGGGGACTCTCACACATACACATGGACACGTCTGCCCAGACATTCAGCCTCTATTCTGGACCTCCCTGCAATCAACCATCTGCAGAACCACTGGAGGGACCCAGAAAAACATTTGTGCAGGCCCTGGAAACAACTCTGGCCTACAGAGAATTTCACAATCCCAAGGACAAGCAGGGCACAAGCAACAGGTGGGCGTGTCCACTTGGCCAGACACTTTGTCCTATGAGGAAGAAAAGAGCTGGAGCCAGACCAGAGCAGGACCCTCTGAGATCTGGGCCTCTGGATATGGGCTACTGCTATCCAAGGTTAAGGGCGGTGCTGGAGGTGATGATATGGGTAGACAAAAACATTTGGTGGCAGAAAAATGAGTCATTTGGTCACATGTTTTTCTTTACGAAATATAAAAGCAAGAGTGATGATGGGAGGAGGTGGTAAAGCCTCGAGGAGAGAAAAAAATTAGTTTTGGAGAAAAGGAAAGTAAATTTACTAGGTAAGCATAGTAGGCTTGTCTGGCTCTGTTGGATGTCTACCTAACATGATTGATCACCAACTTTAAGTAAGTCCTAGAAGCTCCGATTTTCCCCAGCCATGCTTAACTGCCCAGGTGCAGTCACCCAGAAGGCGGATCATTCATTGGGTTTAAACAGAGTTAGGCATGTGTTCGGGTGGTTATGACAATGGAAGAGAGGGGCAGGGGATTCAAGAGTATTTACTCAGCAGTTCTATATGCCAGAATTAGGAATCTATGGTAAAGAGGATGTAATGGACGATCGATAGTGAAAAAGTTGTAGAACCAGTTGAATGGCAGCTCCTTAAGGTCAGAGACTTGCTTGGGTGGATGAGCTAGGTACATAGGGTGTGGTGGCCACAGCCTGAAAGCAAGATTTGAGAGATGGTACAATTATAGGGATGACATGGTTTACTTACGACTATGACTGGCTGAACTGGTTGGAGAAGTATTGTTGGAGATGAGGCCATCAAAGGAGAGACACTACCAATAATGAAACAATAATTTGTGGCCGGGCACTATGCTAAGTGACTTGGACATACATTGTTTGATTCTATAGCAACACTATAATGGGGACAGGATGACTATTTCCATTTTTCAGATGAGAAAACTGAAGCACAGAGAGATTAAAGCTACTTGCCCAAAGTCAAGGAGGTGATAAAAGGCAGAGCTGAAAATCAAATCCAGGCTTATCTGACTTTAAGGGTGGTGTTCTTAAAGGCACCCTGCCCTTCACTACATTCAAGTCTGGCTTCTTAGTTGAGTTGGGGTGTGTGTGTGTTTTCATTCAAGAAGCACTCTTATGTGGAACCTCACTTTTTATCTGTAAAGACACAAAGGCGATTACATCATCACTCACTTTCATTGTAATGCTGGGAATTTCAGGTCACAGAAGGATGAGATACGGAGATAACTTCGGGCTGACCAGAGACTGATTAAATTCAGGGCTTTCTGAAGAGAAACAATGAAAACAGACCAACTTTATCAGTAGACGTGTAAACTACCGTACATTTGTCTGCGGGCGCCCTCTATTGGCCATTAATCAGAATAGCACTCTGGGATTGGAAATGATTTGAGGGGGTTTTTTTGGAAAGACGGTAGATTTGAAATAACAAGTTTCAACTTGCCCCAGTAGATATTTAGGGGCTATAGCTCAAATAAGGCAAAGAAACTCTAGTTATAGAACAAACCCCATGTCAGATTTTTAAATGTCACAGTTGCAATTATTTACGAACTGATTCACTTTTATAGAGAGCTCGGCTTCCCTCTGAGTGTCTCTCCAATGAGACTGTGAGCTACTTGAGGCCAAGACCTTAATTCTTCTTATTTCCTTTCATCCTGAACCTAGTACAGTTCCCAGAACACTATAGATTTCTGATAAATCTGTGTCAACCAGAATGGAAGGAAAATGAGTGAAGTAGTACAGTTCCACAGAGAAGGAGAAACTAATCCTGCTTGGACAATTCAGGATAGCTTCCAGGAGATGGGTGTTGGCGGCCATGATGATGAGAAGGGAAGGTAGAAAACAAAATGGCAAACCTATGGACCAGATATAGATTCCAAAGGGCAGAGATTTTTGTGTGATTCTGGAAAGAAGTAACCTGCTATATGACTGACAGGTGTGGCTCTCAGTCTTTCCAGAGAAAGTATGGCAGATTCAGGGAGACTGAAGAGAGAATCTGAAAGGATTTCTGACTGTGGGTACTGAAAAAAAAAAAAAACAATTTAAAGTTTTGAGAAGTTTTTCCATAATTTCATTTTTACCCTAAACTGTGCAACCTCACTGAAAATTCAATTCAGTAGATATACAGAGCATCTATCACAATGATGGCATTTTTTTCTCAAAATACCTGGTTTTCTCAGATATAGAGATTCAGGGCCAGGGTGACTTTCATGATTTTCATACCAATAGTCTCATATCTCAGTAATCTGAGTCAGAGGCATGGTCACCCTAGCTGAGCCAGAACACTCAGAATGGCCCTAAGGGGGATCAGTGCTAAACGAAGAGAAGGCAGGCTGGTCTCAGAACAGAGCACAAAGGACCTTGGCTGAGAAAGGACTAGAGGTGACAACAGTATTCTTCAGCTGTTACCATCATTATCTTGGGTTGTGTGCATGGTGAGATTTCTTACCCATCAGCAAAATGGAGTTCTGGGTTCTAAATGACCAAGCACATAGAATAAAATGCAGAAGGATAGTTAGGGGGAAGAATGCACTCACAAGAACCCTGCATAGCAAGATCAGAATTAAGGCCAAGGAAGACGGGAGTCTCTTTTCAAAGGTCTTGCTGTTTCCTCACAATTGTATCTAAAAATAAGGATCTGAAAATGAATAGCAGGCCAAGTGTGGGATTCTTACAGTAAATCAGAAAAACTGGTCAGCTGCTGCTATAACCTACATGTAAGTGATCACAGACATTAAACATTGATCCCAATGAGGCCCAAACAACTTTCAACTTTGCTTCGTGGCCAGAGGCACAAGTAACAGTGAGAGGCGTTAGCAGCTCTGGAGAAAGTGGCTCCTCATTAATGGAGGACATCTTCCAGACAATGCACAACCCAGAGGGACTCTTTTTCTACCCCGAATAAGGGAAGTTTGAGGAACTGCTCCCATCACAACAGCACAGAAACAGTGCCTGCCGTCTCTACAGCAGGCGACCTGCAGGAGACTTAACCAGAAGCACCTCATTATCCTTATTGGAAAGTCATAACTCAGGCACTTTGCTGATTTAGAAATGAAATGGCAAAAAAAACAAGAAAATAAAAAAAGAAGACCAAGAAGAAAGAAAAAGAAAAAAGAAAACTCATATAGCTACATAAACATAATTGATAATATTCATATGCATTAAGGAAGGATGGCACATTCACACATCGGAGGTAAGAGGAGTAGAAACAAGACATGGCCAGCCAACTATAGGCCAGCAGGGTTGTCGTGGGCCAGGGAATGACACTGTGCAGGAAAGTGAATCAGCAGGTTGTGACGACCAATAGTCTGAAGAAAAGAAAGAACTAAACTGGACCAAGACAAATGAAACCCTAGCACTTCTGGCTGTGGCTTTCACCAATGACTTAGTTAAAAAGAGTTGTTATCATATCTACATTGTAGCAATGCCCATAGTAGTGATATAATGACAAACCATGTTTATGAAGCACATAGCAATGTTGCTATTATGCTAAGGGTTTTACAAAGATCATCTCCTTTAATCCTCACAAGAACCATATGGGTTAGTACTATGTGACCATTTTACAGATGAAGACACTGAGGATCAAGGTCACATAGCTAGTAATTAGTGATGGTGGAATTCAAATTTAGGCAGTCTGACTCCAAAGCTAGCTTCCTAACTATCCTACTATGTATAGCTGGATTATTTTATTGTAGCTGGTTTAGACCTTGTCGGAAAATTCTCTTTGTTAAATTTATAAAATTATTTGAAAATATTAAAAAATATTCTACATCAGCCTCAAAATCTTTATACTGTTGCACTTCCTCTTTCACTTTGAAACTCCCAAACCAACAAGGAAGCACACAAGCGGTTCAGAAGCTGTAGGCCAGGGGTCCAGCGGTGAAATATTACCAGCCCCATCTGGAACTAAGATTTTTATGTGCACATTTTGGGGGTGGATCGGTAGCACAGGGAAGAAGCAAATGACTGAAGCAGTTGTCACCTGAGTCAGTCCCAGTTCTGGTGATGGACACCTCACAAGCTTATAGACAATATGTGGTGGCACCAAAGTTGAAAAACACTTTTTTTAGAAAGATGGAGGTGTGGGTAAGGGAATGCTGTCAGCATGAGAAGTACACCATTGAGAATGTTCCTTAAAATGGACCTATCACATAGAGGTGAGCAGATAGATACTTTATGAATGAATGAATAAATGAAGTGAAATGGTAGTCCTCCATGTACTCAAGATACCATCATTTTATGTAACTCCAGGAAAAGAAAATGAGTGGTTGTAGAATTGCTTTCATTTATAAACTAAAAGAATGACTTTGAACACCACTGGAAGAACTGTCATGTCAAGGTGCTACTAATAAGTATGAAATCTACCCACAGAATATCTGAGGAGATATGTACTGATATAATGCATATACTTACAGTCTTATCTTAAAAGAAAAGATTTCATGGGGTTTTCTATTCAAATAGAAAACTTATTTGCAATGAACACATAAATTTATATCAAAGAGAAAGGAAAATGGGTGTGCTAATCAAATGAGTGAAAATTGTTGTGACTGATCATCAATTTAGCTCTAATCCTCAATGTAGCTCTGAGCTTCCTGGCAGCCAAGACAAAATGAGAAACCCAATAATTTGCACAACTGTCTTATCAGAAAGGAGAAAGCAAGGTAGTCCCTCAAAGGAGACACCATGTTTCCAAACATTGAATTCTCAGCAAATTTTCTCACATAGAGTTACACATAGGAGAGTCACTGGCACTGTCCATTCCTTATTTTCTTTTTTACAACACAAAGAGGAGCAAATTTCGTGAAATCATTACTTGCTGTAATGATAAAAAATGAGGGTGTAACATTAAAGCATAACTCAATGAGTCCATTCTATGAGGGAGCTAAGGTAATGTAGTTTGATCCGAGATTGGAAATAAAATTATCTATAAGGAAGGGAAAAGGTGTTTGCTGAACATCTAAAATACTATATACATGAAATAATTTTTCCTCCTAACATATGTATTATTAATCCTATTTAATAATTAAGCAATTTGCCAGAGGATTCACTGCAAATTAGAAGGGTCCCAAGCCCATGCACCCTTTTCTGCATCAAAACCCTCTTGCCCTCCCACCCTCCTATCAAAGAGCATCAATGGGCAGTTTGTCCCTTAGACCAGCAGTCCGCAACCTTTTGGGCACCAGGGCCCAGTGCTCCTATGACAATCTAATGCCTGATGATCTGAGGTGGAGCTGAGGCGGTGATGCTAGCGCTAGGGAGCGGCTGCAAATACAGATGAAGCTTCGCTCGCCCACTCGCCGCTCACCTTCTGCTGTGCAGTCCAGTTCCTAACAGGCCACGGACCAGTCCACAACCCCAGGGGGTGGGGATTTCTACCTTAGACAATCTTCCATCATTGCTGCTCTTCACAGGCAATTCAAGTTTATTCTTTCCAGGGAGGGCCTAGAGTGCAGGTGTTGCATATTACTGATTAAAAGACAGATTTCGTTGTTCAAAAACCAAGCTATCAGTTGGTAGGGTTGACTCATATTATGAAAGTTCAAATGCAGTTATTGGACTCATCTCAAAGGAAGTCCACAGTCTCTAGAGCTTTAAGCCTTTCTGTTTAAATGGCTTGGGAAAGGATTATTATTCTCTCCTTTCAGTGATTTGGACTTAGGGACACCCAGAGGACAGGATGTCTACACTTGTGACTAAAGCATGGGTAGGAATTAGGTGGTAATAAGGGAACCCTGAGTAGAAAGGGTTCTAGGCAAATGAGAAAGAGCAGGGACTGGAAAAGGAAAGACGTGACTGAGCGCCGAAGTGCGAGTGTGCGCGCCTGGGGAAGCGGGTGTGGGAGGAGACACGTGGGCGGTGAACGGGGCCAGATCCTACGATCTTTCAGTGTGACCCCTCCACAGGAGGAGCTGTACAGAATTACAAAACCTTTTTCTTCTCTAGAGAAACAGAGAGTGTGTACAGGAAAAGCAGCGTGAGAAAGATGGTAAGCCCTAGACTCACGGAAGAACATACACGTCTATATCTTAAAGGGAAGGAATGGCAGTGATGGGAAGAGTGCTGGCGGAACCAACATTCGTATTCGCAGGCACCCTCCTGCGGCTCCCACGGCTGTTCTCATCCCAGGGCTTGTCTCGATGTCTTGTAATTATTTCCTTGTCTGTGCTCTACTAGCCTGCAAAGCAGAGAGCAGGATTGCCTTTATGTTTGGTTGCCAGACCTACGAGTATAACTTTTTTTTGGTCAGGTGATTTTAGGTTTTTTTTTAGAAAGCTTTCAAAGGAAAAAATAAAAAAGCTTACAAGGAGAAAAATGGTGATGAATAAAGCAGAAAACAAGATATGTAAATTAGTTATTCTCCTTGTAACTTCCATATCTCAGTTCCTGTCTGAGGAGTCTACAAAATTCGCAGCCATCCTCCGGGTGGAACCCCTCAACCTGGGTCCCCCCATGGTGTTTTCCTGGCTCTCCACAGGGTGCCCTGTGGTCTCAATTGCTCTGGCCATAGCGGGGGCTTCACTTTAGCTCTTCACACACTCCTTTCTCTTATATACAGTTAGCCAACCACAGTACTGCCTCATGAGAGGTTACACTTCTTTTCTTTCAAACAGGCTTCGGTGTGAAGGGACCACTATCACCAGCTTATCCTTTTCAGTCAGTCTTAGGACCTTTCCAACACCCTTATAGTGGGCATTAGTTATTCAAACAACCATGTTCCAGCTCTGAAGGCAGCAGGCAATGAGCGGTAGGCGGAGAGGGAGGGGTTGGGGTCTCCATAGTTCTCCTACTAGACACTCTGTTTACATGTTCTGTAAACTGTAAACCAGAGACAGCAGCACTCCCATGTCTGGAAGGCACTTTTACCATGCCGAGACCGTGTGGCATCTCAGTCTAGACCCATTTTCAGAGACACATGCTCCAAGAGCCACTGAGCTCACCTCTACCAATCTACGTGCACTCTAGCTCCCAATCTAACACAAAGCACAGAATCTAAGTCAGCCTTGCTTAGTGTCTGCAGGGAGGACTTTCTTGATGAGCGAGCAACAATTAGGATTTTGACTTCCTATCACCACTCAAGTTGGTCCTCACTCTGCTGCTGTGTAGGGTGACATTGATCCTTGTTCCCCAGATGGCCAGGAGGCTCTTAGCCTGGGCAGCAGGGGGCATATACACCTTTAGGAAAGAATTTAATGTATGCCTAAAAGTAGGGACAGACACTTTTTCTTGAACAAGGAATAAAGACAGATGTGGGCCCTGAGAGTAGCATGCCTGTGCCAGTATTCACGAACGAGGAAGGCATGTTTTTGTCCTTGAGTCTGCCTGCTTGTGTGGGGACCTTTATTCATTGGGGATCGGGAGCTGCTCAGGAAGTACAAAGGCTTCAGCCATGATAAATAAACTACATTTAGTCCAGAACCCAGGCTGGTCTAGATTAGCCCATTGGAAATTTGGCAACACTGAATACCAAAGACCAGCTTCCCGCAGGCTGCGTGGTCTAGGGATCACTAGCTTGGGGAACCAATATTCCCATGTTCAAATAAAGCAAGAAATATGCTCAAGTAGGCTGGCTTGGTCACTGCAGGCTATGTCACTCTTCCCCAAAACCCTGTTTCCTGAGTATAGAGGCCCAGAAAGTCTACAGATGATCAGGTATGGGTCATGGCTTATTCCAAGCTCAGACGAAGGCTTTGCAGAAGGCTGCTGATCACCAAAGATGACGTGATGCCTGTAAGACCTGCACCAACATGCCTAACCAAGCTCTTTGTTTTAGCTTTGGGAATTTTTATTAGCATAGTTAATATCTGATGATTATAAAAAGCCTGCAAAATACTTATAAAATAATAATACACATGCGTGTGGGTATATCTCATCTATAAATCTTTCACCTATAGTTAACTACTATTAATAAATTGTGCACATCCTTCCAGATTTTTGTGTTGATTTACATGTTTGTTTCTTTGTTCATTTTACATACAATAATAAAATAAACTCTCACATACCTATCTACCTTTTAAACCTCCCAAATGCATTTCCCTTCCTCTTCTCTCCAGAAGTTTAACAACCTTAGTCAATTCATTCTTTCTTCACAGTTTTGCCACATAGATATGTAGCTTTTAACCCTAATATAAATGAATCCCATCCTGCTCTTTTGTGACCTCCCTTTTCTGCCCAATATTAAGTTTTTGCTATTCAATCTCACTTAACTGTGTAACTATGATTAATTACTTTTTGCTTTTACATAGCATTCATTCCATTTTATAAAGATACGACAGTTTAGGTTGTTTCCTGCCTCCCGTTATTACACGACACTGCTGTGGAACTTCGAACATCTGTTCTCGTTCATGTGCACAATAGCTTCTCCAGGGGATAGTCTCTGGGGTGAAATGGCTGCTTCACAGGGTTTGAGCATCATCGGTTTCACTGAGCAATGCCAAATTGTCTCCAAAACGGTTGTTTCTCCATTGAAGGAGAATTTCTGTTGCTCCACGTCCTGGACTTTTCGTTTTAGCCAGTTTGGTGGGTAAGGACAAGTATATCGTTATATTTTTAATTTACGTTTCCTAATTATTGTGATTACAAATATGTCCATATGTTTATTGGCAGTGTTATTCCTTCCTATCCTTCAAAATGTCCATTCATGTTGTTTGTTCATTTTTCAATCATTTTTATTGGTTCATAGGACTGCTTTATATACTTGAGATTTTCTTTCTCTGTTTATCTATGTATGCATTTATCTATCTAAAACTATACTGTCAAATATGACTTCTTTTAATGAGAATAACAACCTGCATTGTGTAAAGCCTTATGGTCTTATAAATTGGTCTAATTACAAAGATCTTAAGCAAACAATGTTTTCATTCTCTTTACTCTGATTTTCTAAGAAACAGAACTAACTCCATGTCAGACAAACCATGTTTTATCAAATGGAAAAAAGTCAAGTGGAAAAAAAATCCTCCACTATTGTCACACTTGGGAGACTAGATTAATGTATTTTGTTTCTGAATATTTTTTCCAACATTAAATTTCAGAGGGAAAAAAGGTTGAAAACAACCTCCCTTCCAGTCATTTTCATTATGTATGTCAAAGTCACATACTCTCTAGGGCTTGTTCTTCCCTATTATAGCTTGGGGGGAACTGAGAAAATAAAGAGGTACCTGTGACTGAATACAATGGGCGCAGTCCTGAAATTCACACGGCAATCTTCCAACTAAAGGCTCCCAAACCACAGGGCGAAGGGGAGCTTTCCTTAGATGGTCAGTACCCTCTCCACAGAGTGCCCACGTGCAAAGCTCTGGATGTGCCAGACCCCCGAACGGTACAAGAAAGGATACTGCGTCCTAGAACCTGACCTCAGAGTTTACAACTGAGTTAGACAAATATGTGAAAGAGTAAAAGATTTGAGTAACAGTGCGTGAAAGCAGTGGAAGGCTGTCACAGTTTTAATTGTTAGACTAAAATTGAGGATGATAAAGGATCAAAGGAAGACAAGCGCACTCTTGGCTCCATCACAAGTCCGGTCTGTTTCCTCTGTGTTCTGACCAGTACCAGGACTGCACGCAGAGTGGCCAGTGTCCTGGTCTGCCACCACTGCGAGGCCCGTGGTGGTAGTCTCCGGGTCAGCCCTTCGATCCGGCGGATCCCTCCCCAACTCTGTGAGATGGAAATACAGTGGAGAGTCCTTTCTCCCCACCCCACCCCCCAAAAAGACTTTCACTTTCACGTTAGCCCTGGCTCAGCACTTACAAGACTTAGGGGAAATCACTCACACACACACACACACACACACACACACACACACACACACACACACACGAAAATGCTGGGACCCCTTTCTGGGCCACATAATGGGTCACTTTTACAGTTTTCTAAACCAGTACTGAACATGGCATCCTCCTCAGGCTGCTGCCCATCCCCATGAAGTTCTATCTTACTACAAGCCTTTGGAAAATTGACCTAGACTGTGAATCATAAAGTAATACTTGGGTTCCAGGCCCAAGTGACCTTACAGTCTTACCCTTTTGGCGATCATCTACTCCAGAGGTTCTCAACTAGGGAAGATGTTTCTCCCCAAACATTTGGCAATTTCTGGAGACAATTTTGGTTGTCGTCACTGCTGGTGGTAGGGGAGTGCTATTATCATCTAGTGGATAGAGGCCAGGGATGCTGCTAACATCCTATAGTGCACAGGATAGCCCCTATCGAAGAATTATCAAGCCCACAATATCCATAGCATCTGGGTCGAGAAACGCTGATCTAATCCTCACTAACCCTGGCTGGAAAAACCATAGGTCACTGACTTCCCTGACATGATACCCAGTTCCACTTGTCTTCCTAATAGAGCCTCTTTGACACTGTTAAGCCAGTTCCTACATTCGCATCTGGACGCAGAGTGCTAGAGAGAGGACTGGAGGTTCCATGGCTGAGTCAGTGACTCTCCCCTAAAGGACTCATCTTGTAATCTGAATTCTCATCAATGTGACACTCATGAAAGGTATTCTGGCTGCAGTTCAGTGTCTCAGGATGACGAATTTGTAAATGGAATGGATGATGAAGGCTCCTCTATATTTCATTATGTAATTATTTTTAATTAGATAATGCTTAACACTATCATCTGCTTACAGCCAATCATTGATTCAGTCAACAAATATTTATTGTGTGCCCACTAGGACCAGGCACTGTGCTCAACGCTCTATGCTAGGTGAATGGTAACTCTTTGAGACTACTAACTTAGGCTACAGCCCCTACAGAAGGGCTTCTTTGTCGAGTTGGATAGAGGAATGACTGCTTATTAAATTGCAGATGCTTGGGTTTCCCTCCAGAGATTCTAATTTCACAAGTCAGGATGATGTCCAGGAATTTGTCTTTTGAGCAGGCACTTGAAGTGACTGACATAGGCTAGCCACAGGACCATGAATTAAGAAAAATGGAAAGAAATCATTAAATCTACCCAATCCAATCCCAGGTCTGAGAATACACAGATTGGAGCTCTAACGTGATAATTTCCCCATATCCCTGAAAAAAAATTATTTAACCATTTAATCATTTAATCTTTAATTACCTCACATTTTCCACTTTTAAACAGAAAGAGAGCACAGATGGTGAAAGGATAGAATGAACTCCATGTAAAAGAAGAGAGACCTTTTCAGAGGAACAGAACCATAGAAGTCTTGCTTCTAAAAACAAATCATTATGACATATAATGGAATGAGCCTTAGCCAAATACATTGTTGTCAAGAGCAGTCAGAAGAAGAATCTTTTGCTTCTGTAAGAGGTATGCACACTACCTACTCTCTGAGCTAATCTCAGCGTGTTGTGATTCCTAGCTTGATTAGGAGATTGCTAATCCTCCCTGGTTACCAAGATAAATGCCTTCTCTGATTACTCTCAGTTTTCTTTCAAATCCTTTCTTAGGTCTCTATTAATATTACATTATGTGACTTTATATTAGACCACTTATTTTAGTAGCACATTAACTACTGTCAGAAGCCCAAGTCTAAACCTTGTTCCAAGCAAACCTTCTTTAAGCCATTAGAAACACCTTAACACTTACCTACATCTAATATCAAGGAAATTATATCACTGTATGTGTAGAAATATAAAACACAGAAAATCACTTTTGGTCCAATTACTCTACCCTAACTTACTGCGATAAATTTAATAGTAAAAGATATTCACATAAAGAAACTCATGATAACAATCACATAACAGAGTAAAATCAAGGTGTCACTATCATCATGAATGAAAAGAGATATGGATTAAAGGCCAGAATATCTCAAAAACATGGTAGCATCCCTTATGATAATTCATCTAAAATGCATCACTCTTTTTCAACTCCTCTAAGAATTCCTTTCCATTCTGCTCCCTCTTTAGCTAAAATTGTCTTTATCATACTTTCAACTGTCTCTATATTCTTGTCTTGTCATCATTGTTCACTTCGTGCTACAGGTAACTCTCCCTCAGCCTTGAGTCCACAGAGAAGGCCTGAAGACCCAATGGGCTCATAAAACAGGACACCTTGAGTTTACTCACAGATCAAGCACTTCAAAAAACTCTTGTCTCTGTGCACCTATGAAAAATCACTCAAAATATGGATGAGTGTCCAAACAGGAAAAAAATGATCCTTCCATGATAAATAGAGAAAACTCACAGTTTTGTGTGTGATCTGTAGCCTTAGCCCATCCAAAGTACCCCAGATCCCACACACCAGGGAGCTCCATTCCACCGCCACCTCCAAACAAAGGAGAGAGCCCTCTCCCAGCATTTGAGAACTTTGAGCCAACCTATCATGTTGAATGCAAATTTTTCCCCAAACCAAAATTTGCCAACATCTGTTTTTAGGCAGATTGTGCTCCCTGCAGACCAACATGCAAATGGTGGACGCTCAAGTAGAAGAACCACAAAGGTAACAAAAAGACATTGACCATACCTATTTTCCCAGCCTCTCCTTTCAGGTTGAAATCCCAGTTTCTTGGCAACTTCAGGGACATTTTGCTTCTGGTTTGAGTGAGTAGCTGCTGAAATGGCAAGTCTGTTGCTATTTGCGCCTTTTCTGCTTTTTCAATCTTTCCCTCTAGCCGGTCGATACGTGTGTGTTCCCCTCTTTATGGTTGCTTCACAGGCAATCTTGGGCTTGAAGTCGATTTGCCAGCGTATGTCTTCCTTCCTCTCAGACGAAAGGTCCATTCATCTGTGACTTGGGGATGGCACCCAAACCCCCACTGAACCTTACCCACAGCCCCCTGGGGGCTGGTACCTCATGAAGTGTGCACCCTGCTTCTCTTGTTTTCAGTTTTACCAGAAATATCCCAGTTTACACTTCGCTCTGCATCATGGGAAGCAAAGCTTCTGTTTGAAAGAATCTCAGGCCTCACCGAAGAGAAGAGACGTCGCGATAAACAACGACTGCCTCCTGGCTTTTTTTTTAACTGTCTGCTTCCTCGCATATGAGGAAGTGGTGGCTGTTCTGTGTAGATGATGCATTATGAGCACTCTTTCTTAAGAAAATGTTTTTTGGAAATGCTTGTAGAAGTAGGACAACTGCTCTTGTGATATAAGGCTATAACTTTAATTAAAAGAAAAAGAAAAAGAAAATTCTAAGACTCTTGCCATATACTTCTAAACCCTCCTCCTCATTGAATGCATCAGCCATTAGAAAATGGTCAAACAACCAGCATTCCCCCAAAATTACCTTCCTTTAAATTTTTCCTGCTGTAAGAACTTATCCAATGGTAAGTTCTCTACCTGCTCAGGATAAAGTTTACAAGTGACCTCAGCCTGACACAGGAAAGGTTCTGATGTATTTATCTAATAAGTTCTCTTGAGATGGAGAGAGCCTGTCATGTGTTATAATGGGGTTGGCATTGTCTACAGGGCATGGGTTTGGGAATCAGACCAACATGGGTTCAAAAGTCAGTTTTTCCACTTCCTAGCTCTGCAGCTTTTAACAAGCAAATGCATTTCTCTGGGCCTCAGTGTCCTCAGCAGTGAAATGGGGCCAATAATAACCATGACTGCACAGAGCTGTGAAAGTGTCTAGTAGAGAGCTTGGCTCACAGCGGTTGCACCACAGATGTTAATTCAACCCTCATTCCATTTAGTTCAGTTCCGTGACAGGCTTTCATATGTTTAACTGGGTCACCCTAATCTAGTGATTAAGTGTTTGAGCCCAGAGCCAGACTGCATGTGTTCAAATCTTGGCTCTCCCACTTTCGTACTGTATGACCTTGGACAAGTTTCTTGACCACTCTGTTCTTCAATTTCCTCATCTGTAAATGAGGCAAATAATAGGGCCTACTTCATAGGTCCATCATGAGGCTTTATTAGTGGTAAAACAGTCACTGCTAGCCAGCATGCAAGTTACAGATCCTCCATCCATTTGTTCCTGGACTCTCCTGGACAACTCTGTCATACTTTTTTCTTCACCTCCCATAGTCTCATCTTCTGTTGATGACCTGGCTTCCTGTTTCACTGAGAACATTGATGTAACTGGAAGAGAATGTCTGCAGGCTCCCACCACTAAGTCTGCTCACTTCCCTGCATGTAAGCCTTCACACTCAACCTTCTCCCTGTTACAAGGAACGACCTGGTTGTCACCAGTCCTGCATCTCTACTGTATCACCAATTTCTTCTCTCTCTTGGATCATTCCCATCAGCATTCAAACATATTCTTTTTTTATCCCATTGTTTTGAAAACAAAAAACAAAAAACTCTCTCGATACCACTTCCCTCTTCAGCCGCATTTCTTACCTTCATTTCTGAGCAAAGCATTTTTCACACTTGCAAATATGTTTGCTATTATTCTCTCCTGGATCCTCTCTTGGTTGATGTTTTTGACCCCATGACTCCACGGAATATATTCTTATCAAGAACATTGATGGCATCCCCGCCACTATATCCACTCGTCAATTCATCTCATGCCACTGACCTATCAGCAGCTTTGGGCACATTTGATCACTGTCCCCAACTTTGAGTCCTCTTTCTACTTGACTCTCAGGACTTCTCCTTGGCTTGGTTGTCTGCCTGCCTTCCTAGCTGCTCCATATCTGTTTCTTTGCTGCTTCCTTTTCATCTCTCTGACCTCTAAATATTGGAGGAAACCAAGACTCACTCAATGGGCTTCTTTCCTATCCACACCCACATTTTGATGAGCCCATCTTTCTCAAAGCTTTAAATATCATGTATTTAAAGCTGCCAATAACTCCAGTGTAGATTTCCAGCCCAGACCACTCCCTCAGCCCCAGATCATACACATCTCTGCTTAGATATCTAATAGCCATCTCAAACTAAACATGTCTAAAACTTATATTCAGGGGACCAGGCTGAGGAACAGTGGTGACTTGAGGCATATTCTTCTCATTATGAATGAAAGAAACATAAGAGAGAAGAATCACGCAAGTACATTTAAAGTCTCTGTTCATATCACTTCTGCTCATATTCCAGTGGCCAAGAAACATCACATGGTCAAGTTCAAATAAGTGAGGCAGGAAGTACATATAGCCCTGGGGGAAGGGAGAAAAAGGACTGAATATATGCTGATCAAGACTCCGATCCATCACACCAACCCAATTTACCCAACTCCCTGCTAACCTCCCTAGGGGTGCCTCATTCTTTTGAACTTGGCTCACCCAGTTGGAGACTTTGAAGCCCCCAGTCTGCATTACTGCCTGCCAGACCGGAACACCACTGCTTCTTTTTTTTCATCCTGACTTGGGTCTGGGGCAGTAAATAGCTATCTTGAGCCTCAGCTCAGCAACATCTTCACAGGGAACTTAACATCATCCAAAGTTTCAGTCCTGAGACCTTAACTCAGAAACTCTAAAAATATTTTGAAGTTACTATTTAGAAACATACAAAGAACTTCCTTTACTCTTTAGGGTAGGTTCCTGTAAGGCTTGGAAAAACTCATGACTGATGGGGAAGTTGGTTGTGAATTCTTGGAAAGGCCATCAGATGAAAAGCACCCCTGAGGAGGCCCAACACAGCAGGCTTCCTTCCAAGGAGCCTACTCTGGGTCAGCCAGCTGCTACAGTGCTGCTCCCCTCTTCCTAGCCTTCAGAAAATGAAGAGCTAGCTGTCTTGTCTTGTCCCAAAGTTTGAATCAGCATGTATAATAGCAAAAACAAAAGCAAAGACTCATTCGTCTACCATTTATTGAATGCTAACTATTTATTGAGAAAGGACTTGATTGTTTTCTGGACATGGAAGGAATGTTCACGAACGCACAGACTTAGTTTCTGCTCCCATTCAGCATACCGTCTGCCGAGAGAGAAGAACAACTAAGTGGATAGTAAAATACAGCATGAAAAGGGTTACGTTGGGGGAAGTGTAGGGAGCTATGGAAGTTGATACCAGAGGGGCCTAATTGGGACTTAGGGAGTGAGGGAAAGCTTCCTGGAGGAAGTATCTTTTAAATTAAGGCTTGATGGATGAGTTATGCAAGAGACACAGAGGCAAGAAAGAACCCATCAGGTTGCTCCTGAAATGGATGGAAGAGGTGAGATGGAAGAGAGAAGCTAGAGATATAGGGCTGTATCGGGCTGGATTCCTGACAAGCCTTGGTAAAGAGTTTTGAATTTATCGATGATAAATTTACCATTGAGGAATTTTAACTGTGGTCAGGACGGGGAGACTGTGGCAGATAATCAGATGAGAGTGAGATAGAGGGAGAGAAGTCAGCAGCAGTGTGTGGGTAAAGAAGGGAAAACAATACAAGAGCTATTCAGGGGGTAGGATTGACAGCCCCAGGGAATTTCTGTGGGAGGAAAAACTGATGCCCACAGTCTGCTCCAGTCCCTGGAGGGATGGAGGCTCCAATTGCAGAGGTGAGGAGTGCACAACAAGGTCAAGGGCTGCAGTGGGGATCAGGGAGGGGAGTCAAGGTGTTGAGGGAGAAGATGTTGGGCTCAGCTTGGGGGAAGTTATGTTTAGAGACTTGAGGAGCACTTGAGCACAGATGTCCTGCACGTACGTGAGCCTAGAGCTCAGCCGACAGATTCATTCGTTTGCTCATTCACTCCATAAACATTTATCCAAGACTGTGCTAGATGCCCAGTAAACAGGATGATTAAGAACTTAATCCTCCAATGACTCATGAGAGAAAAGTGTAAACATAACGGCAGTACTGCTTGCAGTACAAAAATAGAGCACACACGGGGTAGGGTGAGAGTAAGAAAAGGTGAGTTCTGCTTGGGTGGTCAGGGATAGCTTCGCAGGAAAGGTGACCCAGGCAGGAAATAAAGTGGGGGAGCAGGAGAAGGACTTCTGGGCAGATGAAGCAAAGATAGCTGTTAAAACATGAAACCCACTGAGGAATGGTGTATGGCCATAAGGTAAGGCCAGAGGAAGAGACAGCAGAGGTGGCAGGAGCCACTGGCCCAGTGTCTCTCAAGTAATGACTGAGGGGGGACTCCACCCTGAGGTGACAATCACTGGAGGACCTTTTAAATAATCATTTTATTGTTATTTGTTCATTATAGAAGTCTGTGAAAGTTTTAAATAAACATAAAGAAAATAAAAATCACTCTTACCATTTAAGGTGCAATGAAAATTTTCCCCATTCTCAGTCTCTATCTTTCTTACTCTTTCTATTTATGTGTATATGTCTCTCTCTCTCTCTCTCTCTCTCTCTCTCTCTCTATATATATATATATATATATATATATATATATATATACACACACACACACACACACACACACACACACACACTTAATTTTTTAAGGGATAATTGACAAGTATAATTATACATATTTAAAGTGTACAATGTGATGATGATTTGATATACACACACATTGTAGAATGATTACCAAGACCAAGAAAATTAATATATTCATCACCTCACATAGTTATCACAGTTACCTTTCTTTGTGGGTGGGGAGAATGCTTAAGATCTGCTCGGCAACTTTTAAATATACAATATCATATTATTAACTAGTCACCATGCTGTACACTAGATCATACACACACACACACACACACACACACACACACACACATCTATGTAATATATATGTGTATTTTAAAATTAAAAAATAGTGTGCATGCTGTTTTATAAGCTGTTATGTTCTCTTGACGAAAAAAACAGATCTGTCATTAAGCATTTTTCTAAAACATCATTATCAATGGCTTCATAGTTTTTAATTATATGACGAGAGCCAAATTTATTCAATAAATCCCTGTATCAGTGAGCATTTGAGATGAGTACAAATTTTCACAATATTCTTGTACATATTGAGGGTCAATTCTTTCTCCCTCTCCCCACCCCAGATGAATTCTTAGAGGTAGAAATGTGGGGAAGTGGATTAAGAAAATCTTAAGACTTGATACGTATTTCCAAACTGTCCTGGAATGTCCTACCAGCTTAAGTCCCCATCAGTGATATCTGAGGGACCTGATTCCTTCACAGCCTCACTAACAGTTGACATTATTTTTTTTTTTAAAGTCATTGCCAATTGTTCAAGCAAATAATTCTTTATCAAATAGTGCTTGTTGGTCATTTGCAGAGGTCAGATATGTCTAAGTATCTATGTGGCTAAGTGATTTTGTAAAGAATCTAGGAAGGGGGTTTTCTTATATCTTTATTTGTGGTTTTTATCCTACTCATTCTGGGATCTCCTCCAGAAATGCCAGTTACCAGCATGCTAGCTCTCCTCTTTGTTGCCTCCTTGCCTTTCATTTCTTCACCTCTTTTACTGTCCTCTGCATTTTAAGACAGTTTCTCATGTCTGATCTTCATTTCATTGGGTTTTTTTTAACAGCTTTATTGAGATAATTGGCTTCTCTGATTGACCTGTCTGAAGTGTACAATTCAATGATGTTTAATTCACAGAGTTGTACAACCACCAACACAATCAATTTTAGAACATTTTTATCATCCTTAAACAAAACTCCAAATTCCCTGATTCCCTAGCATGTATACCCTGGAGTGTAGCAAGGATGATCTTTTTCATAGGGATTTTAATAGTCTATATCTTTAAGAAAACGGAATATAGAAGGCACAGATTCGAGGTTTTATTCCCTTTTTTTTATGTAGCAAAAAATAGGGAAAAAACAAATAAACACCAAAAAATATCAGCCTGGTAGAGGAAGAGACTTCTGTCTTCTGAACACTCTGCTCGAGCTCAGGGGACTCTGTGCAGTCATCTTGGCTCAGAGTCTCCTTCCTACCGGGCCTGAGCAGTGAGGTGGAAGTGCCCAGCCTCATTACTGACCTCTCCTCTGCCGTGGTCTCTGTGTTCGTTCTGATGGCTGGTCACGGTTGATAGTTTATTAACCTTTGCTTTTTCAGCTATCCCATGGCCAAAAATATATAGAGAACCCTAAAGTTCAAGACTGGTATTGTTGTAGTCAAGGCTCTACCTGGAGGGAGGCTGCTCCATAGGTCACAGGATTAGGGAGAGAAATGTCTAATTAAATGAACAATTTGTTATCAAGGGGTATAAACAGTACCCGAAGCTTTTGAATGGGCGTACACAGAGCAAGTCAAGGGGGATGCCCCCCACCTTATACCTCCTGTGGGCCATCGTTATAGGTTACATTATATGAGGTTGAACCACTTGACTGCTTTCGACCTGCAAAAACAATCATTTCACATGGTCGAATGTAAGATGCCTGCTCTGTTCCTGCCTCACATTTACTCAATAAATATCAATTGAATTGTTCACATATTACGTACCAGGCGCTGTTCTGGGAGCTGAGAATACAGCCAAAAGCAAGACAGACAAAAATTCCTGCTTTTCTGAGACTTATTCTAGTAAAAAGGGACAAGCATAAATACAATAAATAAATTAAATAAGTATGATATGTCAGATGGTGGTGGGTGGCACAGAAGAAAGTAAAAGTGTTATGGGAAGGGGGATGTGCTAGATTTCAGGGGAGGTGGCTGCAGTTTTAAACAGTCGGACATTTGAGTAAAGACCGAAAGAAGGTGAGGAATGATTCAGATAAATAACTGTGAAGAACCTTCCAGAAGAAGGGAGAGTAAGTATAAGAGCCCAATCAGAAGTGGAAGCAAGTCAAGTGGGACCAAAGACAGCAGGGAGGCCACATGCCTGGAGCAAAGGAAAGACGAAGGAAACTGTTGGGGACAAATGTGATGAGGTAACAGGGGACAGATCGTACGGGGCTTTCTAAGACAGGTCCAGGACTTTGGCTTTGACTTGGAGTGAGGTTTTGAGTGGAGGAATGACTACGTTTGATTCATACTTTGAAAAAATCACTGTGGCATCCATGTCAAGGACCAGAGAAGAGGACATGAGCAGCCCCAGCTCAAGCCGGCAGGGAAGAAGCAAAAGGGGTGAAAAGTCTGAAAGGCGAGGAAGGCAAGGGCAGGAGCAGTGACTTTAGGGGCTGATTGCAATAGTGCAGGTGACAGAAGATGATGGGTCTGGACCAGTGTGACCCAGCCAGCACATCATATACAGTTGTGCTGTTGATACACTAAGTGGCATGGACCTCAAGAGAGGGCAACTGGAATCCAGTAAGGCCCAGTGCCTAATGTGGAGCCCCATCCCTCTGGAGGAAGGGGTATCTTTCTCTGGACAAAGGCTCGGTCCACCCATCAATTGTGAAGGTGATGTTTTTCTAAATTTTACAAAAGCAGTGCCACAGCCAGAGAGTTGGTTAGAAATGTTGAGATTCGTAATATATCCTGGATCAGTCCTATCAGTTCAGTTAACAGTTTGGATAAAAGGTATGCAAAAAAAAGAAAAAAAATCAAAGGAAACTACAAGGATCATGGCCTGAGAAAATGGAACAGTGGATTCCTTCTTGCTGAGATGGGAAAGATGGGGAAGGAGTTGGCTGGGAAAATGGAGCTGAGGTTGGCACGTATTAAGCTAAAGATGCCCAGCAGACATCCAAGTGGAGATGGTCCAAAGGGCAGTTATATATGAGCTTGGTGATCAGGGCAGAAGTCTACTTGGTGGACTTTTTAGATAATGTGAAAAGACATTTTTTTGACCTTACACTTTTGGGTTCTCCAAAGTGGCTCAGGAAGAACATCAGCCAGTGCAATCAGTAATAACTTGAAGAGTTCCCAGGTGCCTTGGGGCCCCACTCTCTTGGTATCCTGTAAGAATTATACACTGTGGGGCTTGCCCCAGCTGTGGTGGCTACCCACAGTTGTTCTTTTTATGAGGCTAGTGTGAGAGAGGTTTTGCTCAGGAGAAATAAACATCAGAGGTTCAGATGTCAAGCAGTCTAAATTACAGGCCAAGTGTTTAGGAGACTTGGGGAAAATGTCAGCTTCTTAACACCTGGAGAGCTGGAGGTCCCAGTCCAGTGGGTAGTTGAGTCAAGGAGGGTCTCGGCCTTTCCCACTGGAAGAAGGGAGGCCGTGATTCCTGGCTACCCAGAGAACTCCTCAGGTCACTCATGAGACAGTCTTGCTCAGCTCAAGATCTGCTAACTGACCCCAGCAGCTCATCAATCAGGGACACAACTCTGTTGCATCTAGAGTAAGAAGAGGGAGATTATTTATCCCACCCCACCCACTTCCCAGTGTCGGACGTGGCCAAGCCCAACCAATTGCATTCTTTCTCTTTCCAAAGTGAGCCAGATGTTTTATTCATCTCCTTGAAGAAATAAGTTCTCTGGGGTTCCAGAAGTCTCCATCATGCCACCATAGGTAACCACCAGGAACCAGAAAATGTATTAGTAAAATCACCTAAGACACATCTGCATGTTCAATTTGTGTCCATCCCAGACTAACTGGCTATAGACAGTGACAGGGCTTGTCTCATTCTTCTCTCCATCCCTCAAGTCTTTTAAAAACTACTTTTGAAAGTATCCTGCAGCTGTAGGTACTAACCCCAGGAAAGGAGGTTAGAGAAACTTGTAGGACTACCTGGCCAGTGGGCCAGGTAAGCAAGAAGGTGGCAGGATGACTTCTCCTGTCCCCCATCCCTCATGCTTTCACTCTCAAGGGTCCAGGATTCTCCCTGGAGCAGAGTACTTGGGCAGGCGTTGTGATTGCCCCCTTGGGGTGTCTCTCCATATCACCACTTACCAAGCATTCAGTTCACACCAAAGATGTATTAAAATGATCAAGCTGCCAAGATTCAGTGCCTTTTTCCTCAGAACCCACTGGGGAGTGGGGGCTTATTCACTGGTCCCTAGAGGGAGCCCTGGAGCAAGAAGGAGCCCCTGCAGCTTGTCTTTCTTCCCTGACCATGTTCTCACAGTCCTCCTCCTTCTCATAGGTTTTTACCTGCCCCTTCTTATCCTGTCCCAGCTAGCCTGGCCCACAAATGTCAGATTAACTTTATAGTCTCCCTGCTCCTGAAGAGGGGGTCTCGCTTTCTTGAAAATATTCTCAGGGCATAAAGTGTGCTTCTCCTGAGTGGATGGCCACAGACCATTAAATTATAAATGACCTCCTTTGTCATGTGCTGGGAAGCTCTGACTACAGGAAGTCCATTTATGACCACTGCTTCCCAGTAGGTTCAGAATCACAAAATTTGCCTACTATTCCACACTCCTTATCAACCATAGCCAATGCGTCTAAATGAGCTCTAGAACGGCCAGCTCAAGAGCAAAACACAGCCACTGTCACACTTGCCCCATAAAAAGAGAGAGCAAAGAGGAGATGCTGGAGCCCAGGGCCATGTGAATTCAACTGAGCCCCAAGCCAAGCTCGCCTCTCCCCAGTTTGGAGGGTGGAGGAACGGGGAGCCTGTCAATCCCCTACACAGGGGTGTCTGTACCAAGCGACGCTTGCTCATGGTCACGCCAATCCTTTGCACAGTGCTTTACATGGCTGTCCTTGAGCACCCATGCATCCGTAAGCAATTCAAGAGCCTGAGCTGGGGTGAGAAGCACTATAGTGAGTAAGAAGCACTTGGAGCCAGACTCCCTGGGTTTGAATCCTACTTCCTCAGCTGACCGCCTGCATGGCTATGGGCATGTTGATTAACCTTTCTAAGCTTTACTTCTCCCATATGCAAAATGAAGGTAATTATATCTGTCTCATAGAATTGATAAGCTCAGATGAGATAATAACATCAAAAATACTCAATTCAGTGTGTAGCATGTCGCAAGTTCTTAACAAATGCTAGAGAAGAAAATAATCATTACTGGTTAAGTGATGTGTCAAGAACACTCACATTTCCATTTCATGTGACTTACTAAGAAAGTAAGTTTATAGCTAACAAGTTAAGGTGTGCTAGGTTGGCTCCAACTTGAGAAATAGGAGGACCCAGAGGTTCTTGTTTAAAAAGCCTATCAGGCTGCAAAGCCATCTGGGATTGTATTGGGAAAGAGCAAGGAAATGAGTGAGGGAGGGTGCTGTCTGTCCACAAAGCACTGCGGTGCTGTGATGCTGGGGATGGGGACTAATTCTGGACCACAAATCAGTGATATGGTTTCAAGAACCCATTCTTGTCTGCCCAGCAGCCCAACATGTGTGCAAGTAATGACACAACCAGTTCTATCAGCTTGGACATATTGAGGACAAGGAAGTGGTGTAGTGGGGAGGGATAGAGACACCCAGAGAAGAGAAAGGGATCCAGTTGCAGAGAGGCAAACATAATCTTCTGTCTACCTGGGACTTTGCTGAGAGGAAATCTAATCCAATAGCTCAAGAACTGTATTTTTAAGCCAAAACTGGACTGCTCCACCAGCCAGCTTCTACCCTCCCGAGATCATGAGGTGCTCAGCAGGGCACTGCCAGAACAGGAAGTGACAAAGGCAGCTGATTTTGCCAGTGATATGAAACCCACAGTTCACATTGAGTAATACACACAGAACAGCCAAACCCTGCTGGGGGAAGGGAAGAGCTAGTGCATATGTTTAACTTTACTTTAAACTCATTTGCACATTGGCAAAGAGAACACGACTTTCATGCCCATTGCAAATCCATGTTTCCTTCATGATTTTCATCATAACCCTGTGTGCAAATGGGGCAGATATTATTTACCTCATTTTACAGATAAGAAAACTGAGGCAAGGACCAGAGGTCAGAGTTGTCCAAACTTTAATGGTCAGAAAAAATACAATATAATCCTTAAAATAGAGTATAAAATTCAAAATAAAGCAAGGAATTAATTTCTGAATTTCTGATTGCTATTTCTGATGGCAAAAAGTAGAAATAAGTTTTGGCCAATTTCATAAATAAAGTCTGTTTTATCTATTATTCAAAAAAATAAGTTTTGTTTATGACATTTTAAATAGCCAGGGCAATTAAAACTTGTATACATTTTCATTTGAAACATAATTATTTCCAGTGTTGATGTAGAGTTTGTATTAGTTCAAGTTGTCTCAGGAAGTTTCGGACACATGGAGTGGAAAAAAGAATGAGGTTGTTAGTAAGCTTTTGGAGTCTAGAGGTGTCTAAAGTGTTTCTGCATTTAGTCACATCTATAAGTACAACTGGATTTCTGTAAAAACGTATTTCAATTTTGAAAAATAATATTTGCCAAGCAGAGGAGTCTATTAGGATCACTCTCAAATATTCCAAAGCATCTGGGGGCAGAAAAGGAGTATCAAAAAATAGCTTACCTGTTTTAAAACCACATAGATTTTGCCTGCCTCATTAAAGGACATTTGAATCTGGAGGTGTGAAAATGCTGAGAGCAGACTGTGGTCCTGTATACAAAGAACTTGCCCTTTTGGATGATTCTAGTCACAAAGTAATTATATCCACATAATTGAGGGGAAGTTGATCTCTGCCCATCGCAAAGCTTCCACAGCAATTATAGGAGCTATTTTTATAAAACCCTGTTTGAAATGTTTCCAAGTCCACAATCTCTTTTCTGTCCCAGCTTCATTCCTCTGCCCCACCAAAAGTTTGAGCCACCGTGTATCATGGCAGCTTAACAGAGTGACATCTCTGAAACATCCCTGGGCCAAGGGACAGCATTTCTATCTCCTGTGATTTTAAAAGTAGGGACCTTCCTGTCTGGGCGTGTGATTTCTAGAAATGAGTTCCTGATCAGGCAGCTGATAGTGCACAGGAAGTTGTGAGGGCTTTGGTCTAGCAAAACCATCACTTCGATCTTTGCATAACATTTAGACATTCCTTCTCAAAATAGCTGTGGGCTTTAGATCAGTGGACATAATAGGTAACTGAACAACCCTGGGCTGTCTGACATCACTCATGCTGAGTTTGGGAGCAAATCAGGTGATTAGGTTGATGACATGAGCCAGGTGCAAAGTGGTACTCAGTAAGCTTGGATTCATGAGGATTGGGTGCCAATCCCAGTGATTGCTGAACCCCAGTCTTCTCATCCACAAGGACAGGAAGATAGTATCTCCTGTGGGCTTTTCTTGGGAGGATGAGGTTTCCTGTATGTAAAGTGCCTGGGACATAGCAGGCATTGTTAAATGCTAATGTTAATAACGCTAAATTTCCTTAAAAATATACCTGGTTGTGGAGGCTGAATAATGTCTCCCAAAAGATGTCCACATTGTAATTCCTGGAACCTGAGAATGTGTTACTTTCCCTGGGAAAGGGACTTTATAGATGTGATTAAGTCAAGGATCTTGAGATGGGAACACTGTCCTGGATTATCCAGGTGGCCGGGTATAATCACAAGGGGCCTTATAAGAGGGAGGTAGGGGGAGATTGATGTGCGTAGGGAAGCCCAGGTCAGCATGATGTGAGAAAGGGCCACGAGCCAAGGAGAGCAGGTGTCCTCTAGAAGCTGGAAGAGATAAGGAAGCAGATTCTCCCTCAGAAACTTCAGAGGAAAGGAGCCCTGCTGACACCTTGACTTTAGCCCCATGAGAGCAAGTCGGAGTTTTGGCTTCCAGAATTATCAGAGAATAAATCTGTGTTATTGTAGGACACCGAGCTTGTGAATTTATTACAGTAGCAAGCAGAAATGCATACAAAGATTATGAAACTGATTTTCTTGGGTGGCCCATAAGTTGGCTCTGGAGGTAACTTCCAAGAAAACAATCTTTTGCATTTTTTCAGAACAAGATTACCACATATTTATGATATACCTACTTTGCATCAAGTTCAAAAGTAGACAAGCCCACTAAAAGAGGGTGTGTTACAGGAAGAACAGAGGCCCTAAAGCATGCCCACAGCAGTGATTCTCAGACTTTCTGTTGATTTTGAATCATCTGGGTTCTTGTTAAAGTGAAGAGTCTGATTCAGGAAGTCTAGGATGAAGCCTGAGACTCTGCTTTCTTAACACATTCCAGATGATGTGATGCTGCTGATCCCCAGACGGCAATTTGAGTAGCCAGGCTCTAAAGGGAATATCTTTAACTGGCATACGAGAAGCTCCTTTAATGGAACTGCCCTTAACTAACTTACCTTCTCTATGCAATCCTTTGTAAAACTCCTCAAAGGGTGCCCCAGGGTCTGCTGAGTGCTCAGGACTAATAGTATGTCATTTACCAAGTGAATTGTACATCTTAATTCAGTTGAATCTATTCCCAAGCAAATGCATCTCAAGCTGTATTTACTATTCTAATTATCTGGTGAAGTCAATTATTTAAATCAATGAAATATGAGTGCAAAGAAAAATAAAAAGCTCTTTTATGAAAGTGAAGTCATTGGCTTAGGAAAGAGAGAATAAGTGTACAGCACTATAAAATATAAAATATGTCAAATCACATGTAAGTGAGTGGAGGAGGTGTCATAAAAATCTCTGCATTTCGAACACTTTAAAATATGCCTTTTACTTTCACTCCCAGTTTAAAGAAATGAAAATTTTCTTGCAGTGCATTACAGATTAGATTTAGACAAGAAAAGTGATAAGGATAATCATTTAGGTTTTAAGTGAAAATGTACAAGGTCACATGACCGTTGCCATTCTCCATGGTGGCGATGGTGTAGTTGCTTATATGCCGGACCTTTCTGGCTTTGCATAGACAGCACTGACACTGTCACATACCTCAGGCCTGTCAAGCCTCCACACCACAACCTGTCAGAGGCCGTGATTAATCACCACCTTTTGCAGAGGAAGAGTCTGACATTCACAAAGAAAGGAGTGAATTGACTCAGTTCTAGAGCCAGTAAAAGCCTCACCATCCTGACAGAGGGTCAGATCATAGTGCCTCTGCCATGCCTTGCTCTTTCAAAGTGGGGCCCTGATTAGATACAGCACAGAACCAGGAGTTTAACATCTATTTAATTATAAGAGAAATATATTAAGGAATATACATAAAACAAATACTTCTAAACAAACAGAATGTCACATTCTGACATTTTAAGAGAGAAAATCTGCATGTACTGTTCAACTAGGATTAAAGGGCAAAGAAAAATATCAGCTGTGGCAAAACCATCAGGTTGAAGGAAGTTTAGATCAGAAATCTCTATAAAGTAGAATACAGAAGCCTATCTGAGATGGCCTAGAGACCCCATGGTGGTTTCTCACCAATGTAAGTGCTACTTCAAGATTATATCATGTGCTTGAGGGTTTGAATAAAACTGTATATAGATTCTCAGTCTGTTTGTGCTGGACAAAAACTTCAGTTTCATAAAATTATGAAGGTAAAATGACCCATATTCCACATCTTCTGAGTTACTTTCTGGGAGGAAATGCTGTTGGCCCAAGCTCTAGGGGAAGGTAGAAGCAACCTAAAGCTAGCTCAGGGGCCCTGCTGACCTCTATTGCCAGGTTCACTCACTTGGTATCCCTGTCTAACCTGAAGGTTTATATTTTTGGAGAACCCACAGCTTGTAAGAGTGAAGAGTACTTTCCACAGTATGTCCTACAAGGTTACATGGGTGTTCCAAGCAGATCCCACTGAGCAGCTCTCCTTCTTCTTGATGAACTTCATCTTTTCTTTTTCTTTTGGAAATGGGTTACAACGGACAATGGATGTCAAGTCTCAATTAGAGTAAACAAACAAACGAACTGGGTCTTCTGATTCACATTGCAAACTAAGCATAGTCTACTCTTTTCTCTCTCTGCCTTCCCCAAGTCCCATCTAGATGACAGCAAAGAAGGACAAGAAAGAATGGAGGGCATAGGTGACAATCAGCAGGCCAAGGATTTTCATGAATCTCTGGAAGCCAGTTGATGGGTGGAATTACACTGAGGGATAAAGATTGGCAAAAGGGACATCAGCTCAGGACATACCTAAGAGAACACTGCAACAGAACAAGGGGCCTGGAAGGGCTCTGGGCTCGGGGATGGGATATGAAAATGACTGAACAAATGCCTACAGAATAAACGGTAGAATAGGTTTATTCTCCTATCCCTTCTCCTCACCCCACAAAAAGACGTTCATGGTAGGATGATTCCCAGATGGTTAATGTCAGGGTTCTAGGATATCATGCATTCAGATCTATCTACCTCTGCCCTACTTACTCAGTGTGTAAGATCACTCCAGAACCACAAGTTCCATCATCTCACTCAGATGCGACAACATCTGGTGGAAGGACTGAGGATGCCTCCTACTCTTCCATGCATCTCTTTTAAGAGCAAGAGCTCTTTGCCCAGAAGCCCCCCAAAAAACTTCTCATGACATCTCATTAGCCCAGACAGGGTCACGTGTCCACTCCAAAACAGTCACCGGCAAGAGAATGGGGTTTCTGTGGTTAACTTAGAGCAGTGCTTCTCAAACTTGGGTGCATGACAGAATCGCCTAGAGAATTTGTTAAAAACACCAGTTGCTGGGTGCCTCTCCCATAGGTTCTGATTCATTAAGCCGTTGGGTGGAGCTGGAGAATTTGCATTTCTGCTGAGTTCCCAGGTGATACTGATGGGTATTGGTTTAAGAATCACGAATCTGAGGAGGCAACTGACAATGAAGGGGCCCCTCATCTTTCAGCAGAAATTCTAACTTGACTTCCCACCCACACGTTTGAGTTAAGCCTTCCAGTGCCTATGATCTGCCCTCATGCTCAGAGCTTAGTCATCCTTCTCATTCAGGGAAGTTATGATTGTAACCATGAGAAGAGCTAAAAGCAGAAATAGTCAAAAGTGGCTACCTCTGGGGAGCAGATGGGAGAAAAGGGGAAGGAAAGAACGCAATGCAATATTTTACTGTGAGTTATGTGATCATCTTAACTTATTGGATTTTTAAAATCCGTATTATTGCTTTAAAAAGAATACTGTAGTACACTTTTTCTGTTTAAAGGAATTTTAGTTTCCAGTGCAACATTCTTTCTTCTCCGACCAGCAGTTTAAATGTATCAAGATCAAGGTCGTGAACAAAGTTTAATGAAGGAGGCAGTATCTCTCCTTTCAAGGACACAAGTAATTGAGTTAAAATTATTATAATGAGATGACAAAATATTAACTTAAGGCTTACACCAAAATTCGTCTTCAGAAGGGCACTCTTCTCCTTTAGAAAAATAATTTGAAAAGGATTTAGGGGAAAAGTTCACCTTCACTCCTCCCTACCAGCACCACCATGAACCTCCATGAGGCCGGCAACAAGGCTCAAGAGAAAAGGGCTGAAGGTATAGCAGAAATGCTCTGCAAAAAAAGGAGAAGACTTTAGACCTCCTTGGGAAATCCACTGGAGAGAAGAGAAGGAAAGAGAAATGGGTGCCATTGATGGGGAGGGGCCTACATTCTGAGCTGTAACTCTTATCTGGACATCCTTCATCACTTTCCCAGTACTATTTTCAGCAAAGAATCTTATATGGGCTCATATGACTTTTTTTGTGGTAGAAATTAAAGTGATTCTGTTTCAAATTTGACATAGATGACCCAGACAATCCAAGAGGAAGTGGAGGGCCAAGGAGACAGAGGAGACTCAGAGAACAACTTAAGATTGGTCTGCTCTAGGAAGGTATAGCAGAAATCTTGGTTTTCACTTTCCATAGGCCCAGTTATTAGAGATGAAGGTAATTTTACCTACCTCTCAAAGGAGCAAGTCAGCCCCCAGTTGACACCCAGTTATAGAAGAATCAAGTTCATGTCAGGGAGCAAATATCTCAACCCTGTGAAACTGCCAGATGACTGAGAGCTCTGAACTCCTGAGAAGGAACTGTCACTCATGTGATGTGGAGACAACTCCCTGGAAGAGAGGGTAGTCCAGCAGTGTCCAGAGCCACCTGGGCTGGGAGCTATAGACCAAATTCCAAGTGTATCATTCAGATGGAACACCTTCAGAGATCCTAGGCTGGCATGCATCTATGCAGAAACCAGAAAAGCCAAGTCTAACCAATTGCAGGAGCCTCTTTCAGTAAATAAATAAGTAAATAAATAAATAATAGCCTGATTGCTATTTTTAATCTGATTCACATCATTTCATTTACCTACTGAAGGATAGGGACTCTGAGTCAAATAATACTTACCTTCCATTTGGTTCTGGTTATTGTTCCCCACTAATACACAAGGAGTAATCTGAAGTTCTGTCATTAGTACAAAATTAATGTTATTACTCCATTAACTCAGGAATTTAATGGACTCTATTCATCAACACATTTCTTTCATAATTCAAGTTCAAATCCTTTTTTTTTAAGCATTTCTATTTCTCTTCACAATTGCAAGTCTAGGCTGAACTTTTATTTTTCCTCCCTTTCTGTGTCTGATTCTCCTTTTCACTTATAAATGACCTATTTGACCCATTTTCAGAACTAGTATAAACCAATCTCACACTATATGTCCTGAGTAATTAGCTGTTTCCTTTATGGATCAAATGGAAGGGCTTGTCGTCAGACTCTTCAATAAGGCAACTATCAAAAAAAATTAATAATAACACTATTACCTTAAGGAAAATTATTCCTTCACTTATGAGGAAAAAAATCTGAAGAGAAATATACTGCCCATTTTGTCTTGTAATCCAAAGCTCCATTTGATTCTGCTCTCTTTAGCTCTACCTCAGAAAGGCTCATTAAGCAGCACAGACGGCCATGTTGGCTGGTATGTGTTTAATTCATCTTCTTATCGCTCAGGAACAAGGACCACATGTCTGGCTCAGGGAGGCAAAGTGGAACTGAAATACCAGGCACACTCACTTGCCAAATTCTGGGATATTAGGATCTTGGTTAAATCTGTTCTAAATTATAACATAGTGGAGAAAAGTTGACTTTTTCTACAACTGCAGCCATGGGAGTATTTGGCAAAAGGAAAACTGTTGTTTCTCAGCTCCCTCTACTGGCCTTTCAGAAAACAATTTGTCCCCTTACTACCAGATCCTGTGCTTTGTAGGCAAAGAGGGCCATCTTCCTGCCCAATGTGAGTTGATAGGGAAGTTAGGTTCACATCAACTGGGAAAAACTTTTCAAGGAACCTAGTGCTCCAAATATGAAAATGGGAAAAGGATCTTCCCAATGGTGAGTCCAAACCATAATGCAGATTCTCTAGCTTGCCTGACAAAGAAGGAAGCCTGAGATGGGGCCCATGCATGTTTATTCTGAAAAAGAATCCCAGGTGATTCTGCTGTACCTCCTGGTTAGGAACCACAGGTCTTAAAAGTTGTTTTATGTTAAATGCATATTCCAGATGCTACAAGCTTAGTAGCATCTAGATTTTGCAAGCTGAGTGTGTGTGTACGTGTGTGTGTGTGTTATGGTGGTTGGCTAAATCATTAACTCAACCCAATCTGCCTGGTTATTTAAGTGGCACCTATAGCCTTGCTTCCTCAGGCTAAAAACTCTAATTCCATTATCTTTCCTTCACAGTTCCTATCCTCCTAAAAGATTCTGAGGGATCAATACTAAAAATTCAGCTCTCTGTCCAAGTTTCCGAAGCCTTGCTGCTTCCTTGTCTTAGGTTTTCTTATGTCTCCTCCTTAAGGATTTTGTAATGTCAGTGAATTCCATCTGAAGCTGGTCAGCAGTCACTCAATGACAGAAGGGTCATACCTCCCAACCTGCTCGCTGACATTCATTATGCATGATGGCAGGCAAGAAGGGGCACAGTGCTGAATGGCACACACAGTGTACTGAGCTCACAGTCCTGAGGTCTATACATCAAACCTATCTCCGGCAAGAGAAGAAGTCTTGATGTGTCAACTCAGTGACTAAGAGATCACTTCTTATTGACCAGAGCATGAGTTACATTCAAATTCTATTTACCTCCATCAGAGCTGCACAGAGAAAAATGGTTTCAAGTTTCTAGGCTGTATCCATGACTTCAGCCAGACACCTTACAAATGTGTGATCTTGGTTATTTCTTACCAAGAGAAATAGGTCAAACTTTGCCCAAATATCCATGAGTCAGTCAAAGTATACACAAGACAAGAGAACAAAACACTTACATAGTTTGTTCTATCTAGGGAAATATTATACACACACAACATATCTTCCTATAACCTTCATTCTTTACAAAGCATGTTAATATGTTTTATAATCAAATTTCACAAAAGCATGTTGATTTGTTACAGTATTTTGTTATAGTTGATTTATATATATGAGACACATTTTACATATATTTACATATATATCTATACTTTTTAAATCAGGAAATTAAAAAAAATAGATTAGCAAAGCTCAAATAAAGCTGCTGAATTAAAGTGAAAATACACTGGATCCTAGGAAAAATTTGGTGACTGATATTCTGGATCATTTCCTTTGTATATTTTACAGCACAGGGATGGAACCTGGAGGCAAGGAAAAGGGTTAGGGTCAGGGAAGCTCTCTCTGAGGAGGTAACTGGTGAGCAGAGCCCAGGGCCTGCTATGAAGGAGCAAGACTTGTGAAGATGAGACAACAGTCCTTCAGAACAGGAAACAACAGGCATGAAGGCTGTGAGGTCTTCACCTACTAGTTTCCAGGAACTGTACTAGATGCTACATATATATTGGTTGGTCGACAAAGTTGGTGTGAACTTCCACTATCATGGCACTTATAAACTATGTGGGGAGGTGTCCAACAGGGTGATGTGAAAGGATGTTGGTGAGGGTGGAAGTGAAACTACCTTACATAAAATCGTCAGATGATGTTTTTTTGAATAGCTAAGTATTCTTACGTGGAAGATGATTCTAGCAAAGAAGCAGTTGTGATCGAGAGAATGTTCCTTGCAAAGAAAATGGTATTCTCAAAGTCCCTGGAACATCAGATGCCCACAAAAGTACTCCAGTCTAAGTATTTCTGGTAGTCTCCACAGACCATGTATGTAGGGAGATCTCACTCCCATGATATCTGCATGGTTCAATAGGTATATACCATGGTCTCTGCACCATGATCTCTCTTCAAATCTCCACTGGTCGCAGCAGTTTCCTGACTTGTGGCCACCATTACTCCACTAAGCAGCTCCCGCCTCTGCTCCAAGGCAGCTCTGCCAGGGATGGCCATCACTGCCCTTCCCTGAGCTACCCTGCTACAAACCATGAGCTGCAGGGCACCAGAGCTGTGCAATGTCCTAAAGGAGAATGAAAGAGAATGATTCCCTCCCTTTTGTGTTATAGGCTGTATGAGAGATCCCAAAGCAGGATTGCTTGAGTCTGATGTATTACAGAATTTCCAATTTTTCCTTCAATATTTTTTTCCCTAGACCACGGTGTACATCTGAGCAGATTTAAGTAATCACAATTATGTCCTCCAAATCTCTTACCCCTCTGGGAAGTACATCTTTATGTTTGGTTCTTCCCTCTCTCGGGATACAACCTTCCATAGCAGAATTCTTTCAGACCACCCCACCAATTCACAAGAAATATCCACTTATTTCTGAACCTCAGCAGTATATGCAGCTGGTATCCAAAACACAGACATAACTAATCAGAAGGCTCCTTAGTTCCAAATGCAAGTAGCCATCTGTCAGATCTGTCCTCAAGTTAACCAGATATATATATGAACTCTTGGAGCAGGCTGTGCCTCTAGTTGCAATTTCCATATTGAAAATACGTTTTTTATTAACAAAGGTGTTTTTCCCCAAAGGAATTTAGAAAAATGCAAAGCAGCTTCCAATTTTCATAATGCAATTGGAATTGTCTCATTTTAATCCTACTAATTGACATTTATAGGTTTTTATCCTAGGGAGTGGAGAGATAGTAAAGAAACATATGTGTCCAATGTCAGAAACAGAATATGTCAAATACTCTAACCAAGAAATCATTCCTTGGAAGTGATTTAGTGAAACTAAAGAAACCGTAAAAATATTTTTATAACAAAAATATGTTCATTTTTATGTGTATAATGTTAAAAATGAAGAATAAAGACACATACATGGAGTACTATCACCAGAATGTAAACTGTAATAGATCACAAAATCTCGTTTCCACACCTGATTTTTTTTTTAGATCATTAAAAAGAAAATGTAGAAGAATGTATATTATCTTATGTCATTGAGATTTAGAAACAGAATTTGGGATCTTTTAAAATTTTTTCATTAAATTCATAATTTATCCAGCAATACAAACAAACTAATATATACTTGTTACTAATCTGATGTGTACCCCCTTTTCCCACCTATGTTGCAAATTTTCATTACCCCAGGCACATATACACCCTCCTTCTCTCTACCCACCTTTCTCTACTAGTATCTCTTTTCTTTTACTCTTCTACTTCAGATTCCTATTACCCTCCTAAATGAATAAGTCCTTTCAATCAGACATCAGTTCTTTATACCTTAATGTGCATTTATGCCAGTTAATTGTCTGTCAGGAATACTTCATTCAAAAACTGTATCTCCAACTGTATACTGAAAAGCTTCTTTTCAATGAAAATCCAATATTAGCTGTCCAAGAGATCTATGCAAACTTGATTCAAAACCCCCAAATCTACAGCCTTCTTTATGATTTTTGTGAATTCCCAAGAGTTATTTATTCTGTTGGTACTCTCTGCCAATGGATCCTGAGTCCATGTGTACTGTCTCCATCATGCATCGACTTGGACTCAGAAGTCAGTGCCAATTTTTGAGTTTAGTAGAATTTGCTAAGGATTTGGAGTTACAATGAACAGCACACTTCCCTCCACCATCTCACATGCTTCATTATCCCTCTTTCTTTCTTATCTCTGTATACACCCTGTGAACTTCAAATTCTTCCTTTCCTATTATGCAAAGCATTTCTTTTCTCTAATAGAATCTGCTTGGAAACTTGCAGATAGAAACCCATCAAGGTGATCAGTAAAACTTAAGGCCTTCCATTCATCAGGAACAACCTTCCTTAGAAGATACTTGAGATTATAAAAAATGGGATTTCTCCTGTGCCTCCATAAAGGATGGTTCTGACAGTAGTTGGGAAGGCTGCTGGAAGACAACCAACTATGGTAGTTTGGGTTGAATGAAAATTATAGTTCTTGCCACCTTTGGGGCACCACCAGGAGAAAGGATGGGTGAGGAGGGGCAAGAATGGCAATGGTATGGAGTTGGTTCCTGGCAGAGGACTGCACCCCTCCACACTCTGCAAAGTGTTGTCAGCAGCGATTAAACACAGTGTTGCTGCAGTAGTGAGAGCAACTAAAGTAAGCAACTTGCCCAGCTCCCAAAGAAGAGAGGCTTTGGGAGGATGAGGTACAGTTAGCACACTTCTGATCATTAATTGGACAAGTGTTTCTTGTTTCTTAAGGCAGGATTTCTGCACTTGGTATAAAGATAGATTCACTTTGTTTTTCCTTTTTTGAAGAACATTAATATAATTGTCCCTATCCCATTGCTCAAGCTTCCCAATTCTAAGAAAAACAGTCAGATAATTACCTGCTCATTAAAAATTATTCAAAGTAATTTAAATGTTCCATCTCTTGAGGGACCACCTTCTTAATCCACAGTCAGATGTCTTAGGCACTCTCTCTCTTCAGCTCTTCCATTCTCAGTATCTTTAATGTAGATGGAAGTTGTTCCATAGAAATGTTTTTCTCTTCCATCCTCAATTGCCAACTGAAAACTCTCCAAAATCTGCCTCTCTTCACTAGAGCTATTCAAGTAGCCCTTTCTGCCAAAAGGGGCCACAGTGATGAAGCTCTAACCTGTAGCATGAGAATCTTTGGAACTGTAAGGACTGACATGAACTCACTGAGCAAGGGGTCCCAAGGACCTTGAGTAGCCCGAGTCATCTATACCAATGACCTGGAGAAGGTCTGGCCTCCTCTATCATTTGCTCTTTGTTTCTCAAATTTCAATTGCTTATTTATGCCACTGTCCAGAAGTATCATCCACACCTGGACAAGAATTTTCCAGGCTAGGTGTCTGTGAGAATTAAAGGTGAGACCCTTCTGCCCTGGCTATTGTCAGGGACTTAGGCTCTTTTGTTTATTCCAGCTGATAAAGCCTCACTGAGGACTCACAGGTCATATGTGAAAAGACATCCCCTCAGCAGCACACTTGCTGGAAATCTTTGTCCTCAGCTGAGCACTGAACATCAGAGGCCTTCCAAGGATGTTTGTAGAACTGGCTTCTCTCCCCACATGCTCTACCCCTGGGAGCCTCAGTGCAATGACCAAACCTTTTCCTACACAGCAGAGCCTGGGCCAGGTGCGTTGGGAACAACATGGGCCTCTGTAGACACCTAATTGTCCTCGTCTGAGGGGTGAGAAGCATGTGTTACTGACCTTAGACTTGTAATGGCCATGCATTGGGATGCACGTTCAAAGCTCCTTTGCATTTTAGATGCACTGATGTCAATTCCAGACATCTTGTATTCCTTAATGCTTCTCCAATGGTTACATATCTGTTTGGAATTAGCATGCAATATTAGATTTTAAAACAAAAGTACAAAGTAAAACATTAATTTTTTAAATTGATTAATAGTTATAAGGCCTTATGACACCTTTGAGTAGAAAGACATGCTGTATTGTGCTTCATAATAATATTGTAATGATATAGGTGCTAACAAACATTGAATGTGGACAGTGTGCTGGGCACATATTATGTTTTTTCATTTAATCCATGGCCAGCTCCTGCCAGTCACCTCCTTCTGCTCCTGCTCTGACTCTCAATACTGAAAATGTGTTCAGGCCACTAGGGAATAAACATAGCACAGAAGGCACAAAGTAACCACAGGCTTTGTTCCAGTCCAGTTGGGAATGCACTTCTTCATTATAAGAGTTAATGCAAATGAATACAATTTTTAAAAAGCTCCGCTGAATGACTCAACAGGAGGCAATGGAAGATTTCAAAAGGAGGCTTTTCAAGAGAAACAGGAGAGCCACAGGTGGTAATGGCCATCTCATTTCCTGCCAGAATTTTTCTCATCATAGCACACTACTTCTCTGTTTTTCTGCTTTATCAGTAAAATGAAAGCCTCATGACAATAAAGCCCATAGCCCAGATATCATGACTAAATGCAGTGTTCAAAATCAGCTTCTACAGGACTAAGCTCTCACCAAGAGGAGGATGAAATAAGTGGCTTAACCTCTCTAATTTCAATTCCTCTTCTGTGAAATGAGTTGCTAAACTTCATTCTCTCTAGACCAGGGATCCCCAACCCCTGGGCCACGGACTGGGCTATGCAGCAGGAGGTGAGCGGCAAGCCAGCAAGAGGAGCTTCATCTATATTTGCGGCTGCTCCCTAGCGCTAGCATCACTGCCTCTGCTCCACCTCAGATCATCAGGCATTAGATTCTCATAGAAGAACCGGTCCCTAGTGCCAAAATATTAAGGACCACTGCCTAGACCCCTTTGTGCCCAGCTCCTGTTCCCACCTACCTGACCAAAACCTGCATTAGAGACTGTGATTAGTGGCGGGAGAAAAGAAGACGCATAGTTTGGCTTCTGAAGAACAGGGCTTTTGGAAGGTTCTGTAATTAACCTACTTTCCCTAAAACTGACGCTCTGTCCTCCAGGTCCCCCAAATAAGCTGTTTCCATGATTTCTCATTTTATATGCTTGCAGTGGAAGAAAGAACAATGAACCAAGAGTTACAAGACCGATTTTTGTCACAAGTCTCAACTAGCTATGTGACATTTGCCTAAGTGGTTAACCTCCCTGCAGTGTCTCCTTGGTTGAAAAATGAGGGGATTGGACCAGGTGATCTCTAAAGGCCCTTCCAATTCTGAAACTTGAAGTAATACAAGTCATATGGAATAAAGAAATTTTCATAAGTTAAAATTCTCAAGTTTTGAACTCAGCAGTGACCCAGAATGCAAACTAATGGCCTCTTGTATGAAAATGGCTTCCTAGAAGTATTATTGATAAACACTTAATTTTCATACTAGATTTACATTTCATACAAAAATTACCTTATTTAAAACGTGATACCAATTTTAGCTAGTTACAATGTTAATTTTAGTATAAAATTTCACAAAAAACACATTTCTTCTAATTACTGATTTCTGCTGTGCTCTGTGGCTAAGAGATCAATAATATATGGTCTTTCTTCCAACAGTCCAAGTTTTTATTAAATTAATAAGCAGAAAATAAGAGCTCAATAAATGTGTTTGAATAAATAAATAATATGAACATGTGACATTTTCCAAACAATTTATTTCCTTATATTTATCTGGGTTCTACATAAAGATGACCAAGCCCATAATTACTATGCTTCATTATAGTCCAGGTACTATACTAGGTTTTGGAGATTCAGAAGTAAATTACAATCTAGCTTGAAAAGAGAGAAAATAGAGTAAACGGTGATAAACAATGCAGTCATCCATAGCTTTACTATAAATTGCTGCCAAAAATTTGGTTATGTTTTAATGAAAATTTCACATTTTCCTAGCAAATATACAGTTACTAAGACATTCTTTCCTGTGTGTATGGTGGGACAGTGTATGGCAGGGCATCCATGCACAGCTCTGTGCCTATACATGCTTGGTGGCCCAGAATGGGACATTTGATATATTTAGGGGGATCATTTCTGTGAGAAACTATAGAGAAGGACCACAAAAGTCAGAATCTTACAAGAGAATTTGTATTGTTTTGCACTCCCACTAACAATGTATGAAAGTTGCAGTCTCTCTACATTCTTGCTAATATACAGAATTGCTAATATATATTTTTTTTATTTTAGACATTCCAACTGGTAGAAATTGACATCTCCTGGTTTTATTTTGCATTTCCCTCATACCTAATGATGTTGAGAAACTTCATGTGCTTACTAACCATATATATTTTTTCTTTTGTATCTCTTCAAGTCTTTTTGCATTTTTTATTGGGCTGATTGTCATTTTATTGTTAATTTTTAGGAGGTTTTTTAATACATTTTGTATTTAAGTCTTTGTCAGATACATGGATTGCAAATAATTTCTCCCAGTGTGCGATTTGTCTATTTATTTCCTTAATGTTGCCTTCAGACACGCAGACATGTTTTGATAAATTCAATTTATCGAATTTTTGTTTTATGTTAATACTTTTCATGTCCTAATAAATCAGTCTCTGCCCCAAGATTTTGAAGATATTAATCTACGTTTTCTTTTAGAAGCTCTATGGTTCTTAATTATATTTTTAAGTCCTTGATTCATCTGAAATTAATTTGGAGATATGTAGAGAGATAAGAGTTGGGGTTCATTATTTACCACTCAGGTATTCAGTGTTTTAGCACCATTTGCTGGAAAAAAAAAAATCCTTTTCAATATTGAATTGTCTTGGTGCCTCTGTCAAAAATCAATTGACCATATTATGTGTGAGTCTGTTTCTGTACTTATTCTTCTGTTCCCTTGACTAGTTTTATTCTTATGCCAAACTACACCATCTTGGCTACTACAGCTTTGCAGTAAGTTTTAAAATCAAGTAGTATATGTCCTCCAACTTTTTTCTTTTTTAAGATTTCTAGATCCTTTGCATTTCATACAAATCTTGGATTCAGCCTGTCAATTTTCACAGAAAAGAGTCCATTGGGATTTTAATTGGGATTTCATTGAATCTATAGAAAAATTTGGGAAGAATATATATCGTAACAAAACTGAGTCTCCCAAACCATGAACATTGGAAGGCTGATTGGATGGTTTTTAATTTCTTCAACAGAGTTTTGTAGTTTCAAGTATAAAGCTCTTTCACCTCTTTCCTCCTTGGGTATTTGTTAGGTTTCAAGGCTATTGTAAATAGTATTGTTTTTAAATTTTATCTTTTTGTTGCTTGTTGCTGTTATTTAGAAATATAATTGATTTTTATATATCAACTGCTATCTTTGCAACCTAGCTAAACTGACTTATTAGTTTTTATAGATTGTAGATTATTTGGGGTTTTCTAGAAATAATATCATATCACAAAAAAAAGACAGTTTATTTCTTTACCATTTTTATGCCACTTCTTAAAATTGCTCCTACGTTATTAAATTAATAGGACTTCCAGCACAATGTTGAATAGAAGTATAAGAGTAGACAGCTGTGTCATGATCCAAATTTTAAGAGAAAAACATGTAATATTTTATCACTAAGTAAAATTTAGCTGTATGTTTTTCATAAATACCCTTTGTCAGGTTGCAGATGTTCCTTTCCATTATGAGTTTGCTAAATTTTTATCGAGTGTTAATGTTGAATTTTGTTAAAAGGTTCACCTGCTTTTATTTAGATAATTATATGATTTTTATTATTTGTTTTGTTAACGTAGTCAATTACATTGGTTGATTTTTCGAGTGTTTTGTCAACCTTGCATACCTGGGATAAACTTCATTGTCATGATGTATTATATATATTTATTTATATGTATAAATTGAATTTCTTATAGTCAATTTTCTTATATCTTATTATAGAATTTTTAATCTAGATTAATGAGGAAATTAATGGGGATAATTTTTTTATTGTAATATCTTTGTCAAGTTTTGGTTCAATGTTATGATAGCCTTATAAAACTATTTCGGAAATTTTTTCTCCTCTGTTTTCTGTATTTGTGTAATATTGGTACTATTTCTACCTTATGATTCAATATTTATATATATTATGAAATGATCTCCACAATAAGTCTATTTAACATCTGTCTCCATATGTAGTTACACATTTTTTTCCTTATGATGTGGAGTTCTAAGATCTACTATCTTAGCAACTTTCAGATACACATGTTAACTACAGTCACTGTGCTGTACATTGGGAAAGCTATTATTTTAACCAGGCAGTCTGGCTAGAATCTATACTCTTAGCCACTACACCAAAAAAGTAATAACAAATAAATTAAATAAAGCACTTTTGTTAGTAACAGAGACAATTCAGAGAAAGTAGAACTTCAAAAAGTAACAGTAATATCCTCTGAAATAAGAGAAATTTCATCTAAGTAACAAGAATGCTATAAAAATTGAAAATTAAGAGAATCAGAGAGGCTTCTTAGCCATTAAAAATATGGAAACAAAAGTAAAAAACAAAGTGGAATGGAAGTCTTCTAGAAAGAGAGCAAGTCACAGCTTTTTAGCTGGTATCCCAGCTTCTAAACTTGATCCACCCACCCTCTACTCCCCCAGACTACTTTTAGTGCAATGAACAGAGTGCTTAATTTTAAACCCTAATTTAGAGTCATTTTAATTCCTTTCTTAAAATTATCCAGCAAACTCCTCTCACATTTAGAATTTTACACACTTTACCATAGCCTGTGAGGTTCTGTATAATGTAGTGTGTGGCCTCCTCACCAGTGTCGACTCCGGCCATTTCCTCCTTACTCATTCCAGCCACACTTGCTATTCCTCATCTTACCAAGCTTGCTTCTACCTCAGGGACTTTGCACTTGTTGGTTCCTCTGCTTGTAAAGCTCTTCTCCTGGATCTTTGCAGAGCTAGCTTCTTCATTTCTAGCCTCCAAGACACTGAGTTGTCTCTGATCTCCTAACCTAAACTACATTTTCTTTCTGCTTTATTCTATGAATTGTCACTTGATGACCTTTTACCTTGCTTATTTTTTTTTTCATAACACTTATCAGTATCAGAAATTATCTGATATATTTATGCATGTGTTCTTGTTTGTTTGATTGGTTGATTTAGACTAGAAACTCCACAAATGCCAGAACTTTGTCTTGTTCATAGTTGAATTCCCAACACCTACATGGTACTAGTACAGAGCAAGCATTAAATAGATATTTGTTAAATAAATGATGTTAAATGGTAAAAACAATTATACAAGCTACAGTGATTGTTTTTATAGAATTCCTGGATTTTCAATCTGCTAGATAATAACGTAAAAGTTTGTACAAAGCAAAGGAAATTGGTCTCATTTTTTTGATGCTCATAGAGCTGGGAAGGTGGCTACAAACATAATATCTGGGTTGAACTATGTGCTCTGGCATTACTTCTCTGAGTGCCAGTGGTGTCTTCCTTCTGGCAAAGTCCCCTGCACGGAAGGGGAACAGTCCAGCACTTCTATTAGCTAAGTATGTAAACAAGCAGGCATTGCCTCTGCTTGTTATCTGCTTGATTAAATGCTTCCAGTAACCACATCAAGGGAGGATCATTCTCAGTTCCAACAGAGCTAAGTTCTCCAGGAAAGTGATTCTTGACCAATGGCTCAGAGAAATTCTTTGGAGGAAGAAGCCATCAGCAGTGTTAATCTCCTTTACACAACTGGGCAGGGTGAGTAATATTTCTCATAGAAGGAAAAATAAAGGTGGAAGTTGTGCTATTCTCAATTTTGGAGAAAAATCTAGTTAATTTAGGAGAGATGATTTATGATATCATAATTAGACCTAAGGAGAGAGGCATTTATTTGGTTTACCAGAAAACACAAGGCCTAGGAAAGTCATTTAAAGGCTGCAGCACAGTGTGACCAAAAGCAATCCAACTGCTTGGGTTCAAATCTCAGCGCACCATTCATTCCTTGTGTGACCTTGAGCAACCTCTCCAAGCTGAGACTTGATTTCCTCATCTGTAAAAGAAGAGTGACACTTGCCCTGGCTCTGGAGGGTTGTAGTGAGATCTGAGTAGGACAAATCCTATAATGTGCTTGTCTCAGCCCCTGACACATGGTAGATGTTTCTCATTGTTAGTATTGAAGTCAGCCAAATTCGTTTTCAACAACTGCCTCCTCCTCCTCCTCCTCCTCCTCCTCCTCCTTCTCCTCCTTTCTCTTATTTTTCTTCCTACTTACAAGATGCCTCCCTCACCCCACCATACAGACCAGCTTCGTAAAGCTAATTTCTGTATCTCCTTTCCTGCCCCTCCTCCTATCTAAACCCACTCTCAGATTAAGGCTCTAACATTACTTATGTCTCTGTGTTTTTTTTCAGTTTTTTGGTTACCTCTTTCAGGGATGATAATCTCTTCATTGTGTAAGAAGGTTTTTTTTTCTCCCAGGGAAAAAATCAATCTCAGTGTCCAGGAGCAAATAAAAGAAATGTCTCTCTTCCCATATTGAGTGCTTGCTCTCTTGCTTTTCTACCTCCCACTTGTCCAATTAAAGTCCCACCTCATCCAAAAAGCCTTCGCAACCTTTCTTGTCTGTACTGGCAGCAGCAATAGGTGGCCCTCTGATGCCACAGAACTTTGACCACATAGGCCTGCTATCCATTCTGGACATTCAGCCAGCATGGCTTCTGTATCTTTCTTTTCTGCTTTCACAGGAAAGGGCAGCTGCTCTCATGAACAGAGGCACGATATCTCTCCTTTTATAGTCCGAAAAACCCCCAACTAGGCAAAGTAAAGAAAAAGCAGTGGTAAACATTTTTTAGCAGTTCTTCCTTAAAACCTCCTGGTCTTCATGTCTGAGCTATGAGTTCCGAAGGGTAAGATGAGCTAAACTTGGCTTGCAAAGGGATGAGGAATGTTTCTGCTAAAGTTCTTAAGGGTCTCCAGAGAAGACCAGACTGCAGTTGAATAGTCATCTCAAGGATTCTTGGAAAGGATCCTTCCCTTTCCAAGACTGATGCTCTCTGCTCTCAGGAACACCGTGGTAGAAAACCCTACACTGAGCACTGGGAGCCTTGGGGTCTAACCCTGGCTCTCACAGTGACCAGTTGTGTGACCTTGAACATCTCTTCCCCATTCTGGGCTTCAGTTTCATCTACCATAAAATGTATAACTTGAATTTAATATTCTCACACTCTAGGAAGGAGAATTGGATCATTCTTTATGGATTCATTCCAAAATTTATCATATTTTTCAAGGAACAGGACTCATATTTATAATTTTCTGGCCTTCTCACAAATTCTTTAGCATTCTTTTCCACAGTGAACATGGAACTTGTTTCACGCTCAAGGGCTTGCTGTAGTGACTGCCATATTGCCATGCTTTGGTGTCTTTGATTTAAAAACTTATTTTTTAAATATGTACTCACTAAGCAAAATCTCTAAAAGCTTTGTTGTAAATCTGCCTTTCTTTTACTTTAGTTAAGAAAGTGTTTTGGTTTTCCACAACCACTTCTTTATCCGTCTGTATATGACAAGGTGCATATCTCTCTGCATATTGAAACAAATATGTAGAGAACAGAAAAGGAACATGTGAGCACAAGCATCACCTTGTTGGGCTTACCACCAGTCTTTGGAGAAGTCATGTACTGGCCAGGCTACTCAGTTCAATGAATCAGCCACTAACTTGAACAAAGTGTGGTATCATAGGTCATCTCCTGGTTCACTTTGCATGTGCAGATATTAAGCCTGTTCAAAGGTTCAGCCTTAGCTTATGTAACAGATGTAAACAGGTCTTCAGATTTCCAGTCTCAGCACTTAGATGCTAAAAAGTATTAATGATTTTACCAGAGCGGACTTATAGGAAGAAGATATAAATCAGTTAAACCTTTTTAGGATGGAGAGGAGAAGTTCATAGGCAATATGAGCATGAGTTAGCACTGTTCTCACAATTTGTATGATCATAGAATAGCATTTATTCAGTGTTTACTCAAAGAACCATCATGCTATAACTAGGAAAAGAATGGGGGGTGGAAATTACAAAAACACTATGGTGAATGATTATATATGTACATTTTTTTCACTTGATATCAACACAATAATTTCATGCACTATAAAATCACAAGAAGACATAATATCTAGGAATATAACAGATAAAGGAGTGAAAATTGATACACTTTAGGCCAGAAAGCAGAAACAGGTTTGGTTGTCACATATAAAAAGCTCCTATTTAATACAGCCAACTGTTGTTTAGCATTCCTAATGAAAAAGGTGAACATAGTGGCAATAAATTATATCATTTTATTATTTTTTAGTCTAAAAACTAACTAACTTTGTTTTACAATACAATATATGATTTTATTAAAAGTAAGAATTGCCTTCCAAGGCATGTTGGATTTAGGCTAACATTTTAATTAGTTTTTATTCTTTGAGAGTATTCTGATTAAACTGTAGGGTAAATATATTGGATAATAAATAGGAAAAAATAGGATTTTGAAGTTTATCTTCCAGGGAAATAAGATAACTTAAAAAATAAACTTTGCTGCTCAAAATACTTAACTATATTTGGAAGGGGAAATGCCATAGAAGCGTCACTTAAATAGCATTATAAAGGTGCTGCTCTCAAATTATTTAAGAAAAGGACAAATCAACTCTATATTTGTACACACACATGAGAACAAAAACAGATTGAGAAACAAATACCACATTGCCCAGATTCATGCTGGCTGGGAGCAAGCATAGGAAGATGGTTAATACTTCCATGATCACAAAGATGCTTTGATTTGAAAGTTTCTAAAACTCTGAGCTCATCTTCTGACTGATCTATCATTTACTTCACACTTCTGCCACCAAATTTCACCACCTTTTTGTACCAACTTGTTTTTAAGAACATAATGCATGTAGCACTGCTAAGAGATATAAGGAAATAATTTACATAAACAATAATGAAAGGGGAAAATGGTGAAGTTTATAGATAACAGAAGCCAAGGTAAGTTTTTCCTTGTCCAGGCACACTACGCAGTCGTTAGTCCATTCTTTTGATTACTTGTGTGGTTGAAAGAGTTTTTACACATATATCATTGGCTTGTCACAACCAGCTCATTGGTAGACACCACAGGTATTATCATTCCTTCCCAAAAGCTTTACCTAGGGTCACACAGGTGACGAAATCTGGAAGGCTGAATCGGATCTTCTGGTTCCAAAATTCCAAATTCCAAAATTCAAAACACCAAACAAAGGAGGTGGTTAGAAAGTGGGACAAGCTCTCAATAAGCCTATGGAGTCATTCCATTGTTGCCTCACCACCACTCATTTGTATGTCCTTTTCTTTTCTGGGTGCCCAGGGTTCTACCACTGACCTTCATTGCCTTCCACTGGATGGCATGACTTCATTCACACTGAGAGGTAAAAATGTGATGGGTTATCCCTCTTAAAAATACCTCCATTTTAAAGGAGAAAAAAGTTTTAATCCAAAGGAATAATGAGTATGATGGGATTCAGGCACCAGTGACAAAGACATCTTGCCCTCAAATCATACCAATGAGGATGAAAGCTGATGAGAATGGAAAAATGGCTGATAGCCACATCCATGAAGTATTGTAGCCACTTTCAAAGATTCTATGCTTTACAAGCTGGAAACATGAGATGGAAGAGAAGGACTTAAGGAGAAGTCTAATTGGTCCAAGCCAAAATACCTGAGAGGTGGAAACATATCACTCTTAGACCTGAGCCCCTTCCTTGAGCTCCATAGTTTCAGAGGCTCTCTACTTGCTCCCCTCCCTATGGGGTGAGAAAACCACTGAGCCAAGGGGACATACTCATCCTGAGCCCAGGCTTTCCCCTCTTGACTTGTTCCAGGTGCCCTAAACCCCATAATTTCCCATCCAAATGGATTTCAGGGTCTATGTGGCGTCTTCTCCAGGTACCTCCTCCAGACGATGAGACTTTCCTGAGTGGGAAGTGGGTATGGTGCAATGTGGGAGAAGATGGTTTGGACAAAACTTGGCCATGCATACTCAGGTGTCCATGTGCATGCATGTAAGGCTCCTCACAGTGAGAGTCAAGAGCAAGGATGAAAAGTGTTGAAGAAAAAATCAAGAGCCAGTTTTGCATCCTGCCTCCAACCCCACAAATGTTAGGAGTGAACTCGAGCCTCAGAACAATCTTAGAAATTGGCTATATCAGTGTCTGATGAGTAGTTGAAATGGCCCAGAGGGATGCTCACCCTACAAACACATGTCCAACAGTCCTGGTACCTACTTGAGTTCCCTTCTGGAATCTCTTTATTCCAGGCTGTCTGTACTCCAACATTTTTCTTGATTTAATCTCTATTTTCTTTTTTGACACTTAAATGTTGTCAACATATATAGGTTTCACCAATGCTTACTCTTTGCACAAATTAGACATTCAATGAGTGTCAGTCACTGGTGACGGTGTCTAATCACATCAGCTTTAGAAAATCTGAGCTCCTTGCTCACACAGTGGTCACACAGTTGTCCATTTACTCTGCCTTCTGCAAAAAACCAACAGTTCCTGGGTGATAACATGTATCTAAACACACTGGTCTCTGTCCCAAAGGTCCTGTCTGTGTTTAAATTTTGAAAGGTCCATAGGATTATTTTAGTCTGATGCAGTCCACCTCTTCAGTGGCAGGCACTCCCGTGGTTTTGAGATCAAGGTCTGCACTGGACTTACTCCCGCTGTGAGAAGACTTCCAGTGGAGCAGCATGATCCTCTTGAAGTACTTGATGGTGTTGTTCTTGACGGTCACGAAGCACAGGGTGTTGATCATGCTATTGCTCATGGCGATGCACTCCACGATGTAGAAGGCCGTCAGGTAGTGCTTCTCCTTCACAAACACGCTGGGGAAGAAGTCGCGCACGATGGTGAAGCCGTAGAAGGGCGCCCAGCACAGCACGTAGGCGGTGAGGACGCACATGAGCACCAGCACCGTCTTCCTGCGGCAGCGCAGCCGCTTCCGGATCTGCTCCGTCTGGAAACCCGGGACCGCCTTGAACCAGAGCTCCTGGGAGATCCTGGCGTAGCACAGGGTCATGGTGGCCACAGGGCCCACGAACTCGATGCCGAAGATGAAGAGGAAGTAGGACTTGTAGTAGAGCTGCTGGTCCACCGGCCATATCTGGCCGCAGAAGATCTTCTCCTGGCTCTTGACAATGATGAGGACTGTTTCAGTTGTGAAGTAGGCTGAAGGGATGGCGATGAGGGTGGACACCACCCACACCAAGGCAATCAAGCCAGTGGCTGTTTGGTACTTCATCCGTGGTCTCAGTGGGTGGACAATGGCCAGATATCTAGGACGAACACAAATGGGTCAACCACTGTGACAAGGAAGTGCTAGATGATGATAGTATTTTTGCTCAGAATGGTGTGTGTGGAGATAAAACACAATGGCATATGGGCTTTCAAGCAAGTCAGACTTGAATGCAAACCCCAGTTCCACCTCTTACTAGCTGTTGCAACCTCAGGCAAGTTTTGTTTAATCTCTGAATCTCGGTTATCTTATCTGCAAAAGTTTTTGTTTGTTTTTAGGATTAAATATTCTAATGTCTACACCATTCCTGACAGTTTTAAACATATACCCAGTAAATGGTAATTATTATTATTAAATGGAGTAATAATGCCTCCCATCAGTTTTTACCATGACACTATTCCCAGGGCTTTCCTATTTTCAGGGCCATTCATCTTAATTACCCCCACAGTTTAAAGCTAAGAAGGCCTGATAATTCCAAAGACTTGTTGGGAGAACTTGCCCTTTCCAGTGGAAGCAGTGGGCAAAGTTTTAAAAACATTGCTCTGCATGCAAAGGGGGATGAAAAACATGTGAACATTTATTTTCTTTTCCAGGCAGAAAAATAGAGGCCAAGTGAGAGATGAGTAACTTTCTCAAGGTCATATACCATAAGACCCTTCATAGAAAACATTTAACCCTATCTCACTAGGTTGATGTGAAAATCAGTTGAGAATATACATGAATATATTTTTTTTAACCACAAAGCACCAGACAGTAAAAGATATTGCTTTTGTTCTCTCCAAAAAAAAAAAAACAAACCACACTCCTATTACCACAGTGGTCCAGGAATGAAGAGAGAGCACTTTCTGGGGGATGTGAGTCATTCCTGTGGCATGAAACCTCCTTCCCAAAGAGAGTGCGCATACTTATACAGACAGCTCTGGTTTCCTGGAAGACTTTCCTTGTTGGGCAGGGGTGGAAGTTGGAGAAAGAGAAAGATAGGAAGTGAAGTGGGAGGGAATGACTAATCAACAATGGAAATAAATACATTCTCAGGTGCCCACAGCTTATCCTAGGTAGAGCCAAGAGCAAATGTGACAGGGGCCTGAAGGAAAGCCAAGCCAATTGTTTCCTTTGAAATCAATCTTTTAATATCATCTTTCTTGGGCTTTTGATTGGAAGAGGAGGTTCATCCTTATTTTTTTTTTCTTCTAATTATATTCCTGCTATTTCTGTCCCTCCTTCTGCCTCCCAACACTTGTAGCCAGCTCCATCAAATGTCATTTGGAGAGTTAACTGGAATGAAACTCCTGCTGTGTTCTAGCTCCCAGTTGTTAGATGAAGTTGGCTTGGTTGGGTTCACCCTCTGGACACCAAGATGACTGCTCAACACGCTCTGCCATCAGCAATAATCCCTGGCACTCTCACCAATCTCCTGAGTGCTGAAGGATGGAATGACAGTGTCTGCAGGATGTTGGCTATGCTTTTGTTAATGTACATGTATGGGCCCTTCACAAAGACCATGGTGTTCTTGCCACAATGAGTGCACCAAACTTACTATGACTCATAACAAAAACTAAGAATCTTGTGCTTTTGCTCTCACGAGCTCTCTCCCTCTCTCTTTCTCTATCTACCCCACCATGTTCTGTTGATTACTCTGTCAAAGAATATTCTTATAGTCATACTTGTTTAGTATATTAATTTTCACTATATAATTCAATTACTTCTTTTCCCAATAGTAACTTCCTAAACCTTCATGATGTTTCAAAGTCAAAGTGTTTTTTCAATGAACCAGTAGTAGAGAATGCCGATCTAGGAGTCAGAAGACCAAGAATCTAATCTTAGCTTTGCCACAAACCTGTTATATGAATTTAAGTAATTTTCTTAGCAATGTGGGCTCACTTTTCTCACCTGTAACATGGGAATATCATTCGCCTCACCAACTTCACAGAGATACTGTGCGGCTCCAATCAGAAACTGCATATAAACAATAATAGGCCCTTAACACACAAGAAACTACTAGCATCCTACAATGTTTTTTTTTTTTTCAGAGCTATTCTGTATACACAGCCATTTTCTTTTACCTTTTCTTGGTAAATACTGCACTTGCAAGTACTCTATAACTTTCTATTTTACTAGATCTATTTATCTTCACATCAAAACTAATCTTCAGGGTCATCTGGGACTACTCATCAGATAGTTATTTTATCTTGGCTTTCTCTGACATCACCCTAACTCATCCCCAAGGTTAGCACCAGAAGCTATGCAAAAGGCCTTCCAAATACATTTACCAGTAAGCAAATTTCGGAAATTGTTTTAAGGCTCTCCACCAACTTTGGCTATGTTAGGATTAGAACTCCAAAACTCTAGTATTAGTACTACTTGCTTATGTTTGTAAAGCAGTTTACAATTTACAAAACATTTTCAAATCCACATTCTCATTAGATAATCTCAACTCTACTGAATATGTAAGAGAGAAAAGATGCCCATTTAATAGATGAGAAGACTGAGGATTGGAAAAATTAAATAATCTGCCAAAAACCACATAGTTGGAAATTGACAGAACCATGATGCACACCCATCCATATCTTGCTCCAAATCAAGTGGGCTCTCAAATATGCCATTTGTCTTCTACCTTTCTAACCAGAGCAATACCCCTTCCTCCTACACTCCTGGCACCCTAGTTGTCCTTCTCATCTATTCTCTCCGTGACAGTTGGTTCCTACTTATCGATGTTCCAAAAACAAGTCAGGCAATTGGCAGATACTTTTCTCTGCTTATGAATATGCCCTTGGCTTGCCCTGTGTGGCTACCACTACAATGGCTCAGGTCCAGAACCACTTTGAGCCAACATTTTCCAGAGAACAAAGAATAAAGACTGACTGCTAGACAAAGAAATGTCCAGGCAGTAATTGTGTGATGATAGTAGTCTAGGTGATTAAACAAAAATCATTTGAGCTTCCTCTCTGTCCTCAGGACCCAGTCCCAAGTCAAACTATGAAAGTGGCAGTTGCAGTAGCTACTAGGCTGGTCATGGGATGGGCAGGGATTTCATGACCCGCTCCTTGGGCCAGCCAGCTCCGACTGATGAGCTCACTGGAAAGCATTAGTGCTACCTAGGGCTGAGCATGGTTACTCGTGCCTTTGCTGGCCTCATTCAGACAGAAGAGGTGAGTTATCAATAGGCAGGCAGGCTGACCAGTTTCCCCTGGATTTTAGATAAAAGAACGGAGGGGCCCCAGTGCCCCACATGCTCTGGGATCTGAGGGATACACCTCACGGACAGTGTAGATGTCTCCATATCAAAGAGGAAACCCCAATCTAGAGGTACAGGGTCCTTTTATGATCTTTTTCAGTTCCCTGGTGCCATCAAGTCTGACTCCCTGTGCCTAGATTTTGAGATCTTCTGGAATATGGCCCCATCTTTTCTGATCTCTACCCTCATATGTTCCTTGTTTCTGTCACACATACCTCCCCAAGAGACCTCATACCTCAAGCAGTCTCACCTGTAAACCTTGGCAAACTGTTCTACCCTCTTGGAAAATCTTCCCTTTACTTTGCCGATTGTAATGTGTTGAAGGCCAGTTAAAAACCTCCCTCCTCCATAAAGCCTCCTTTGACTACTCAGATACACAATTATCTCACCCTTCTCTAAATTTCATTTAAAATTTATCCTTTATCTTCTAATTGTTTCATAACTGTTAGCTCTCACCCATTCACCCCACCCCACTCTAGATGGCAAGCTCCTTAGAGCAGGGATTATGTCTTACTTCTTTTACAACCTTTTGCTGTCTGTGAATTCTGAGCACCTAGGATTTTAGTGCAACTTCACTGTCAGCAGTGCCTGGCACTGAACAAATAAAAACATAGCCAGTCATGGTGACAGTTTTCAAAAAGATTGCAACCTTTTTTAGAAAACAGGACATAAAATGGGTTTACCCAGCATGAGACTGGGAGGCAGGCTGGCGCTCAATAATACAAGGTTGCAAGAGCAGGCGAAGGGGTTTGAGCCATATTTTATACACAATGGAGTTATTAGAAGTCTTTTGAGCCAGAGAGAGGGGACATGTACAAGACAGAAGATTAACTGGGCTGCAGTCTTGCTTTCTCCCCTCAGGTGACAGGGGCCTTCTTTCTGTTCCTAAAACCCATCAGGTTTGTTCCCATCTCAGGGCCTCTGTACTTATAATCTCCTTTGTCTGGAATGCTTTTTCTCAATTTTCAGGAGGCCGGCTTTTTTTTTTTTTTTTTCATCATTCAGAGGTAGGTTCAAATGCCTTCTTCTCAAAGGAACTTTTCCTGACTCTACACCTAGAATAGCCCCTACCTTGTCACTCTCAAGGTTTTTGTGTGTTTGTTTGTTTGTTTGTTTGTTTTTATTTTGTTCAGAGCATTTCTCATGCTCTGAAATTACCTTCCTTGTTTGTTTGCCTATTAACTCTCTCCATCCATGTATGTGAGCTCCATGAGGGCAAGGAGCTTTTTTCTTATTCACCATCATATCCCCAGTGCTTGGAATGGTATCTGTCACATTGCAGTCACTCTACAAAAATGCATTGTTTGAATAAATGAATGAATGAATGTTTAGGATGGATCGTAAGGGGAGGAAGGTTGGCAGAGAGCAGACCAAGAGACACCGAAAGCAGGAAGATCAAAAGGAGACTATGATAGTCCAGCCCTGAGTGAACAGGTGTGAGGGAGGGGTGAGTATTGGCAGGACCTGAAAATGGAATGAATGCTGGAGAAAAGGTGAGAGTGTCCAGGCCAGAGGAGACTTGCTAGTTTAGATGCTTGAAAGAACCATGGAGCCAATAAAAGAAACAAAGTAGTCTAGGCAGGTAAAAGATAAATATTTCTGTTCTGCTCTATCTTGATAGCTGGTTTTCTTAAAAACCTTATATTATTATTTTGTAAATCACATCATAAAAACAATCACTTCAATGACAACAAATAGGTTAGCCAGTCAGAAATATTCATTCATTTATCTGTTTTGTTGTTGTCGTTGTTGTTGTTGTTATTCCTTTAATTCAAGAATTACAGTATTCACGATTTATGTTTACTCTGTTTTATGCATTGTTTTAAACAATTATCTGTATTGTTTAATTTAATACTCAAAGCAACCCAGTATATTAGGTTTTCTGATTATTCCCATTTTATACATGAGAAAACTGACAGAGAGTGTGATCAAATAACTAACACAATGCCCTACAGCTAATAGGTGGTACAATAGGTATTTAAAACCCAGCAGAATAACCACTAACATTATTCCTACAAAAAAATATAAAAAAAGTAAAGTTACTTTTATAACTGTAGGTATATTTGTTATATCAAGATAAAAATTAGTTGCCCAAAACTAACTAAATCAAACCTGAAAACCACTGATCAAATCCTAAACAAAACATGAGATCAGATAGGAACCAATGAGGTCCTAGAACACAAAATTGAAATTAGATGGTCAAAACACAAAAATAAAATCAATCTGAAGGAAAAACCACAAACATCAGTAAGGGAACTTAATGCATTGGAGCAGCTGGTTAGTAGGCCAAGGCCTTAGGACAGCCCTGTGTAGGCAACAGTGCTTTCCCCTAAAGTCTGGGTGCTAATTTCCACTCATGGCCCCACTCTAAACAATAGCAGGCTCCATGATGCAGAGCAAGTTCCCCAATTCATCTTTCTTATTATATCTAAATTGCATTATCTAAACTCAGGCTGAAAGAGAAATGCCTGCAGTATTTTAGACAAGCAGAGTTTGGTATGAAAGTAAGATTTGAGTTTGAAGGAAGTTCAGGAGATTGAGGAGAATTGATTGACATAGATCTTACCTCTTACATGTTCAAAGTAACCCAGTGCCCATTAACTTACTTTGGCTTCCCTCCTCCTGAAGCCACTCCTACTACAGTGTTACCCCTTTCGACAAGTGGACCCCAACATGGTGAAATAGATCTCACCCAGAGGGTAGAGTCTCACCCCACAACAGGCACCTACTTAACCCACTTTCAGGAGCTGAGAGCACCCCTGTGAAAACATGTCCTGCTGGAGTGAAACTTCAGGAAATGACCCCATATGCTCTGTCTGCTGGTACGCTGAGAGAGATGATGGCAGCTCCTTCTTTTAGAAAAAGTCAGAACTAAGGTCCCTAAAGTTCTTCTTTGACAATTTTGAAGGAGACTTAGGGGCCTGATACCCTGCTTGACTGTTCTTTTTCTGCTTCTTCTGTAGGTCCACTCAGGGTCTGTGCCTGGATGGACAAAATACTGTGTGGTTCTGTGACTCAAGTGGAAGACCTTGGCCAAGGAGAAATAGCCCTCTGCAGGGATGACACCTCTAAGCACCTTCTATGGGTGACAGACCAAGGGTTGTTTTAGCTGCTAATTTCCTGACATCCTTCCCTGGAGAAAAGAGGCCAAGGCTTCACCCTTCAGCGATTTTAAAGCCAGGTTCCTTCTCAACCCCCTTTTCTCAAGTTTGGGCTAATTCCAGGTTATCCTGCTTATGACTCCAGGAAACAGGCCTATTTATTGTGCTCAAACCCAGAACATTGTCCTGGGGTGTCCTGACTGTGAGGGGCAGGATCAAACTCCACCAGAGCCTAAGGCCATGGAACAGGGAGAACATCTGTGCTTCAGGCTCTCTGGGTTAAGAGAAAAAGACGGGTTGTTCACATCCAAGTACACAGAGGCCTGATTTGACCCTCAAGGTAACTATCTTTACATCTGCAAAGATTGTCCCAAGGGAACAAAAACCATCTTGGCCCATTAGCACAAGAAATTATACTCATTTCAATGAAAAGACTAAACACAACATCAGAAAGATTTGCATTGGCTGCTCTTATTGGTTTTATTTACCATCACTAGAAACAGGTCTTCTGCACTGTTGCACGCATATGTATGAAAGGAAGCAAACTGATTAATGTAACAACTAAAAGAGTAAGTAAGTAAGCTTATGTTCCCTTTTGTTGTTGTTTCAAAACAAATCCTTCAACCTTATTTTAAAATCAATTTATGCTAGAGGGGTCATGTTTTAGTAGAGAAAGTCTTGATGAGACAGAACCCTCCCTCAGGATACTGAAGTTGATTCAAGAGGTACCTATCTGGAACTTAATCTTGTCCCTCCACAGTATCTCTTACCTCTCTACCTATAGACCTTGAACAGATACAATACTTAGAAGCATGTTTATAGCAAAGAGGGATCAAAAGCCCTCCTACTGCCCAACTCAGCGGGACTCTGCCACCTTCTGCCTGCCAGTTGGAAATCTAGAACTCTCCTCACTGTTCAGTCGATGGGCCAACTTTTAAGCCTTTGTGCATCCACATCTTTGAGCAGTACCGATATCTCTCATTCATCACAACTGGAATTAACAGTTCCAATATCCCCTCGCTCACCTGTCGATGGCAATGGCCAGTAGGGCATTGGTGGAGACGTAGAGAGAGACAGTGCGCAGGTAGTTGACAGAGGCGCACAGGACATGGCCATGCTTCCAGGAGAGCTGGCGCACCACATAGTAGTCCATTTCAAAGGGGCAGCAGACAATGGCCACCAGGAAATCAGAGATGGCCAGGTTGGCAATGAACAAGTTGGTGAGGTTGCGCAGTTTCTTGTAGCGGGCCAGGGCGACGATGAAGATGAAGTTGCCGATGCCACAGACCAGCATGATGCCCACCAGGGCCATGCCAATGACAATCTTGGCGGCAAAGAAAGTTCGGGAATTGGTCACATCCTCATCTTCATCCAAGGGCATGTCATAGTCACCATAGCTGAAGTTGAATGGGAAGGAAGCAGCTTGGGCTCCATGGGTGTCAAGCACAGAAAAGAAGTTGGTGGAGATGTTGGTGGCGTTCTCATCCATGTCCCCCGTGATGACTTCCATCCGGCCTGGTGGTGGTGCCTTGAGCAACACTGCTGAGAATTCCTCTGGGGCGATGTCTCGAAGGCTGATGTCTTCTCTCTCTGCTGACACTCAGTTCTCCCTAAATGAGTCACAGTGTCCCTGCTAGCATCCTTAGGGTACAGTATCGGAGCTCCATCCTAAGCCTTTGAAAGACATACAAACAGTTGGCTACATATGTGAGTGAGCCTGGCCAAATTGAAAACCATTCTGTAGCCCAAGCAGACCCATTAAGCCACTTCACTTGCTCAGAGTGAACATTGGGTGATGGAGTAGAAATAAAGGAACCAGTGAGAAAAAACAAATGAATAACAACCATCTACTCACCCATTCAGGGAAGGCTGAATTGTTATAGAGCCAATCAGGCACTGATGCAGTTTATTTTCATTCCACTGCAGACTGTGAAATGTTGCACCTTTTCTCAGGGACCAAAGTTTGGAGCGTAGGGGGCCTGAAGATCACAAAAGGGAGCTGCTCCAAACTCCATTCCCTGTCCTGACAGTCTGAACTTTGTCCTTATGGAATTGTCCCATTCTGTGGCTTAAAAAAAAATGATTCTGAATACTATCAAAGAGAGAGGGCTTTGAGACAACCTGTCTGCTCTCCATGAGCTGGTCTCCTTTCTTCTAGCAAAACGCTACTCTGAAATAACAGAGCCTACCTAACAGCCACCTTTCCTTCTCACTGGGCTTCCTGTTCCCACATCCAAGTCTGCTCTGACCTTAGAATCCAGGCACGTTTACCAAAGCCTGTTCCCAGGCAGAGGCTGAAGGGTTAAAGTCACAGCCTAATCACTGAATAGCTTAGAAAGGGAGGTCTGTAGCAAAATCTTTTCTTGGCGGGTTGTATGTCCTAAAGTAAATAGCTTAAACACTCAAAGTTTCAACATCCTCCAGGCAAGAGATCAATAATGTCTGTAAAGCATGGAGCTCCCTGGAGAGGGAGGGTGTTACACCCTAAAGCTGCACGGAATTACTACATCAAGCCTTCAGCCTCCTCAGTCAGCTGCAAAGGAGGGAAGGAAAATTCTAACACAGATGACTCCACCACACCACATAATGGGGTTGCGGTTGGGGGTAAGGGCTAGAGAGGGGAGGAGGATGTTGGCTGTACTGCTGGGGACCAAAAAAAAAAAAAAAGGATGCTGGAGTCCTGTCCCTGCCCTCTTCCCCCAGTACCAGTTCCTCCCAGGGCCTGGAAACCTCAGACCAGGTTGCTGGGATGTAAGAGGAAGGCTGTAGTTTGGAGAGCACTGGAAATATGAGGAAAACCAGAGAGAGAAAACCTGAGGTGAGATTCCTAGTAAAGGGAGACACAAGGAAGACACCTAGGACCCCCAGGAAAGCCTACTGCCCACCTTCCTCAAAGGTGAGACATCTGGAATTGACTTTGGGAGCCGGGGTTAAAGTCCCTCTGTACCCCAATGAGGTTCAGCCCCATTCTTGCCCCTCTCCCCAGCTTCTCGCCCCCACTTTTCTCAGATTCATTTCCTTCCTTTGAGCCTTCAGTTCTGCCCCTCTCAGGCCCTGTCCTTTGCACCTTTCAGGTCTAAGCAGCAGAACCGAGATCTGAAAGGTCAGAGGGGGGCAGGTTTGCAGCTCAGAAAGTGCAGCTGCCAATTCCCAATCCGGGTGGGACAGTCCGCACTCCTGTCAGGCCCTGTGTCTCAGAGGCATGACACCTCTGCTACCTAGAAGGCTCAAAGTCGGGTGCTAAAAACAAAGAGTAATAAAAGCTTTTCGGGGCGGGGGGAAGAGATCTGAGATCTGGGGAGAAATTGTCCTGCGATCTTTTTCTCCTCCTCACCTCTCAAAGAGGAAACCCATTCCCATCCAGTGTTCTCTGGGGATCTCGCCGTTTAGCTCTCGCCCCTGGCCAGACCTTTCGGAATCCGGAAGCCTCTCTTCGCAGCCCCCTCTAATAAGCCTTCTCCTGCTCCCAACTTTGTCCTCGGAGCCTTGCTCGAAGCCTACACCTAAGGGCGGAAGGAGCCTGAAGAAATGGGCTCCAGTGTGAATTTCCTGAAAAGCCCCCTCCGCATGCAAAAGCCCCTGCATCCCAGCGGCTGCAGGTGCCGCGAGGGGGCCGTGGCTCATCTGTCTGGAGCATCTTCCCGGAGCGCGCGCTCAGTACCTGCGGCATCCCGGCGCCCAGCGGACCGGGTCCAGGTTTCTTTATTCTGGGCTCAGGGACACGAGCTTCTGCCACTGGGCCGCAGAAGGACAGGTCCCTTCTTTCTTCCTCCTTTTCTCGGGGATCCTTCCCTGTTCCTGTGGGAGTAGCGCTGGTGCCGCCGCGGTAGACCCGAGTAAGGGCGGCTCCGCCGCGCGGCCAGCCCCGGCCGGCGCCCGCCCCGCGCTCGCTGTCTCCGCCCCCGCGGGCCGCGCGCGGGGCGCGCAGGACACAGGCGGCTGGTTCAGGAAGGCGTGCTCGGGGGCCCGGCTCGAGGCGGGGACACATCGGGGTCGCCCTGGTCCAAGAGCGGCTGGGGACCCCGAAGTCGTCCCGGGACCGGAGTTTTCGGGACACACAGGCTGCAGCTCCACGCTCGGAAACGCCGAAGGGAGCCGTGCCAGGCGGGCGGCGAGCATTCCCCAAACTCAGGCTCCAGAACGGCCGCCTCGGGCGGGAACCAGGGCGCCGGCGCTCGGAGCAGGGCTCAGCGCCGACTCCGCGCCAGAGGTGCCCATGCGGCAGGGCTTCGCCCGCCCCCGGGCTCGGGACCTCTCAGCCGGCTCACCTGGTCAGCCCCAGAGCCACCGCCGGAGTGGGCGGATACGGCCCGCTTCGCTGGTGAGATTTCAAAGGACCGGGAGGAGCCTGGGCTCCTGCCCACATCCCCGCCCTCGCAAGACACGCTGGGACCCACCCAACCCGTGTTCCCTCCTGCGAGGCCAGGTGGACACTGGGGTCAGCTTCATTTCAGACGCTTGTACCTCTGTGTAAAAGAGGCTTAGAGAACTGTTTGCCCGAAAGCAATGGCGTGCAGGAGGTGAGTGGCGTGGATGCCAGAAAGAGGGAAGAGCCCCCACCCACCAGCGGGTATCTGTGCGGAAGACTGGGACGAACACATCTAACTTACAGAGAGCAGATCTCTCAAGTCTATAGATTTCTCAAGAAGTTAAATTTACAATTGCCCTGAGATTTCAAAAACAAAAAACAAAAACAAAAAACCGACTTCAGAGACTAAACTACTTTGTGCACCAGTGTTCATAGAAGCATTATTCAAAAGAGCCAAAAGGTGGAAACATCCCAAATGTCCACCGATTGATGAAAAGATTTCTTTAAATGCGGCATACACATACATTAGAATATTTCTCATTCTTAAAAAGAAAGAAAGTATAACAAATGTTGGTGAGGATGTGGAGAAATTGAAGCTCTCGTTCACTGTGGGTGGGAATGTAAATGATACAGTCACTATGAAAAACAGTTTGGCATGTTCTCAAAAAATTAAAAAATAGAATTACCATATGATCCAGGAATTTCATTTCTGAATATATAGCCAAAATAATTAAAAACAGTGTCTCAAAGAGGTGTTTGTACACCCACATTCATAGCAGCATTATTCACAATAGCCAAAAGATAGAAGCAACATAAATGTCCATTGACAGATAAAAAGATAAACAAAATATGGTGTACACATGCAATGGACTATTATTCAGCCTTAAAAAAGAAGAAAACTCTGACATATGCTACAATATGGATGACCCTTGAGGACATTACACTAAATGAAATAAGCCAGTCACAAAAAGACAATATAGTATAATTTGTCTTTTATGGGCTACTAGAGTAGTCAAAATCATAGAGACAGAAAGTAGAATATCAATTGCCGGGAGCTGAAGGGATGAGGAAAGGGGGAGTGAGTTATTGTTTAGTGGATACCAAGTTTCAGTTTTGCAAGAAGCAAAAGAGTTCTGGAGATGAATGATGGTGATGGCTGCATGACAGTATGAATGTACTTAATTCACTGAACTGTACACTTAAAATGGTTAAGATTATGAATATTAAGTGTATTTTATGACAATAAAAAATTATAGTAAAATACTGATACATACTACAATATGGGTGAATCTTGAAAGCATCACATTAAGTAAAATAAGCTAGGCACAAAAGGACAAATATTATATGATTCCATATATATGAGGTAACTAGAACAGGCAAATTCATAGAGTCAGAAAGTAGAATAGTGTTAACCAGGAGAGGAGGTACAAGGAGGAGAGTTATCATTTAATAGGTACAGAGTTTCTGTTTGGAATGATAAAGATAAGTTCTAGAAACGGACAGTAGTAATTGTGAATTCATTAATGTCATTGAATCATATGTTTAAAATGGTTAAAATGAGCTAGAATAGCAAGGCATTTAAGGCCAATCCCAGTTTGGCCTCTAATTGTCCATAATGGAAAGGGGGCTGCTTAGGATCTGGACATTTAGTCTGCTTTGTCACTATCAACTGTGTGGCTTTAGGAATGTAGCGTAAATTTTCCTAGGGTTCCCTTTCCTCATTTAAAAAATGAATGAATTAAACTTGCACTAGGAAGTCACCACCAGGTTCTAATTCTTCATGTAATATCTTCCCGTGGCCCAGATCCTTACCTGGACATCTTGTTCTATCATTTGCACAAAACTTCTGTCATTTGCAGAAATGTCACAGCCCTTTCACATCTCTGAGTCTCATTTCCCCTGGGATGTGGAACACAATAGCGGTTAAGAACATTGCATACAGAGTCAGCTGCCTCCTTTCTGCCTAGCTCTACGCAAAGGAGCTGTATGACCTTGGGCATCCTAGTAACCAAAGACTGGCTTTTCCATTTGTAAATTACAGATGACAATAACTCCTACTGCATAAAATTGTTGTGAGGATTAAATAAGGTAAGGCAGGTAAAGTGCTTGGCACAGTGCCTGGTGCTTAGCAGGCACCTGATAAATACCAACTGTTACCATCATTCTGTGATTCTTTCCGTATGTTGCTTCAGGAGATGTTAACCAACATTTGGGACCTAGCTCACGTGTCTTTTCTTCCAAGAAGTATTCCTCGATTCCCCCAATGCTTTTCCCGTCTTCCCTTACCACTTGTTGCCTCTCTTTAAATGCACCTTTGTGTACCAGTTTGCTTTCTATCTTACACTGTGCCTGAGGAAAAGCTATGTCTCATTCATTTTTTAACCCTCTTCTGCAATATTTCTCAAACTCGCCTGATAATAAGAATTATCTGATGTGCTAGTTAAATGCATTGATTCCTTGGTCCCACCCCAAACCCAGTGAAGGGGCCTGGAAATCTGAATGTTCAACCAGCATCTCAGGCAATTCTTATTATGAAATAAATTTGGGGATCTAGGGACTTAGAACAGAGTCTGGCACAAGATAGACAAATATTGATTTGTCATTCCACATAGCAAATGTCTTTCTGACTCTATCTCCACATAAAAATCAAAAACAAAACACAGAGTGCATTGGTTATCTATTACTGTATAGCAAATTACCCCAAACTTAGTATCTTACAACAACAAACACGTATTATTTCAAGGAGTTCTGAGTGCCAGGAATCAGGGAGTGGCTTAGCTAGGTGGCTGCAGGCTCAGGGTCTGTCATGAGACTGAAGTCAAGCTGGCAACCAGGGCTGCAGTCACATCTGAGGGCTCAAGTGCAGAGAAAATCCACCTCCCAGCTTATTCAAGCTGAGGTTGAGGTCTCAGTTTTTCACTGGCTGTTGCTGGAGACTCATAATATGGGCCTAGCTGTAGGCTGCCTGAGTGACCTCACTATATGGTAGCTAACTTGCCCCACTGCTTCTACTATAAGCTATTCATCACAAACAACAACAACAACAACAACAACAACAACAACAACAGCACAAGTGTGTGAAAAACAAGAGGTAGGGATCTCAAAGACTGTTCTGGAAGCCATCTTGGAGGCTGGCTGCCACATAGACTTTAGAATTTTCCTTTTTTCCCTTCAAAGATCTGGCAAAAAATGATACCTGCATGAGGTTAGCCACAATGAAGAAATTTTTGACCTTCAGAATAGGGAGGTCCTGGATGACTTCTGGAGCTGAGTGAGGAGGGCATAGTTGGGATTATGTATTGGCCAAAGATTCCCGTAAGGGAAATAGAATAATGGATGTAGATATAGTTTGGAAAGTTCCGTCCACTGCAGGACCTGTTAGGGAATCCTTTGAAGGACTTGGTCCCTACATGTCAGTTTCTGGGAAAAGGTTCATGAGTTCCCCTCCTTCAGAGAAGCTGACGTCTATCAGGGTCCCTATCTGAATAATTCACTTCTGTGACAGTTAAATTAGGGCTACCTTGGATCACAGCAATATCTAGAATTTAAAAAGCATTTTTTTTGAAAAGGAAAGGAATTAAAAACAAAATCAGTAACGCCAATGACATAATTTTTTTCAAACTGGTAGCCCCAAGGACACTAACAGACTGGATATTTTTCCTATGGCTAGAGTCTGCTGCCATGAAGGGTAGAGGTGCCTTGCCTCATCCTACCAATAAAAAAGCCACAATATCTGAGAAAATTTGTCCTCCCAGGGAGCTGTCACCAAATAAGATCAAAGAACTCATTTAGAAAGCAGTTCCTTTGAAATTATTTCTTACCCCTAAATAATGCCCTAGGACTACTGTGAATTTTTTTCTTTGCTATTCCACTAGCAGATATCATCTCAAGGGTCATTTGAATTCTCATTCAGTAGCACTTTTACCCTGAGAAAGGAGTAAACAGATGCTCAAGAGGAAAGGCCCCTGGCCCAAGGTAATCAGAGCCAGCTGATTTCAGAGTCCAGATTGGAATCCAAGTCTCCTGATCTTAGCCTACCCCTGCATTTCTGGCCAGCCATATCCACAACACCTACTACTACCTATTCTCAATTTGCATTTCTTTCCATGCTCCTTAGCTCCAGGGCCCAGCCACAATTCCTCCTGTCTAGCAAATATACTCAATCAGCTTATTTTCTGCTTTCATAAGATTTGTTCTCTTGGCACATGCTCTCATCCAATGCCATGAAAAAAATCAAGGATTCCTGGAAGATACCCAGAGCTGGCTCAGAACTCATCCTGCCTTCTTTTACAATTACCTCTCCAACATTCAAGCCAGCAGTGTTTGACCAGCTTCCCAAAGCCCACTCAGCAGGTTGTTTGGACTGCTCTTTGCCATTCCTCTCCACCTACCCAAATCCCTCTGGAGGAGATGTGAACAAAGATTCAGGTAGGTACGGAGACATGCTCTCATTTCTGATGGAAGCCGAAACACTTCAAAGATGACAATTGTTCATTAATTTCATTGGTTTAATGTCATTCCTAACAAATTTTTAGTGGTTGACAAAACTATTTCCATGTTTCTCAGAAAGAATAAACAGGTAATAGCACAAAAGAATTTGAAAAAGAAGAGTAATAAGAGGAAATTTGACTTATTCATATCAAAATAGTATGAAGGTTCAAGAAGACAGCAGGTAATGGGTTTGAGCTTTAAGCGTGTTCATAGTTGAGACCTGGATAGGTCTTGGTATGAAGCCTAATAACTCAGTGGACTCACCAGTCTGGAATATTTTACATGGAGGTCATGGATGGGAGAAGTGAGGATAGGGATGGAGCTGATTCATGGTATCTGTCTCAGATTCTGGTCTTCCTGAGTAAGCCCCAGATGATGGGGCTATAGGCAATGGGACTCTGGGAGACAGTAGAACACCAGTAGTGCTGTTTGGGGGCTCCTAATACAGAATGGGAAAGAAAGGCCTTCTCTCCTTGTTTGGTTCTAATGAGGCGAGGGCCACATGGAATACCATAATGCCCTGACACCTTGTATACTCAGCTTCTGAAGTCCTAAGATGGGTCCTTTCCACTGACACAGTGCACTCTCAGAGAAAATAACACAACCAGGTCCCCAAAAGTCTTTATGGGAAGATATGTTGAGGGGTTGGGTAGGAGAGGAAGAATGTGAAAGGATTATTCAAGAATTTGAATGATAACTTGAACTTGAACCCTCCAGAGACTCCCAGAGATAAGGGGCTGAGATTTTCTGCTTTATGCTGGTGATGTCAGGAGCCAGTTATATGTGAGCCCACTATACTCAGAGGCTAGGGAATCCTAAAGTTTTACAGAAGAATGCATTACAGAGAAAATAGTCCATCACCAAGGGACTTTGTCATCACCTACATCACCAAATACAACACTTAAAGATGGTGATTTTGGGATTCATAGTCATTGTCTTACTAATATTCCTTATTAGTATTCTTTAATATAGATAATTCACTTATATAGTTTCTTCTAATGAAAAAATTTAAAGAAATATTAATAACACTATAAAAATAAAAAAATGTTAGAAAAACCCTGAATCTTCCAAAATTGGATTAGATATTTATTAGATCCTAGGGCTGCCATAACAGAGTACCACAATCTGGGTGTCTTAAAACAACAGAAACCTATTCTTTTATAGTTCTAGAGGCTAAAATATGAAAACAAGGTGTCAGCAGGGCCATGTTCCTTCTGACTCTGAGTAGAATCCTTCCTTGCTTCTTCTTAGCACCTTGTGGTAGCTGTTCTTTAGCTTGCAGCTGTTATCTTCACTCCAATCTCAGCCTCTCTCATCACATAGTATTCTCTCTGTGTGTCTCTGTCTTCATAATGCAGAATCATAGTAGATTAGGACCCACCCCAATGATTTGACTACATCCACATAGATTCTATTTCCAAATAAGATCACATTAGAAGGTATTAGGGTTAGGATTTCAACATAACTCTTGGAAGGACACAATTTAACCCATAACAAGTATTGTAGCTATGAAAAGAATCTATGCTGTTAGAAGTCAGGATAAAAGAACAATGGGAAGGGAGATGACTGGAAAGAGCCCTTCGAAGGACTTCTGAGACTCTAGTAATATTCTGTTTCTTGATCTGGTAGCTAGTTTCATGAATGTATTCAGTTGGTAAAAATTCATCTAGCTGTACACTTATGAAATGTACACTTTTCTGAATGTACAGTATATTTCAGTGAGAAGTTAATTAGGACATAGTGCTGTAAAAGTATATTGATTGACATGGGAATATAGTCATGATATATTACCAAATGGAAAGACATCAGGTTACAAAATCATATTCAATATGATTCCATTTGGAGGAGAAATATACGCATACATCTATAGAAGAAAATGTCTGGAGAAACAAAGCAAATTGCTAATACTCAAGTCAGAGTGGAAAGAAAATACAAGTGCTTTCTCCTTCATGTCAATTATTTGTATTTTGATTAAAAGAAATAAATAAACCTACATTATTTGTATAATGCTTTAAATTTTCTAAATGAAAAAAAGATGAGTTAATCAATAACAATGAACAGGAGATTCAACTATTAAAGAAAATAATTAATTTAGATCTTTGTCTCACTATATTCTACAATCCAATATGAAAGGATTAAAGAATTAAATTAAAAAAATAAAAACATTTATCAAAATTTATCTGATTTCAGAGTAGTGAAGGCTTTATGAAGCTAAAAAAAAAAAAAGGGGCAATAGATGACATCTTAAAGGAAAAGATGGATAGAGTTTTCTACCTTAATGTTTAAAATATTTGAAAGTCAGAAAAATCATAAACAAAACTAAAAGATAAATGTCAAACCAGGAACAATATTTATGACTAATGTTGCAAACAAAAGGTCAAGATCCGTAATGTATGAAGTACTGTTATATTGTAATAGGGAAAAAAACTAGTACCTCAAAAGAATAATGGGCAAAGTACACAAACAGGAAATTCACAAAAAGAAATGCAAATAACAATAAAAATATGTTTTCAAGTGCTTATCCTCACCAGTAATCAAAAAAAAAAGTCATTTAAAAAAAATGAGATACCATTTTGTCTATTCATTAGTCAAGATCACAAACTGTAAAAATTGAAATAGAATCCGTGGCTTAATTTAAGAATTCAAATAAACTCTCTAACTTTGGAACTATCTTGAGCTTTCTTTTATTCTTCAACCTTTACTACATTCTGCCTAGAGCAGCTTCATAATAAATATGGGTTGATTCAGTTGATTCCACACAAACAATTTTTCCCTCTTCTGATTTTAGGTCTGCCTAACAATTACTTGAGCTGCAGCCAGGAAAATAGCCACTAGCACAGGGCCAAGAAGATGATGTCATTCAAATTAAAGTGTCAGAGTTCTGAGCTCCTGGAACGTATAGAGAAATGCACAGGAGAAAGTTGAACTCATATTATACCTCAAAATGTATAATTAATCTTTTGTGTGATTTATTGAATAAGTTACAGAAGTGTCATAAATTAGGACCACTTTTAAGGTGTATGTGTGTGGAGAGGGGGTAGGAGGTGAGAAACAAGTGATATACATGGCAAAGCCCCAGAAGTACTTTCATCACTGGCCCAAAGCCAGACTGTAGTAATATAGCTGACCTAATGAAAATGCTTTCAATGTTAATTAACCTAAAGATCTGGGGGGAGGGTATAAGAGTAGTGGGAGCATTGAGACAAAGGACTAAGACTCTCTGTAAAGTGGGTAAAGTAGAATGGAAGCCATTGTTTGGTAAGAAGAGTTTGGAAGGAGCTGAAGTTGCTTATACAGAAATGGCACTTTGTGTAGTAGCAACTCATCTCTGACTTCTTGGCTTCCTTACCAGCTTTTTCCCTGTCGATGATGTCACCTCATCCATGCTGAGGTCTGTATTCAGAGCTCACTGTCATTTGCACCTGCACTCATTTTCTCTTCCCTTTATCAAACACTATCCTCAAGAACAAGGATACAGATATTGATATGTAGATATGTAGATATAGCTATATAATGTGTAATTAAGCATAATACGTTAAGTATATATTTTCAATGTTTTTAAGTTTTGTCTATGATCACAAAGGTAACATGTATTGTTTTAAAAAATTGTTTTCAAATCATTTTAATATAAAAAACAAAAATTCTCAAACCTTTATCCCCAACTCCATTAATTAGCAGTTTGGTATAGATATTTTCTTAAATACAGAGTATCTTAAAATAATGTTATAAAGAATTCATTAATATAATATTAGCATATGTTAATGTACATTTTAAAGAATAGAATAGACTATAAAGTCACGAATGTTTAAAATACCTACCACAGTGCTAGAGCATTAATTTAACATTCTAATGGTGTGCACAGTTTGTTAGAATACTTTCTATGTAGACATGTATCAAAGAAACCAGGTAGAATACCAAACAATCCATGCTTGGGTAGAATTCCGAACTCAGATTATTTTCCCTGGGGGAAATTGTCTCTTAGAACCCATGAGGACAAGACAATAATCTAGTTATTATTCTTAGTCATACTCAGGCAGGAAATGGATGGGCCTAGGGCCTGCAGGAGTAAGGAATTTGGGGGGATATATAGCAGGGAAGAATGGAGAGGCCACATGGAAGATCCAGTGGTAGAAGTTAACTGCCCTGCCCTTAGAGAGGCAAGATGGTTGTGTGACCTGATCTCTCTTCCACTTTCCTAACTGATGATGAGGAGTCTGTGAGAAAAGTCTTGGCAATGTGTTAGAGCCTTACATTCCAGGAAGCAGCCTCTTTAGCCAGGAAAGCAATCAGAACTGGTCCTTCGTACCCAATACAGGAGAGAAATGCATTCTGTTATTGGAGGCAACAACAGAGAAGAGTGAGAGTCCCTGGGTTTAATGGTGTAAGCAGTAATAGCCGCAGAGCTCAGCCACACATCCTGGAGGAGCCAGGTGCAGGAACAATGTGAAGTCCTTCAGCCTCAAAGGAACACATCTGAGTTCTGACTCCATTAGCTAGACACGAGCACATGGAACTGGGCTTTCGATACAAAAGTATCTTGAGAGTTCCTGGATTTATTCCTGGTGGGTACTGTAATGACAAGAGGAAATTCTCATAAAGGGTTGACATGTAAGGTCAGTGACATTGACCCTGAACAGTAAAAGGAAATGTGATCTTGTTTTGAACTCCAATCTAATAAAGTGAACAAATTAGAAAGAAAATAATAAAGGTTATAATAAAGATAAACAAAACTGAGAATAGAAAAACAATACAGAGAATCAATAAAATAAAAGTTGGTTATTTGAAAAAGGTCAACAAAATTGACAAATCTTTAGCTGGATTGACCAAGAAAAAAAAAAGAAAATTACTAAAATCAGGAAGTAAATTATTAAAATTAGTAAAATCAGGAATTAAAATCGGGAAATAAAATCAGGGATGAAAGAGGATACATTCCTACCAACTTTACTGAAACAAGATGGATTATGAGGGAACACTACAAAAATTTTATGCCAAAAAATTAAATAACCTACATAAACTGAACAAATTCCTAGAAAAATACAAATTACCAAAATTAAATAAATAGACTATCTGAATAAGCCTAAAACAAATATAGAGATTGATGTTGTAATCAAGAAACTTCCAGGAAAGGAATACCCAGAACCAGAAGTCTTCACTGGTGAATTCTATCAAATGTTTGAAGAAGAATGAACACCAATCCCTCTCAAACTCTTTCAAATAATAGAAAAGGAGTGAAAACTTTGTAACTCATTCTATGAGGCCAGTATTCCCCTGATACAAAAGCCATACAAAGATATCACCAAAAAATTATAGAACAATATCCCTTATGAATATAGACGCAAAATTCTCAACAAGATACTAGCAAGCCAAATCCAACAACATCATTATACACCACTACTCAGGAGAATTTGTCTCTAGAATGTTGGCTCAGTGTATGAAAATCAATAAATAAATCATACTATATTAATAGGATAAAGAGCAAAATCCACATGATCATCTCAATTGATGGAGAAAAAAATTTGATGTTTAAAAATACTCAACAAACTAGGAATGGAGGGAACTTCCTCAACTTTATAAAGTACGTCTATGGAAAACAAAAGCCAACTATTCAAAGGTCAGCAATTTGAGTAATCAGCTCAATCATTATCTTTTATTTATTGTTTCACACTCCTAGCTCTACAGACTTTTCAGATTAAAAACAACAACAATAATCATTAAATGATTCTCAATGAACCACAGGACTCACAGTCAAGATTTTACCTACACACATTAGCTTTGTCTGAGGTGCACGAGTTATTTCTGGGAATGGTGGAGATTGACTCCCAAAGAGAGAATCTAGGTTTTCCTGCAGAGCTCTCTCCCTCCATGACCCTGTCATTCTCTGGGTCCAGACACCATGACCCATCAGAGAAGGGAGCAAATGTTCATTGAGCACCTACCACATGCCAACACTGTATATAAATTATTCACTTAATCCTCACAACTTTCTGAAATAGGCCTTATCATTAATTCTATTTTACATTGGAAAAAAAAATCTTTCAGTAGTGTTCTAAAGTCACACAGGTAATAAGCGGCAGAGCTAGGATTCAAATTTATGTTCTCAGAATTTAAAATGTATGCCCTTCCCATTCCGAGAAAGATGACACACCGATGTGGAGAACAGGGCTAGATATAGGACTGCACACGACCTCCCAACTCTCAGGTTTACTTGGGGGGATTAAGAGACTTATTAAGGTTTGATTGCGTTACCTCCAAAAGATGATTTTTAATATGAATTGTGCATCAGAATCACCTGAACAACATTTTTATTATACACACTCCTGGGATTCACTCCTGGAAGTTCTAGTTAGCAAAAGAATAAAATGGGTTAAGATTTTCTTGTCTTTCCTAGAAAAGATACCAAATAAAAGTAGTGAGAGAATCAAACTCAAAAAAGAAGTACTGAATAAAAAAACATAGACCTTAATTAATTTGGGTCTAATCTATTGGCTCTTAAAGATGTCAGAAAATCTCAATAGGGTACTGTTATGTTTTCTCGTTTGTAATTCGTGAATCAGATAAGGTTATCTGGGTCTCTATCAACAGTTTTTTTGAAGAGCTGTTCTTTTTCCTACCCTCAATTCAATTCAGTCATTTTTCGTAATGCCTGCTATGTGAAAGGCTGCATTTTTAAGAAGTCACATCAAGAAGAAAAGGTTAAATTCAACAATAAATGTAACAGCCATTTATTGACTGCTTGATGAATGCAAAGCCCAATGCCAGGCAAAGCAGATTTTGAAAGGAGAAAAGGGAGACCAAGGTAGGGAGGACATTTCAAGAAAAAGAAATAGCTTATCTAACACTGCACAAAAGCAATATGATTATTCAGAAAATTTCTGCTAGATTTTATTATAAATACAATCAATTATTTATTCAATGTATATATATGTCTTGTAAATAAAAAGAGAGGTGAGGGAGTCTCCTTTTAAGCCATAAGTCTTGTGCAGTGACTGTATAATTTGTCAGTAATTATTTATTTATACTAGTCTGTAGGTAGAATATACTTTCCTAACTCCAATAGCCCCACTCTTCCTCACTGACTTTGGCCTTGGTCTGATGACTTACTTTGGCCCATGGAATGTGAATGAATATACTCTATAACACTACTTGCCTGATTTGGCTTGATTTTCTGAGCTAACAGGCCTTCCACCTGAAAACAACATGTCTCAGAAGTGGCTGCCCCTTTAGTCTTGCTCCCGAAATGAGACAACAGAGCAGACTTGGTTCTTCACCACATACTGGAACCAAGTCTAGCCCAGCCCAGAAGCATTAAGCAGAGCCACAGCCATGGACCCATGAGTGAAACAGAAATGTTTGTGATTTTAGCTTCTGAGTTTTGGGGTTGTTAGTAATGTACCATTATTACAGTAAAGGCTAACTAATACAGCCTGTAATAGTTTACAAAGACTAGATTTAGGAAATGCAGGAGTATTTAGAGACAGTCCTAGAGATACCATCTTGCTCCAAGACTGTATTACTTTGCTAGGGCTGCTTATAACAAAGTACCACATACTGAGTTTTATCGTCTTACAGAAGTCGGAGGCCAAGGTGTAGTTAGAGCTGGTTCTTGCTGAAAGCTCTGAGGAAGCATCTGTTTCATGTTTCTTCCCACTTCTGGTGGATTACTGGCAATCTTTGACATTCTTTGGCTTGTGAAGCATTAACCCAAATTCTCTCTTCATCTTCACCAGGCCTTCTCCCTGTGTGCTTGTTTGTGCTCAAATTTTTTAATAGGACATGAAATTTTTTTATAAGGATATCAGTTAAATCAACTAGGGGCTCCTCTACTCCAGTATGGCTCCATCTTAAGTGATTACATCTGTAATGGTCCTATTTCCCAATAAAGTCACATTCTGAAGTACTGGGAATTAGGACTTCAACATATGAAGAGGGTGAGGAGCACAGTTCAATCCATAACACCTCCTTTTATATTTGTACTCCTTAAACCAGAAGAAGACCAGAGACCAAAAATTACGGCTTACCCCTACCACTTATGTTTATTTTCTTCAGAGATTTCATGCCTTTTTGAAGTTTTGTTTTGGTAATGCTAAATAAGATTTATGAGTGATTTGAGTGTGTATGATTGTTAAAATTGTTTTTTACCTTCCCAGCAGTAACTAGTTAATTATTCTGCTTGTTTTGGCTGCTTTCCCGAATCACAGACCACTAAAATGCTAGTATGAAATAGGACAAATATTCTAATATCAAAACATCTGGTTCCAGAAGTTATAAGCTTTGTAGACAAACACATACCATGCCATGAATTATCCACTCTTCTCAAAGTAAAAATCATTACAATAGGGGCCAGTGGCCCCTGGCAAAGAAGGTAAGCCGTAATGTTTGGTCTACGTCAAATTAGAGCACGAGAGTGTGCCCAAGACAGAGCCACAGTCTTTTTAAACCAATATCGGAAGTGACATAGCAATATTTCTACCATATTCTATTTATTAGAAGTGAGACACTAGGACCACCCCATGCTTAAGGGGAGGGGATCACACAGGGCATGAATACCAGGAGGCAGGGATCCTGGGGGCCATCTTAGAAGTTGTCTACCACAATTCTTTTCACTCTTTTTCAAAATTGTCATGGCTCTTCTTGCAGATGAACTTTAGAATCGGTTTGTCAAATTCAATAAGGGATTCTATTCAGATCTTTAGTTAGAATGCACTATATTTATAATTTAACTTGCGGACTGTTAACATATTTACAAAACTCAGCCTCATCCAGAAGCGCACCATCCACTCTGTCTTGGGCACGCTCTCATGCTCTCATTTGATGTAGACTCAGCAAGTTGCCATGTTATGAGCTGCCCTATGGAAAGACTCAGGTGGCAAGGAACTGATGTCTCTGGCCAACAGCCAGTGAAGACGTAAGGCCTGCCACCAGCCATGTGAATGAGCGTGAAAGTGGATCCTCCCCAGTCCAATGCTGAGATAACCACAGCCCCACCTGACACTCTGCAGTCTAGTGAAAGATCTTAATCCAGAGGCCCCCAGCTAAGCTATGCTTGATTTCTGACCCATAGATATTGGGTGAGAAATAAGTGTTTTTCGTTTTGGGTAATTTTATGCAAAAACTGACAATTAATACTTAATTAATAATTAATAGTTAATAAGTGTTTGTTTTCTTTTAACCACCACTACCTCAATCTCTTTCAGCTAATACTGAAACTTAAAAATGGAGGACAAACAACACATGAGGCTCTGTGGATCCAAAGTCCCCTGTGAGTTAGACTCCTCAGGGCTCCTCTTACTCCCAGGTAGCCACGTTGAGAAATTTTGTGTGAGAAAGCAGGTGCATTCGCCAAAGGAATGGCCTGAAGGCTCTCTTACCTCCGGGACAGTCACTAACTTCCTGAATTCACCACCCTCGGGGTAGAGCCTGAAGCCTCACAGGCTCAGCAATCTGACTTTGTGGCCACATAAGGGCTGATCCATCTGCTAGGAGTGGACTCATACTAGTCAAGCATGTAAGAACAAAGAATAAAATCAACATTTCTGTTTATGAATTTAAAAAGAGAACTCTAACTCTCATGGGATCTTGAATACACAGATCCTCACGAATCACCTGTGCTTTCTGGGTCAGTTTCTTGGGCAGCAATGGAAGCTGAATAAGGTTGGGGAGTTGGTAAAAGGAATCAGATTCAATATGAATTATCTTAATTATTGATTGCTACATGAAAATTATCCAAATTTAGGAGCTTAAAACAACAAATTTGAAACTTTGAAGTGCTTTGGAACCTAAAATGCTTACCACAGGACCTGGCCACTCTCAACAAACAGCTGCTGTTATACTTATCCATCATCTGTAGTCTTACCAGTTCTTGAGTCCAAAAAGGGGTAGCATGGAGTCTCGCACAGAGCATGAGCCTTGGAACCAGACTATCTGGGACCAAGTCCCTGTGCTGACATTTATTTCCTGTGCCTTCAACTGATACTGCAGGAAGAGGAGCGGGACTTTTCTGAGAGGTACCTGAGGAAGTAAGTGGATGCATAGTAGAGGCATTTGAAATCATCTAGATACAACAATTAGTAAATAAGCCCTAGAGATACAATGCAATATGTATATATCAGAGAATATAGACAGCAATATTGTATTATAGTCATCATAAAACTTACTAAAAGGCTGAAACTAAATTATTCTAACTACTAAAAAGACAGGATAATTATGATAGAGGTGCTAATTATCACTACAATAGCAATCCTTTTACAATATATAAATGTATCAAATGAAGTTGTTGTATACCTTAAATTTACATAATATGTCAAATATATTTCCATAACAAAAATAAATAAAAATAAAACTAGGTAACATATTGCCACACAAAAAAAAATCATTTAGAGAAATCTAAGAATTATAAACAAAAATCCACCTTAACAAAGCTAGACGGCAAAAACATTTTAGAACCAGGGGTTGCAAACGCAAGTGTCTGCCTGGAAGGCAGTGTAACTAGGTGAAACCTCAAGGGGCAGATAAAACCAGATTTGAGGTTCATCTAACTCCTTCAAGTCTTCTAGTGTCAGTAGAAGGCTTCAGTTCATGCTGGCTATTTGCTAACCAGTTGTGCCATGGCCCAAATGCTGTGGCCTGCAAGAATGTTCCAAGCTCCCAGCCATCAGCTGACACATGGGTCCTGGGGAACATGGGAAACAATAGGACAGGAGTGTGGGGACAGAGGGGTCTGAATTCTTGTGCTACAGTGGTTTCATCACTTTAGATATAGTGTAAATCTAGATCTATGTGTTTATTTTAATGTTTGTGTGTTTTAAGGAATAATTATGTTACTTAAAATGGGGTTTTTTGATGATCAGTCTGGTACAGACACAAAATAACACCGTGGAGAGGCGTATGAAAGTGAAAAAGATTTACTATACTCACAGGTCCTAGAAGAGGTAGAGGCACAGGGTGCCATGCAGGAGGCCACCTGGGAAAAGCACTAAGGGAGTAGGCTCACCCAAACAGGCAGGGAGACAAGAGAGAGTGAGGGCCTGGGAACGAGCACCTTTATGCCTTTATTGGGGGTCAGGGTGAAGTACACAAGCAAAAGGCAGGAGGGGATTTCATTGGTGCAATTGAATGCCACTAGATCACAGTCAGGAAGGGCAAGAAGGGGCATTTGTGGCAGAGACCAGACCTGTCACACTGGTGCACCTGGTCACCTGGGCAGAGTGCTCACAGCTTGTTTGTAGTCATGTTGAGGTATCAGAAAAATATAAAATTTTAAGATTTTACAATATGCTTTGGAAGTGCTTTTTGCTTTTCAGTAAAACCTCTTGGTAGCAATGAACTTATAGAGGGGAAGGTACTAGTACTAATTTTCATTTTTTAAAGGAAAGTTGATGATAAATGTCTACTATGGTGGTCATAGTCATATCCCTGTCCACATGAGAACAATAAAATACATATCAGCTAGAAAAACATCAGCATCTACAAGAGTTAGAAGTTACATAAAGAAGACTGTGCCTAATTTGCCATGTGCAATGGCAGAAGGTACATTTATTTATCGCTCTGTGGAGTATACTTTTCGTTTAGATCAAATGATCGTTCTCCTAAGTTCGTTTAACTCTGCTTTAATTCAAAGTGTTGGTTGTTGTTATTTGTGTGTGTGTGTGTGTGTGTGTGTGTGTGTGTGTGTGTGCGTGCGTGCGCACGCAAACAGATGAAGCCATAGCTATTAGTGTATTGGCTCCATTTATAAAAGAAAAATTTTATATAAACACTTTATGTCAGTATCATCGAATGATTCTATTTGAAAGTCAGTTGAGCTGATTCCAATCATGACATGGTCATTCTTTTTCCAACTCTCCTAAAATCATAGTAAGGCTTTTAGAAGTTCATTTTAGCAAAGGCAAACATTTCACATTATAGTAAATGCTATTATAAATTCCAGTAATAAGTTCAACATTGATAATAAAATTATTTGGTGTGTGTATGTGTGTGTATATTTATGATCTTAATTTCAATTAGAATTAATAATTAATGAATGAAGTTTCTTAATTAAATTAAGAAACACATGAAGCGGAATTCTCTAGAATTAGTTTTGTTGCTCACATAATTCATAATTATACTCAAACTTTCAATATCCTACAAAACTACACAGAAACTATAGTTATCAACATGTATAACTATTAAAAGTTTACATATAACACAAATATTTTAAAAATTAATGTATTGTTAAATACCAAAAGAAACTCTTTAGCTTGACAGAATGTGCTCTCTCTTTGCTTTCTGTTATCAATCAGATTTTAGAAATGTTTATGCCTTTGAAGAATAACTTTGTCATTTAAGGTGTCTAATAATTGTATTAAACTTTTAAACAGATCCTTTAAACTTTAGTTGCATTTTGAGCATAAATAATTTAAAATAGTTAATAAAAGTAATCAATCACCACGACAGAAAAACGATTTAAGCTTTAAAGCTTTTAAAAAATTACGATTATTGAAAACAAAGCTTATAAACAGAAACATTGAAATTTATCCCTATAAGTGCTAGAGGATCTGAAAAAACTAAATGAGAGTTTTAACTTATAGTCTCTACTGTACTTTGGAATATCTCTACTTGTAAGAATAATTTATTTTTTTAATTGTGGTATAATACATATACTATTTATCATCTTAACAATTTTTAAGTGTACAGTTCAGTGATATTAAGTATATTCACATTGTTTTGCAACCAATCTTCAGAACTTTTTTATCTTGCAAAACTGAAACTCTGTACTTATAAAACAGCAACTTTCCCTGTCTCCACAGCTGCTGGCAACCACCTTTATGGTTTCTTTCTCTACAAATTTAACTACTACCTCATACAGTATTATCATACAGTAGAATCATATAGCATTTGCCTTTTTGTGACTGGCTTATTTCTCTTAACACAATGTCTTCAAGGTTCATATACATTGTAGCATGTGTCAGAATTTCCTTCTATTTTAATATTATTATATATAATAATATTTCATTGTGTATATATATATACATATATATATCACGTTTTGCTTATCCATTTTTCTGTCAATAGATATTTGGGTTTCTTCCACCTTTTGATTATTATGAATAATACTGCTATGAACATGGGTAACAAATATATCTTTTTAGGCCCAGCTTTCAATTCCTTAGAGTATATGCACAGAAATGAAATTCCTGGATCATATGGTAATCCTACTTTTAATTTATTTGAGAAATCGTGTAATGTTTTCAACAGTGGCTGCACCATTTTACATTCTCACCAGCAGTGTACAGGTTTCGATTTCTCCATTACCTAACCAACACTTTTTGTTTATTTGCTTGTTTGTTGAAAGTAGCCTATCCTAATAGGTATGAGGTGATATTTCATTGCAATTTCGATTTGCATTTTTCTAATGATTAGTGATGTGGAGCACATATATCTTCTTTGGAAAAACATCTATTCAAGTCCTTTGTACATATTTCAATTGGATTATTTGGTTTGTTATAGAATTGTAGAGGTCTTTTTTATAATCTTGAGTATTAATTCCTTAGTAGGTATGTGATTAACAAATATTCTTTCCATGTTATAGATTGCTTTTTTTATTCTGATTATGTCCTTTGATATACAGAAGTTTTAAATATCAATGTACACCCATGTGTCTATTTTTACTTTCATTTCTTGTGCTTTGGTGTCATATCCAAGAAAATATTGTCAAATCCAATGTCATGAAGTTTTCCCCTACATTGCATTCTAAGAGTTTTATAGTTTAGGTCTTACATTTAAGTCTTTGATCTACTTTGAGTTAATTTTTCATATGGTATAAAGTAAGGTTCCAATTTCATTCTTTTGCATGTGGACATTCAGTTTTCCCAACAGCATTTCTTGAAAAGATCGTCTTTTTCCCTATTGAACAGTCTTGGCACTCTTGTTGAAAATCAAATGACCATTTTGCAAAGGTTTATTTCTGGGCTCTCAATTATATTCTTTTGGTCCATATGTGTCTTTACTTAAGTACTACAATTATGATTACTGTAGCTTTGTAATAAGTTTTGAAATCGGGAGGGTGAGATTTCCAACTTTGTTCTTCTTTTTGAAGGTCATTTTGGTTATTCAGAATCCCTTAAAATTCCATATAAATTTTAGAATGTATTTTTCTATTTCTGAAAAAAATGACATTGGAGTTTTGATAGGGATTGCATTAAATTTGTAGATTGCCTTGGGTAGCTTTGACATCTGAAGAACACTAAGTTCCAATCCATGAACATAGGATGTCTATACATTTATTTGTGTTTTCTTTAATTTTTTTTTTAGCAACATTTTGTAATTTTCAGTGTAATAGTCTTTCACCTCTTTGGTTAAGTGTACTTCAAAGTATTTTATTCTTTTTGATGCTATTGTGAATGGAATTGTTTTTAATTTCCTTTTCAGATTGTTCATGATAAGTATATAGAAATGCAACTGATTTTTGTATCCTACAACTCTGCTGAATTTGTTTCATTGTTCTAATAGTTGTTTTTTTGTGGAATCTTTAAGGTTTTCTACATATTAAATCATGTCATCTGCAGGGAAAATTTTGCTTCTTTCTTTCCAACTTGGATGTTACTTATTTCTTTTTCTTGTCTGATCACTCTATCTAGGACTCACAATTCTATGTTGAATAGAATTCATCAGTGAAGTCATCTGGTCCTAGGCTTTTTGTTGTTTTTAAGAAGTTTTTCATTGCTGATTCAATCTCCTTACTAATTATAGGTCTGCTCAGATTTTATATTTCTTCATGATTCACTCTTGGTATGTTTTGTGTTTCTAGAAATTTGTCTATTTCATCTAGGTTATTCAATTTGTTACTGTACAATTGTTCATAGTAGTCTATTACAATCTTTTTATTTCTATAAAATAAGTTGTTATGTCTTCTTTTTCCTCCCCTTAGTTTTAGTTTTTTCTTAGTTGAATCTCCTCTTTTTCCTCAGTTAATCTAGTGAAAAGTTTGTTAATTTTGTTAATTTTTTTCAAAGAACCAGTTTTTGGTTTTTCTCTATTGTTTTTCTATTTTCTGTTTCATTTATCTTTGCTCTAATTTAATTATTTCCTTCTTTCTGCTAGTTTTGGGCTTAGTTTGTTCCTCTATTCTTGTTCCTGAAGGTATAAAGTTAGATTATTATTTTGCAATCTTTCTTCTTTTTTAATGTATTAACAGCTATAATTTTCACTCAGCATTGCTTTGGATGCATCCTATAAGTATGTTTTGTTTTTATTTTCATTTGTGTCAATATATTTTCTAATTTCTCTTTTGATTTCTTTTTTATCCCATTGGTTGTTTAAGATTATGTTGATTAATTTCCATATATGTGAAGATTTTTTGTTTTCCTTCTATTAATTTCTAGTTTTTTCTATTGTGATTGAAAAAGATACTTTGTATGATATCAATCTCTTTAAATTTATTAATACTTGTTTTGTGGTCTAATATGTGGTCAATTCTAGAGAATATCCCATGTGTACCTGAGAAAATGTTTATCCTATTATCATTGCGTGAAGTGTTCTGCATATGTCTTTTAGGTCTAATAGATTTATAGTGTTCTTCAGGTCTTTTAATTTCTTATTTATCTTCTATCAAGTTGTTCTATCATTTATTAAAAGTGGGGTATTGAAGTCTACTACTATTCTGTAGACTGATCTATTTCTGCTTTCAATTCTATCAGCATTTGCTATATATATTTAGAAGCTCTGATTGGTGGTGCTCATAAATTTATAATTTTTATATCCTCTTGATGAATTGACAATTTTATCATTATATACTGTCATTCTTTGTGTCTTATAACAGTATTAGATCTAAAGTCTATTTTGTCTGATATCAGAACAGTCACCCTTGCTGTCTTTTGGGTACTATTTACATATAATACCTTTTTTCCATCTTTTTACTTTCAAACTATGCATGACCTTAGATCTAAAGTTAGTATCTTATAAATAGCATACAGTTGGGTCCTATTTTCTTATCCATTCAGCCAACGTATATCTTTTGATTAGGTATTTTAACCCATTTATATTTAACATAATTGCCGATAGAGAACTAAAAATTGCCATTTTTAAATAGTTTATGATTTATAACTTTTGATCCCTCAGAGAAGAATCTTTAGAGCAACCTCCTATTTCTAATTGAATAGCTTTATATCTTGTACTAGAATGGAATAAAATTGAGTAGGCCTACATTTTTTTTTTTGCAGAATCTGAAACACTTTGCTAAAAGACTCAAGGGCTCATAAATAAAGATAACATATTTGATAAGTTTTTTTGTAAAAACATTTGTTAAAGAAAGATACTGTCAGTATTTGGATTGGCATACTGTTCTATTTCAATACAAAACAGATTGGAAATAGCCTCCATTTAGTGGAGCAAAGCTAATTGTATAACAGCATCTTTAGATAGAGTATTTCTCTATTAACAATATATTCTAAAGAGAAGAGACAGATGAAAGTATAAATAATTTCAAAGTGATTAACCATAATGGCAATTTTGAAGAAGATTGGAGGTGATTTTATTTAAAAAAAAATTAAAAATAAGACTATTGAAAAAAATATATTCTACAGTAAAATACTAGTGTCACAGAACAAGGCCGAGATGTGGCTAAGAAATTGATTAAAATACAAGAATATGTATAAAAATAAATATTCTGCTTGTGCTATTATTTTTTTAAAAACCTATAATAGAATTTAAATTTTTATTTATTGTACATGTGTATTTAAGATTTTTGAAGAATTTTATTTTTGAAAAAGTTTTGAATAAAACTCTTTTGCAGATTTGCCAATGCAATAAGCCCAATTTGTTGATTAATAAATATTTCTAAATTGACTTAATTCAAAAACAATTTTAGTGTCCCCTTTTACTTTCAGAAGTGTCCCAATGTATTGATAAATTATATGGTCATCTGGCTATATGTAACATGTCTGAACATCTTGTACCCACACACACACACGGGTCGCTGAGTCTCATGGGTTTGTCCTTACTTGTCCTTAAACTCAGTTTGAAAAAGTTCTTATAGAGTCCAACCTTTTGTTTACAGATATGGTTGACTCCTTAAAACTAGTTGAGTTCCTGGAGGTAGCATCCAAGGAGAGGACTGGAGGAATTCCAAGGTAGGTACTAACAAGACAAAGAAAGAACCCCAGCATCTTCTGGAATAGCCAAACTGATGCTGGTAAGGAGGGGAAACTTTCTCTCAAGAAACTGAATTTCTTTGAAGGGTTTGAGAAAAAAATATGCTGGGATTTTTTTTTTTTTTTTTTTTTTTAATAAGAAAAGGGCAATATGCAAAGCCCACACAGCAGGAGAAATAAGGATCATTAAGAAGATTTTGGATGTATAAGAAAATAACGACTGCAGTTACATGTATCCAGTGCCTACCACTTGCTGAGCACATTACATACGTGTCTCACTTCATCCTTTCAACACATCTACAAGATGGGTATTGTTATCCCCATTTTACAGATGAAAACGTGTCTGAGGGCTCCTTGCTGCTACACTACCTTATCAGCCCAGTAGAGGGCAGTAAAGATCAAGGACGAAGCAAGCAAAGGACCGCAGGAAAATCAAGGCTACAGCTTGAGAAAACTATCTGTTCATACAAGCCGGCATGAACAAACACTTGAACAGAATATGAAAAATCTAGAGTTTCAAAATAAATAAATTTTGGAGACTCTTAAGAGATGTGGCCTTCATTCATTAATCAAAAACATTTCCTCTTTTGGGGTGAGGCGCGTGCAGAGAGCCAAAGCCGGGAATTAATTACAGGGTGGCTCACCAGCCATCCTCTGAAGTCCGCTGTGAAGTGGAATTAGAAATAACCAGGTAATCAGTTCCGTCGGTTGCTGAGGATGATGCAAACCCATTATTTTCACCAAATTAAAGCACTCTATTCATGGCCAGAGCTCGAAAAATTCATTTCTCAGTAAAGGTCAAGAAAAGCAAACACTGCCTGAATTTAATTATTAAGCAAGCTGTCAGTCACTGGCAGTGACAGAGGAAGGAAGTGGTTTTGAGTCAGGAAATCAGCTGAAATTAGCATGGCAGGATATTTGCATCTTTAATCAAGAACTCTTCTTTCACTTTTAGTGTCTATCACTAAAAGAATGATGCCAAGTTGGCATTTATTTTATTCCCTTACTGATTTATCTCATTCTTTTAAATAGCAAATCTAGTGAACAAGGCCTTAGTTCACTAAGGTGATGGATTTACATTAGGGCTGATAATTGTATTAATCTGTCATTGATTGTCCACATTCTAAAGTAGTGCCCTGAAGCAAATTCAAAGCATGAGATAAAAGTCAGACCTCTTGGCACTTTGTTTTGTTTATAAGTTGAGGTGTGAGAAAGTTGGTTCAGTCATCTAGTGAACCCACCGCTACTAACTAAAGGTGTTTCAAAAGGCAAAGGGACTTGATAGGTTAGAAGGAAGTACTTGAGCTACTGACATAGAATGAATGAGGGAAAGGCCTATAACACCTGCTACCCCTTAGAACCACTGGTGCTACTAATTTTTTTCTCTGTAACTTTGAAGGATTCACTTAAACTCTCTAATCTTTAATTTACCAATTGCAAAATGGGAATAGGATACTCAAAACGAAGTAGCTAGTGGTGGAGGTGTTTGTGGGTGATTTTATGTTGTGATTTCTGCTTGTCTTTCTCTGTTTTTTTTTTTTAATAAAATTTTAAGCATATTATAAAATTCCGATGCACCAACATTTATTTAAGATTAAGTTATTACCTAGCTACTGATGAATGTTCTGGTTTTTTTGATGGTCCTTTACAAATGGGTCATAACAGAGAAAGCAACCCATTATTGACTGAAATTATAGTCAACATTTTTCCACAGCCCACATCGCTTCTCAATAAATTCTAGTTTCTTCCAGCAATAAAATTAAATGACAATGATATCTTTACTGCTTTCATCCAATACATATTCTCCAGTCATCATGATGAAAGAAATGTCTCTTGAGGTTGATGTCTGACAGGGAGTTAACGAGCTACATAGAAAAGTTCAAGAATATTGCTTACCTGTAATCAATTTGAGAAACTACTTAAAGGGCTTGATTAATCACATTTTCAATATGTTTGTTAGGTTGTTTTTTGTTTGTTTGTTTGTTTCAGCATAATGATGGCCCCAGAGGAGAAATGACTTTTCTGAGTTAGGTTGAATTAGATAGAAATGACATAATTTAAAAAATAAAAACAAAGATTCAAATGCACATCTAACACCAAAGAAGGTCCTATTTTTAAGTTTAATATCTCGTAGATACATATCAGCACATACGTAATAACACTTATTTCATTAATTTCATTGATTTTTCAAGGCCTTCATAATTTTAATTTAAAGTTGTTAACTTTTAATAATTTTAATGTGATTTATAGTTATGATAGAAATATTTATAAGAACTCGTGTGTTATAGATTTATCTTTCAGCTGACATGGACTTGGATTCTGTGGGCTCTAGTGTAAGTCACATTCTCTGCTAGAGTATTCATTTTCTCAAAGTCACAAGATCTAAATTCCATTAACTGAAACAAACATTGACTGAGAATCAGCTACTTATATGCCACAGACTAAGTCTTACAAGAGAAACAGAGAACATAGTCCACACCCTCATGGAAACTAGACCCACATGATACACCTAGGATGACTTCCTTTTCTCAACTGGGACAGGGTCCTCAGGAACAAAGGAGCCCCCAAAAGCTCTGAATGCCTCTGGTAATACTTTCTCCTCCCCTCCATCAGGACACCACAAGCTCAGCTGCCCATAGAACAATCCAAGTCAGAGGCTGCAATTAGAGCTAATTATTTTCTATCGGATTTATCCCATCATATCTCACACCCTTGTTTGCCTCAGTCAAGTCCAAGATGCCAAGTCATATTCCTCACCTGGTATCTTACAGCTATGTGTTTAACATGTGTACAAACCTGGTTCAGTTTCTCACCTCTCCCCAATGCCAGTGTTTGCCCTTTGTAACTCACAGTCTGTTATCTGCAAAATCCCCTACATACTTACTCTTCTATGCGGAGTCGCCCAATCTAGCCCTACACGATCTGGCTCCTGCCTATCTCTCCTAAGGGGAGAGGTCTCCTACCCTTCCTGTCTCCCACTCCTCCTCTCCACCTTGCTCATTCTACCTTAGGCAACTCTTTCTTGATATTTCTGGAACTCTCCAAGCTTCTTTCTACCCCATGGACTTTGTACTTGTTATGTCTGTTGAGAATACACTTTTCCTAGATCATCACATTGCCACTGCAGGACTCCACTCAAATATCACTCCTTAAGGATGACTTCTCCAACCACTGATCTAAAATAGCCACCACCACTCATACCCAGACACTGATTACATTGCTATCATTGTCTCTATTTTGTTGGCTTATTTACTGTTATCTCAATATAAGCTCCATTTGGGAAAAAAACATTGTCATATTCATCTCTGCATCTTTAGTGCCAAGAACAATGTCTGCCACAGGTAGCTACTAAACTGTATTTGTTGAACAAAGGAGTGAATGAATATTACAGAATTTCTAGTATGTTCCCCCCCAAAAAAATCATGTTTATATAAGTTTCAGAAACAGTAAATCAGTAAATATATAAACCCAGTTTGGAAGATTCAAAGTACAAATTTGCTTATGCAAGACTATGACATGTCACAGAGTGAGAAACCCATTTAATCTAGCATTTTCCAAACTTACTTTGTCACTGTACTCCTTTTTGAGTCTCACCTATAAACATCCTACAGAATCAGTATTCCATTTGGGAGAGGCTACCGTTGGCTATGGAGATCTGTTGAGGAGATGTTAGAAAGGGGATGATATTCTTTGACCCCCAGGCAATCCCCTGGTCTCTTTCTAGACCAGAAACAGAACTTCATCCTCAGTAGTTGGGGTAATTGTCATCTGGGACTCATGTGAGAAAAGAGACTACCTACTGGTGGCCACTTGGGAGAGTTTATTACCCAAAGAACCACACAGAGACCAGCGATGTGACTCCAAAGCTCATCTCACACGGGCCACGGGGATCTGCAGTACAACAATATCCAATCTTGCCCCAGTGTCCGCCTTCTCCCAATACCAAACTGTCCTCCTCTTTGTAGGATGTGTGTGGGTTAGGAGACATTATTAGGAGAGTGAGGATATATGCTTGCTAATGTAACTTACTAGTTTCCACACAAGATCGTAGTAGTGTCTTCCCTTGAGCCTTGGTTCTGGGGAGCACTGCAACCAGAGCCCGAGGGAGCCCAACTGTAGGAGATATCTTGACCACATTACATAGACTCTGAATTTCCACTGTGGCAAAGTGAAAGTCTTTGAAGGCAGAGAAATGCAGTCTAAGAGAGCCCTCTCCAACTTCACTTAATATTGGTGCAGCTGCAATTCCAGCTTCCAATGTTTAAGTGAGAGCTGAAGAAAACATTTCTAATCCTGATAGAAGCCCCCACTAACAAATTCCTCCTAACTGATCATTCCGCTTATGTTCTTTCCGCTCATCAAGCCTGCATCTGGGTTATTCTACCTGCCTTAGTAGCAGTTCAAAAGTTGACCTGGAAACATGAGACATTGTAGGCATAGAAGTGGTCTTGAAATATTTTCGATTGCACACTGCAGGAACAAGAAGTTTTGAGCATGTATATTTCCTTGTATCAAGTATTTTGAGCATGTATATTTCTTTATATATTTACATGCACCACTATATTAATATATCATATGGACTCTAAAACACAAAATAAAAATTTTAAAAGAATAAGTTCAGCTTGAAATAATCAATATTTTTAACATAAGATTCTTTTGTTTTCAGATTAACAAAGCTATGCATCGCCTTCTTTTATAATTTAAGAAATCACCCCCATGTTTTCCTTTATTTTGTTCTAAAATTTTTTAAGAAAATTTTCAAACACATAAAAAAGTAAAAAATAGTATAGTGAATATCTCGATATTCACCACCTAAATTCAAAATTAATATTTTTGTCCTGTTTGCATTAGTTGTGGGTATGTGTTCTATATAAATGGAACTATTTGAAAATAGATAAAAATATTATGTTACTTCATCTATAAATATGTCAGCTTGTATCTCCTACAATTAAGAACATTCTCCCTCTGAATCAAAATGCAATTATCACAGCCTAGGAAATTGACAATAACTTCCTAATATCACCTAATATTCAATTCATATTCAAATTTCTACAATTGTCCTAAAATATCCTTGATAGCTTTCTTTTCAAGGATCCAATCAAGATTCATGTATCGCAGGTGGTAATTATGATTCATTATTCTTTTTAAATCTAGAGTGTTCCCCATTTATCTTTTTAGAAGATCGAAGCACATAATGTCAGTCCAGCTCACTACTGGTGGGTCACACCTGATCTCTCCATTGTAAAGTTACCTTTTCTCATTTGTAAGTTATCTGTGGGATGACACTTTTCAGGGGCTATTGATGATTGTTTCATGAATTATTACGTTGCAAGTATAGAAAATGCCCCAGCTCCAACTTCCCCTGTCTGTCCTTACATTGTACAGATACACCGGAAGGAGCACCTTATGGGTCTGGCTGGGGTTCCCCTCACTCCGAATGAGGTCAGAGAGGTAGAATCACGGAACTGGGACACAGCCCTGGAGGTTCACTCTTGGGCATGTTCTCAGAGAGAGCAAATCATCGCGAAGAGGCAGCCACCACCAAGGAAACTTCAATTCTTTAAAATAAACTTAGGGTGTCTGTGTTGAGAGGAGATATGGAATTTCACTAACTTTACACTGTCATTCTGATAGGATTGTTTTGTTAAAGCAAAATGTCTTAGGTGAAACGCTTCCGATTTTTACTGGTTTAGGGGGACTAGAGGCAGGATGCCAGTTTGAAAATATAAGTTTGGGGAGAACAAACATGTATTCTTGACCAGGGAATGTTTACATAAGTATCCAGACTGCTAATGCCAGACACTTACTTATTTCACAGACCAGTAAACCTGCTAAGTCATAAAAGGCTCTTCTCTTTATCAGCCTGGGCATGTTTATTATCTAGGCAAGGATGATAGGTGCCATCTTGAGATGTCAGCCATGAATCAGAAATAAGAAGTGCTATATCTAAGAACAGGCAGATTGATCTGTGGCTATTAATTAGACACACCAAGCAACATGATTTTGTCTTTTGTCAATTAGCACTTAGTTATCAAAGGAAGGCGAATTTCTCTGGCATGTAATGCTGAACAAGAGTGCCGGGCACACAGTTTTCTTAATCTCAGTTTTAGAACAATGAGTTTCTCTTTCAAAACAAAAGGGATGAATTCCAATGCTATACTAGCATTAAACTAGCATTGACACAATTAGGGAATATTCTGAACTTCCCACCTGAGCACCGGGGTGGGGTAGGGGTTGATCAGAGTCATAATAAGCTCACAGTCTTCAACCTGCATTTCCTCATTCAGGGGGCAGTACCATTGAGTGAAAACCTGGCCTTTCATCTTGCCCTGCTATAATACATAAAAACCAACAATGCGAATGTTCACCTGCTGACCTAATCATGCGGACACATTGGAGGCCTCCAAGCACCAAGACATCCAGGAGAACTGGACCGTAAAAACTCCGTATTTACGATGGTGGCTGAACGTCATAGAATGCTAAGGGACTTCAGGAGAAAATGAGAGAGTTCCTTCTTGGTAAAGGGTGAAGATGCAGCACCAATCTGGTCCACCCTGTCTCCACCTCCTGCTTCCCCAAACTCGCCAACCGACATAGCCTTTCAGGGTTATCTTGGAGAGTGCCTGCAATTTGGAGGAAACTGAGGAAGTTCAGTTTCACATTTTTTTTCTAAAATATCTCTCTGCATTGGATCTGGACTAGGGTATATTCACTGCTTAACTACCATGGCACAGGCTATGCTTTGAATCCATAAAATCTCCTATATTTCTACCAGTTAAAAGGACTTTCTTTATGTTTTATCAAAACCCCAGAGGCCACAAGCATAAGGGGATTACTCCCGGTCACTGAAATAGTTTTTGTTTACAGAAATGTTTTCCATAGCATCAGAAATAACGCAAGGATCATTTACCAGGTGTCTGAGGGCTTTGAGACTGCACTGCTGTCTTTTACTGCCAGCCTCGACTGGTGTCCTCAGCAGTGATTCTTTTTTCTTTTTAACACAAGTAGTCCCTGAATATATGTATTCTTGTTATAAGATTCAGGCAATACATTAGTATGTGGATTGAATTTGACAGTTAATGTTTACTCCCCTCCCGCTCCCATACATTTTCGTTCTCCTAGGTAAATATTGTGAACAGTTATCTGCATCCTGGTCTCTTTCTATTCATATGTAAATAAATGTGCAGTGGTACTTCCTTGTATAAATGGAATCATACTGAGCTCATTATTCAGAGTTCTTTTTTTAAAAAATACCGTTTCTTAGAAAGCTTGCCAGATTGCTACATAAATCAACCTCATTGCATGATATGGCTGCCACATCACTTCTTTAGCCACCTCCCTATTGCTGGAAATGTAGGTTCTTTCCCTTTTGATTTTTTTCTTTTTTCTCTAATTACAGACAGTGCTACAGTAGACTTCTTGGTATAGTCAGTCATTTTTATACTCAGACATAAATGTTTCTGTAGGATAGTTTTTTAAAAGTAGGAACAGTCAAAGGGCATGCGCTTTAAATACTTACAGCGATGGCTAAATTGTCTACCAGAAAGATTTGATTAACCCTTCCTTGTTATTGCTGAAAGATGTCAATATTTTAGATTTAAAAACTTTGATGGTCAAGGACTATTTGGTCATTTTAATTTATACCACATATGAGGCTGAACATGTTTCCACATACACAGTGGCAAGCTGTTTCTCTTCTGTGAACTGCCTGTTACATCTCTTGTTCATTTTCTTTTACTTTGTTCATAGATTTCTATGTGTATACATTACATGTACTGAAAATATATTTCTGTCTGTTGCCTATTAAAACAAAGTTTTTACATTTTTGAGTGAAATATGTCCATTTTTTTTCTTTTATTCTGAGGTGTGGGTTTTGCTTAGAAGGGCTTTCCTCAACATTAGGTTAGGGGAAATATTTTACGTTTCCTTCCAATATTTTATTTTTTCCCCAGGTATGTTCTTTATTCCAACTGAATTTTATTTTTCAAAATCTGAGGCAAGTGTATAATTTCATTATTTTTCAACTTTCCCAATGGATATATATAGATATAGATAGATAGATAGATAGATAAATAGATAGATAGATATGGATAGATATAGATATATATAGGTCTGTTACTGTAGTCTCTTTTCTGTTTTATTCATCTATCTGCCTTTTCCTGCACTGATACCATAATTTTTTAAAAAGCATATATAGCTCTATTGTTTTGATATACACATTTCGATGAGGTAGTCAAGTCTCCCAACTGTTCTTATTCAAAAATTATTGATTTGCCTAATGCATTTTTCTTTAAACTGAATTTTAGAATTGTAAACTTGAAAAACTTTAGATTGTAAAACTCTATATAAAGAATCCATTTGAAATTTTAATTGGGATTGCACTGAATTTATAGATTAATTTAGGGAGAATTTCTCTTTCTCTTTCTCCTTTTCAAGGTACGGTTGATAAATAACATTATATATATTTAGGAAATACATTGTAAAATGATTACTACAATGAAGCTAATTAACATGTATTTCAATATTGCATTTTTCTATCTAGAAATATGAGGTGCATCTCCATTTATACCAGTCTCTCATGTCTTTTAAAGTTTTAACATATCATCTGTAATACTCAACATCTAGTACCATACTAGAAGCATATTTTTTAATACTTTCCATTTCCTCTACAGCTTTGATCTATTTAGATTTTCAAAATACATTTTAAAGTAAATTTTGGTAAATTGTATTTTTATAAAGTCATACACTTATCTAGATTTATAAAGTTATTGACATAAAGTTATATCTGCATTTATAGCTCAAACTTTTTCATTTCTAGTATGTCTTTTTTTACAAAGTATCTATTTTCTCCAAGATATCAAAATATCTATTTTTGTATCTTGTTAATCAAGTCTACTGCTTTTTAAAATCTTATTTCAAGCTTTTACTTTATTAATTCTGTCCTATTTTCCTTAGGTATTCTTTGATCCTTTTGTCTAGCTTCTTGACTAAAATACTTAATTCACTTATTTGTAATCTTTTCCCTAATATATATGTTTAAGACTACACAGTATTATCCTCTTTCAAGTACATCTTACTTGATATGTAACATAACACTCTCACTGTTGCTTATTTCTAAATACTTTATTTCAAACATTTCTTTTTTAAGAAGGCTTTTAGTATGTTCTAGTTCACAATTCCATGTTGGTTAGATTTTTATTTCCTATCCTTTGGTTGTTAATTTCTAATTTCCCTACACCATAGGAAGTCTTCATTTTGGGCTCCAACTACGAATGCTACCCATGGAACCTCATCCGAGGATGTTCCCTGACAGTGTATAGTTGACGCCATTGTGAGCTGTTGAGCCAACACCTAATGAAGCTCAAAATCTCAAAAACAATGTGTGATGTTGGTGGAAGTACTGCACTTATAATTTTATGGTTTCAAAGAGTACCAGCTAGTTCTATTTATGACATTCCATCTAGTATACTTCATGAGAAATGGAAGTCTCGGTTTAATCCCAATCAGAATGGCTAATTTTCCTTTGGATGCCTCACATTCTGCTTGATTTTCCATGTCGAAGTTGGACCAACTGCTCATCAGAAATGCATGAAAAGTGGCTGTACACTGCCTGCTTTCTCAGAAGCTCTCCCTCAGTAGCATCTCTTCCTTGATACCAGAAAATATAGTGTTTGGGAAGTAGGCAAAGTGGTACCTTTGTTTATTTAAATTCTGTTTAAATAAACAAAACCACTGTTTTGTTGGTGACAGTCACTCATTTCCAAGAAGTCATTTACTCATTCGATGGATAGTATTGAGCACCAGTTATGTTCCAGACACTGTTCATGGCACTGAAGATTTAGCACTGACAGATATGGACAAAAATCCCTGCCCTGATTGAGGTTACATTCTAATGGAATGAGAAACAAAAATAAATATAAATTATACAGTATGTTAAGAAACAAATATTACAGAAAAAAATGGAGCTGGGTATGTGGGATCAGGAGTGCATATTTGGAGGTGGAGGGGATGGGAGCTGAAATCTTAAATAGGGTGATGGGCCATAGCTATGTGGCTAAAGCCTTAAAGGAGGTGAGGGTCTGACCCATGCCAACACCATGGGAAAAAACACCCCAGACAGAGCGGGCAGCCAGGGCACGGGCCACAGACAGGAGTGTATGTGAGGAGCAGTGAGGAGACCAACAGGGCTGGAGCACAGAAAGTGAGAGGAAGAGTAACAGGATGAGAGAGCCAGTTCATGCAGGGCCTGGAAAGGAATTAATAAAGACTGATTCCTCTGAGTGACACTGAGGATCACTGGAGGGTCTGGGGCAAGGATGTAACATGATTTAACTTAAGTTTTAATAGGATCACACAAATATGTCTTCAGGATGATTATCCTTAAAAACCAGCTGCCATGAGTTATCACTTTACTACCAAAAAGAATACATTGATATTAAATGCTGTTTTCTTTCTAAAAGACTAATCTCACCTTTTGTATTCTTTTTTATAACAGCTTTATTGAAATATATAATTCACATATCATAAAATTCACCCTTTCAAAGTTTACAATTCAGTGGGTTTTAGTATATTTACAGAGTTGTGCAACCATTACCACTAATTTTAGAAAACTTACATCACTTCCTAAAGAAACCCTATACCCTTTAGCAGTCACTCTCTGCCTCTGCTTCCTACAGCCCTTGACAACCAGTAATCTACTTTCTATCTCTATGGATATGCCTATTATGGATATTTTATATAAATGAGTTCATACAGTATGTGGCTCTCTGTGTCTGACTTCTTTTACTTAGCATATGTTTTCAAGGTTTATCTACACTGTAGCATCTTTCAGTTCTTCAGCGGTTGCTTATGGCCAAAACAAGTACTGAAGAGATAGACCTTTTTTTAAACCATTTATCAGCTAATGGACATTTAAGTGTTTCTACTTTTTGACTGTTATGAATGCTTCTATGGCCACCATGTACAAGTTTTTTATATGAACACATGTTTTCATTTCCTTTGGGATATTATCTATGAGTTGATTAAGGAACACTTCGAAGATTAAGTCAGTGCAAAGATGAGAATAAGTTCAAAGATTTTTTTCACTTGTTTGTCAAGTCTCCAAGATTAAAGAGACATTAGAAGGAAAAAATGAGTTCCCAAATAACAACAGAGGCAAAGTAAGAATGATAGGTAATACTACTCTAGGGAAATATTTATCCCATCCTGCTGTAGTTTTTAAGTTAATTTTAATATTTTGCAATTACTTGAAAATTTATTTAAAAATACTAAGAAAACAATTATAAATCTGTTTTCCTCTTTAAGATATAAATTTTGGGGTTCTCTTAGAATAGAAAATATTAGTTTTTAACAAGGACACTTTTGGTTTAGTGATTTATTATTTCACTACTATACCTACTACAGTGTGTACATATACCCAACGATTATTAAAGATTCTAAACTATATTTCAAAAATTCTAAGTCACCTAAAATAAAGAGTATAACAGGGTCTAAAGTAGTTTAAAAACAGAGATACAGAGATATGCTTCATAAAACTGAATAGGGGTTTCTTCTTGAAATAAAAGGTTAGAATCTTGAACACTGGCAAACAACTTGCCACTTTCATCTGAGAACAAAAGAACTAAGGTCATTTTAGAAAATTATGGTTAAAAATCATTTATTCCTAATGTAAAGACAACACACTGAGAGTTAAAATAATCAGGGAGAACTTACCTTTGAAAAAGAAACTGTTAAATTCTTTCAGTTTTTCCGCCTTTAAACTCAGACATACAGTAAATTATAGATGTGGGTCACAAAATAACATTCCCTTTCTCTTCTGTAGTCTTATTGAATCTATTTTCAGTATCCCCTTGGAACTAATTTCTCTAAGTTTCAAAGAATAAATGTAATAAAATTGTAAAGCTTACATCTAGGGTACTAGAAAAATATAGCTATTATATGATAGCTATCATTTTTAAAGCCTGATTCTGCTTGAAGAATTACTTCAACAGCAGTGAAGAGGTATGTTTTACTACCCATGACATAATTTACCTGGTTATACTTGCCTAGTATTCTATAAAGACAGAATCTTTGGAAAAAAGAAAAAAAAAAAAAGACCAAAGTTTTATGCAATCTATGGCTTTTTACTTTTTATAACCATCACACAATTTTTTTCCATAAAGAAAGAGTAAATGTGAGCCATATATTATTGCAGGAAAAAAGGCTACTTTTTTCTTTTCATAAACGTTTTTGCTTCTTTCAAAAGCTCTTCCATATCTTCCTTCTCTTGGTCCTCCTTTCCAGGTTCCCAGTCAGAATCTTCATCTGTTGGCTCATATTCTTCTTCCTCATCATCCAGAGAGCTGTCATTCATGTCATGCTCACTGAGTTGCTCAATGTTATCACTGTCTTCTTCTACAATGCTTCTCACTGAAAAACAGAAGTTTGATACACAACACATTAACTGCCATTCAACCTGAAATTATAGATGTCTAACTGTAAAATTTCTTCATCCATCAAGAATAATCAATTTCACTTAAAGCATAAGTAACTACTATAAATTTCTAGAAAGGGGATGAAAATTATCACTTATTTATTATTCTAACTTCTCCTACCATGATTATGAAAAATAACAGCCTTTGGAAAATGAAGCAAACTCTTTAACATGTTTAAAGCATGTTATTAACAATTCGGTATTAACAATGTGGTAATTTCTGACTTTTCTATTAATGCAGAGGAATTTGTAATATCAGAAAGACAATTCCAAAATTTGCATCTAACATTTCCTTTACAATTTAAAATCTCACTTTACAATTTAAAATCTCTGAAGAGACAAGTACACTGTGTCACATGTGTGTTAAAAGAAATGCTGATTTTTACATGGAGAGAAGATCATTCTAAATTACTGGGTTTTTCAAAGAGTTTTCTGATGTTGAAGTCTAAGATGACAGCTGCCTCATAGCAGATTTACAGCTTACCATTGACAATTCCTCAAGTTTTATTCTCCTTTCTTTTCCAGTAAATCTTAGGACTAATTAGGGTATTAAATTTCATTATGTAAAAAAAAAAATTAGCCCAATTCTCTAAAGATGAAAATTTATTATACACTACAAAAATAAACATTTTTAATGCTTCATTTTACTACCAAAGACTCACTTTCTTGCATACCAATATACTCATATTTCAGCTTTGGAAAAGCAGTTTGTGTAATTCTGATCTACTGTATTATACATGAAGTTTATTTTGTTTTGAAAATACTATTGCACTAGCCTTTTTCATATTCTAAAATCTGTTTCCCTATACTAAGTATCAGTTTACAGAATTTCATTTACATGCCACTAACCTTCCTTAATAGCTTTTTTTTCTAGATCTTTTGATTTCTACTTCTGAAGGAAAAAAATGTATATACATATATATATATACATATATATATATATGCACATGTGTGCATGCATATAATTGAATAACTAGAGAAATATTAAAATAGCTATCAGTGTAACATTCTAAATTTTCAGCCATGAATGGTACTGATCACCTAGAATATGAATATCACATAATAATAAAAGCCAGAAGGAATGACTCCAATAATCAGGTGATAATTTCTTTTAAATGCTGTCAACAGGTAAGGTAGCTAAGAAAGTATGAAATAAAATTTTCCTGGCATTAATTATTCTTATGTTCAATATCCTGTGCCCAAACCACAGCACTCAGAAAATGTGTGGAAAGTTAGTGAAATTTTAAACTGAGGTATACAAGAAGCTTAACAGATGACAGAAGCCAAACCTACAAGACCAGAACAAACTACATATATTGTTACATATATGGAAGAACCTTACAGACTAAAGTGTTTTAGGAGTGCTACGAATCCAAAATTAAATAATAAAAGTTTAATGCAGTTATTTTATACTATAAAATACTACAGTATTTGGTATATATGGTATATGGTACTAATTATATTGTACTGTCTCATTATGTAATTATGATACCTCATTTCAAATTCAATGTTTAAATTAAAAAAAAAAACCTACACAGCCCTTCCTTCTGATCTCTATTATGTGTAAGTGTCATCACCAGTCTCCTAAAAATACTATAATTCTGAGTCATCCCTATTTCCTTTATCTCATCCCAGCCCCACACCATAACCAATCAGTTGGCAAACCTTCCTGATTCTTGCTTCAAAATTCACTTGTACCTCATGGTGAGCTAGCTCTAGCCCTTCATTCAACTATCTAACTAATCTCCACAAGGCTCCCCCCACTCCAATTCAGACTGCTCATCCTCACGAGTTTCATTTGGGAAAAATACCAGCTCACCATTATTGGTCAGTGCATCTATACCTTCAGTCTTATCTTTTGAGAGCTTCTATAATCTGGCCTCAACACATCCTTTTGGTACCATCCACAGTAACTACAGAGACTCCACGTCAGTTAAATAGATCCACCTGCTAACTCCAAATACAACTTACCATTTTCTACCTTGATGTCCCCAACTGATCTATTATTCACTTTGTTTGGTAGGTATGTCCTATACGCACCCACCACAAGCTAAGAAACTAGCAGAAATGACTGAAATCCTACCACCTTAAAGACTATCTTAACTTAAAACTCCCACATCAAATCTACCCTGATAACCTCCAGCAGGAAGTGCTCTTTCTCTTTCTTCCAAGGTTTTAGAGCATCTCACCACAAACACATAGAGCTAGAGCTGGTCTCACGTCTCTCTATAACTTTCCTCACTTGTTAGACATATAATAAATGAATAGAGGAGCTTGTGAGTTAATGAACAGTTACATAAATGAGATTAAGATCTCAGGTAATGTTAACCTAAGAATTTGGGTAATAAGAAAAACAAGTATGTCAGAATTCTGTGTCGGATATCTCTAAATTAAAAATTCTAATGAAACCCTCAACATTTAATATTTGAAATATTCCAGGTACGTTAATTTAACGGCTTTAGAGTAGGAAGTCATGTTCTGATTATATCGCCACATAACAACCCTTGAAAGTACATTAAAAATATAAAACAGTTTTAACTGTTGCTTAAAAATATCTATACTTTTTTAAAAACTGTCTTTCCAATGAAAAAAGTTTTTCTTAAAAAAAGCTAATAGTTTTAAAAATATATTCTTCATTCAGAAGATACTTTAAAGATAATTCAAAGAAACTTTTCAAAGAAAATTCAGACATTTTTAACTATACCATATGATGCATATTGATAGTGTTTAGGAAAACGGTTCCTATTTCTGTAAAGATATACAGATATGCCAAATGTTCTTTTATGGAACAGTGTTAAATTTAGTCAAGAAAATATAGTTTTAATCAATATTATTACATTATTGCTGGAAAGGAAGTTAATTTAGACACCATAAATGCAACATCATTAGACACAGCCCAGTAAAGAAAATATAACATGTAACATATAACCTCCATACCATATTAGCTCAGACAAAATGAGTACACTCGTGTCTAAGTATTAAGGCGTTAAAGTGTGTTTCAATCAGAGCTATGAAATGAAACTGTCAATGATAAAATTCATTATTTTTATCACTTGGTTACAAGTTGCTTGTGTTCATATACATACGAAGCATGTGGCCATAGCCTGGATAGTATGCATTTTATTCTCTCTGTGGGCAAAAATATTGAATGTTGAATTGGCCTCTGCATTATATAAGTGATACAAAGGATTTGTAAAGGGTAAAAGTATCAGAGTTTGTAAGCAGGTAAAACAGATTAATGCAAACAGGACCAATGGACATTTGATAGTTGCTTCTCTGATGTTTATTTCCCCTCCTTCTTCTTCTCCAAAACTTTAGTTTCTACTGGGGATCTCTGTGGTTCTGAAGGAGGTGACTCTACCCTGGTTCCAGGGATGGTACAAACTAATCAGTGGCCCTGGTAATTAGCTCAAGGGAAAGAATGTGATCCAAGCCAGTAAAAAAAAAAAAAAATTAAATTTCATGATTTTTTTCTAGGAATAGTGAGAGTCGAAATTGTTCATTCTCTTTCTCTCCTTAGATGTAAACACGGGAGCTTATCATCCCAGATGAATAAGGATGCATATAGTTTCCTGGTGGGGACAGAAGCCAGTTTTAGGATAATAATATCGCTCTAAAGGTAAAATGACAGAAGGAAATTGGGTCACTGGTGACCTTACTGACAACATTAATGAGCCAAAGCATAAATCTTATCTAAATCCAGCCAGACTTCTGGACTTTTTAATTATAGAAATCAATAAGTTCTCTTTACCATCTAGACCAATCTAAATTTTGTTTTCAGGTACATACAAAGAAAAGAATCATAACAGATACAAGGACACATATATATTGTTAGATAATAACTGTAGAAAACATTTGCAATATAAAAATTTACATTTTTTTAATCTAAGAAAAATCATCAAAATCAAAATTCAAAAAATTCAAAGAGATTTTGGGGAAAAACTCAAAATAACTGCAAACTGTACCTAGGTTTAATAAGAGAATCATTTGAAGGTTTCATTTTAAGTTTCCTTTTCATTTTGAGTTTACTTTTACTTCCTGAAGTAAAATTACTCACCTGGAAGTGTACTGTGTCTATATTCTATCTTGTGTTGGGGATTCTTCCTAAAAAAAAAAAAAAATAATAAGGTAAAAGAAAAGAAAACAAGAATGAAATCTAGTTTTCCAATCATAAAAAATTAATGAGACTATTTTAATTATACTAGAACATTTACTAACTTACACATAAAATTAGCCTCTTATTAAGAAGCATTTGCTATTTTTGTTAACTATAGTAACCACGCTGTAAAAGTATTTCCTTTTTAATTTCAACATTAACTGGTCACCTTCTCTATGCCAGCCATATTTCTAGATGCAAAGATAGAGTGATGAACCAGACAAAGTTCTTTCCTCAGGATTTATACTCTAGAGAAATATATATTCATTAAAAAAATTTATTTCTAAAATGTCAATATCATATGTTACAACGTAACATACTGCATAAAAATACAACGTAAAATACTGCATAAAATATATAACAAAATACATCTGTGTTTGTGTAAGTCTAAAATGATACTTTTAAGGTTCTTCTTGAATCCAAAGCTAAAAGCATTTAAGTCATGCCTCTTCAAAGAACACCAATCGTTATCCAAAAACAAGAAAGGTGGTTTGCGTTGAGAAATTTGTATAACATATTCCAGTCAAACAGAAACTGCTGTTTGAATATTCTGAATATATCTACTTATGATCCCTTCTATTATTTTATTAGTTAAACAAATATTTAGGTACACTATACATACAAGACATTCTGTAGATAATGCAAAACTGCCTAGGTAGCAAAAATCCAAAGCAGTAACTGGTTAATCATGACCCACTTGATGGGTCTCTCTCTTAGGATACTGACAAAGGAGAGCTGGGGTACACTGACACCAGATAGCTGCTAAAGTATACAACTCATATGAAGCTGTTGTGAGGACACATGAGGAACACACAATAAGTCCTTGGTCTAAGGGCATGGTAAGTGGTAAGTAATTAATGTTAGCCAATGATTCATTAATCACTGATTCAAGAAATAAGTCACAGGGTATTTATTATATGCCAGGCCCTGTGTCAGGTTATCAGTGACAGTTCTTACTGCTAATATCTCCTTTTTATTAGTAACTTTCTTTACAAGATGAGCGTTAAACACAGTACAAGAGTGCAACCACACAGTTAATTAGGGTCATAATGCAACTGTTTTGTAAAGTGGAAAAAAGATTCTATAAAAGATTGTATGTTGGGGTAATTAACCCAAATTTGACCTTTTGATGGAAAAGAAAAGTCAAAGTTGAGAGAAATAAACTGGACAACTTAAATGTGATGAAGAGAGGTGCAAATGAACAGAGCTGTAGTGATGACTTAGGGAATGATCTTTCCTTAACAAACATGCTGGCACGGGTCAGTGGCTTGTTTAGTTCAGTCTTTATTAAAGTACAGTTAGAGCTGGACATTGGAAAAATGAGGAACATTAATACCAAAGGTATTCATCAATAATTTATAAAAGATTGCTGGGCATTTGAGATTATTTTTGGTAACTTTTTAAAAATCCTTTAATTTTTATTGTGGTAAAATACACTGTTAACCTTTTATATAGAGAACAATTTAAACCTACTGAAAAGTGGTAAGATAGTACGCTGAAATTCCATACACCCTCACTGAGATTCTTCAAATGCTAACATTCTACACAGATGTGTCATGATGATTATTATATATCTATATTCATTTGAGATTTAAAGGCTTTTTTCTCCTTTTTAATATATGTCAGACACCAGGCAGTCCTATATTTTCCTTCTTTAACCTTAATGGAGCAGAACTGTTGAAAAGTTAAATATGGCCTTAATTGTTTGCTACTGCAATCTCCTTCAAAAGCTGTTTTAGAAACTCTCAAGCAACTAAATGTCAGGCTTTAAAAACAAGTACAGAAATCGAACCATGGCACCTAATGAAGACAAGTACAGTTTATGTACCAAGCAACAGTTAAATGACTGCAGACAGTTGTCAGGCTAGAAAGATTAAAAGAGAGAGAAACTTTAAAAAAAGGCAAAATGAAAGATATGGTATCGGAAAATGGGGTGAGGGTTGTGAAGGCACAGGTTCAACCTTAAAGTTGCAGAAGGTGTCTCCCCATTCTGTGTCATCTTGGAACACATCACAACTGCACTCACATACCCCACTGACACCTATAAAGTTAATAATCAAAGTATTCACTGAATCTTTTTACACAGACCTAAGATTAAAATAAGTTAGAATTTCCTGCCATTAACAATTCATATTACTTCCCCAGGAAACAATGAAAAACTGAGTCACATTAAGCAGACTCCACTGCAATCAGGTTCCTGAGATACTGACTGCTCAGCATCATAAGACACTTAGCTCCAGTCAATCAATCACTCAGGTGATTGGAAGGAACACAGAGTCCTTCACAAATGCTTAAGAGATAGATGCCACTGTGTCTTGGACCTGTTCTTATGCAGCTTGTTAAAATTTCGATCACCAGCATTCTGTTGTGGAAGGGGCTCTGGTTTCTGGACCAGAAGAGCTAAGTCTGAATTCAAAAAACACCATTTACTGATTCTGTGATTCAGGGCAAGTCCTACGAACGCAGTCTCCATTTCCTCATCTGTAAAGAGAAATAATATTGCCTGCTTCACAGAGGACTGTTCCAGCAAGTAAATGAAATAATATGTATAAACGTTTGTGGGTTATTAAGCATTTTACAAGTGTCAGCCATTTTTATAGAAATAGAAATCAATTTTACTTTAAGATAGCCAACAATGTCTGGGATCTGTGCCCGTAAAAGTAATTGTCAATTAATACTAAATCACTGAATTTGCCTTCAATAATACATACAATTATTATGGTTGAAGATTTTCCCAATCATAATTCACACAATTATAGAATATTTTCTAACATTTGTCTATGCATATCCCATTTTCAAAAATCAGTTTTTTCATAACAAGGCAAAATGTCTTTTTCATATAACCCTGGGTTAAGGCTAAGTGGCAACCCTGGATGGATCTTTGGGGGCATATGAGTATTTGAAATAACTTTCAAGGACAATGCTGAATTCCATCCAGGACTTTTTCCAAATAATGAATGGAAATACTCAGAGTTCATTCATAAAAGATTTATATCAACCTCTCTCACAAATGACATTTTCTGTAACTCAGCAGGCCTCAAAATCTTTTCTGATTTTGAGGGTTGTTTTTTTTTTTGCATTGTTGTTAATTATTAACAGTTATCTTTGGGTTCTAAACATAGAGCTATACACCTATAACTACACCAGGTTTGTATGAGCTGTTATATTTTAAAATACTCGATTTCCAAAACATGTCTGATTTTAACGATATAGATATATGAAAAACAATACATATCTGAAGGAAGAACACATCAGGAAAAAGAAATTAAAAATGTCTCTAAATTTGCTAAGGCTGAGGTAGAAATGAGCTAGGGTATTTGGAAAACCACTGAAAGATTTGTATAGCTCATGGGGAATGAGTGAGAAGGAAAGCAGTAAAAAATCAAGTCAGAGAAAAACTTGTAAGATAGGGCAAAGAGTTTTATGAGAAGCTATTGGAATATTATGAGTAAGAAAACAACATGATATCACTTATTTTTAGAGAATTTCTATGATTGCTGTGTGGAAAACAAACTACAGAAGGGCAAGAGAAGAAAAAGGGATATCAGTTAAGAAACTGTTGCAGTACTCCAGGAAAGAGATGATGGTGGTTATAACTAAGGTGATAGAGGTAGAGGGAGTAAGAAGTGGTTAGGTTCCTAACATAATTTAAAGGGTGAAATGGCAAGGACTGCCAATGGATTTAACGAGTGATGTGAAGAGAAGAGAAGAATTAAGAGTATGTCTTGGTCCAGTGCCTAAACACTATGTACAAGGTGAAGTCATTGACAAAGGAGGAGAATATTTGGGAAAGAGTTGTTTCCCTGATAAAAATCAATAGTTTTGTTTCAGATGTAATAAGTCTGAACTACCTATTTTATAACCAAGTGGAGGCATTTAAACATAAGAGTCTGGAGCCATTAAAGTGAATTAACTCACCTAGGGATTAAGAACAGAATAGAGAAGGGAAGAGATCAGAGAGAACTGAGCCCTGTGGCTCTGTGATAATTACAGGTAGGGAAAAAGAAAAGGAGACAGCAAAAAGGCTAAGGAATATAACTGATCTGACTATGAATATGAACAGATTTCACTCTGCTCTGGATTTCTCTGCTACTGAGTGGAGGTCCTTGAGCACAAATGATCCAACCTCTGTTTTCCATGTTTTCATGATGAACTGAAGCTCAGAAAAATCTAATGACATGCAAAGTAATGCTACAGAATTAGCATAATATAACTAGAACTTAAGTCTGCTGATTTAAAAACCCATTATCTCTCCACCATAAAGACTTATCTAAAGATTAAGTAGGCAACAGTGTGAGAACAGAATAATAATTTTTATTTTTGTTTACTTCCAAAGATCTGGTAACTTAATACCAAAACTCAACATTAAAAGTTTTAAATGAACCTCAAGTACTGTTTTACATCAGCTTCTAAAATAGTGATCGGCATGTTAGATACTCAATATTTGCTCAATGAATAAGTGATCATACTATATTTTTGTTTTCATTCCAAAATAATTAATCTTGCATTTTTGAAATTCAACACTTATTTTAAAACTTAAAGCCAAAACATAAATCCTATGTTACCAGATACCTAAGTCTCAAAATTTAGAAGGACTAAAAAGAATTAACAAATATGGTCTTTATTAAATAATGAAAGAGCAAACCAGCATAAAGTAACAGAAAATAGTCAGTGTGTTAATTAAAAATCATTACAATTTACTACCTATGTCAAAAGAAATCTGAAAATTCTTATATATGTGTAATGAACACTAAATATAATAAAGAAAAACAAATGTATTATTAAAATGAAGCCATACTCATCAAATAAAGGAGAAAGAAAAACGAAACCAAAAAGGCATCCCAGTATATTTTGTCAAGTCTACATGAATATAATTGATGTTGTTACTGCTATTTCTAAATGAAGTTTTAAAAAAATTATAGCCAATGGGTCATAAAAGCAAAGGAATTAAGAAGGAACAAATGGTAGTTACAAAATAGTCATGGGAATAAAAAGTACAGCATAGAGAACATAGTCAATAATATTGTAATAACTATGTATAGTGTTGGGTAGGTACTAGACTAATCAAAGGGATCACTTTGTAAATTATATAAATGTCTAACCATGATGCTGTGCTAATTTTATATAACCTGAAACTAACATGAAATAATATTGAATGTCAATTGTAATTGAAAAATAAATAAATTAATTTAAGTATAGCAAACCTTACGTAAAACTGTGTAGCAAATGACTGACATTTAGTCTAAGATACTTCCTTCTAAGACCACACTCTTAAACATGATTAAAGAACTATAAGCATGGCAAATGATGATAGGTTACTCCTCTATATGCAGATCCCGTAAAATGCAGTAAGATACTATCAACTCTAATTATTCTTAATTACAAATAAAATGATTGATAGCCTCACATGACCAATTCTGGGAATCGCAACTACTGGGCAACTAGGATTTTTCTATTAAAACCTATTTATTTTCCCCAAATTAATGTAATATAAATTTACACTAATACACATTCTTATTATTTATTAAACAGCTTTTAAAAATCAGTATCTTGTAGTTTGAAGTGTATACCTACGTATATTATCAATTAAGATATCGATAACTTGGAACGGTTTTCAAAAATAAAAGAGACAATAGCAAAAAAAATTAGATCATAGCTATTAATCTGAATCAGCAAATAAAAAATAATGAATTTACTAACTATGAAATACACATTTAAAAAAATGAATTATGCTTGTGTCAAAACACTGTTCTTTCACACTATACAGATCATGTTGCAGATTCATTACAATGAGAGCACTTAGAGTTGATGACTGACACACTTCTTTACCGTATCCTTCTTAGGTATTATAATTAAAAAAAAAATGAGGGCATTAGCTTCTGAAAGAAAAAGGCACCAATATTTTCATTAGCATAATACATGTCTGCCTAAGGCTTTATAAATCGAAGGCAATGTATGAGCTTGACTTTAGATTTTTGCACTAAACTGGTTAGAAAGAGTCCATTCATTTTAGTGTATATGCATTCCTAGTTTGGTGCTTAATTTAACAAGCAAGAACAGAAGTAATGATCTGCATAAAATCCTATTACGCACCAGAGGAAGCAAATGAGTCAGAGGCAGGCACAGCTATCACTAGGTTATACTGAACATTAAGTATCTAATGTTCTAATTCAGACAAGTACCTTAAGCTAATCAAACACATTAAATTGAGCTAGTCTTCTGACAGCCTGTGGTCAGAAGAGTTAAATGAGCAGGATACTTAAAATGACAACGTCAACCAGTTTGTTTAAATTAACATTTTTTTCAAGGAGATTTAATTTTGTTAGATTTGAAAAAGTAATAATGTCAGAGAAAAGGCTAATAATGCCTGTAGTCTAGAAATAAAATAAAATTTAATAATTAAATATCCTTTTCTAAATATCAACCTCCTATATTATATGGACTATGGAAATCTTTTTTTTCCTATAGTATGTTTAATGTGATCCATATATCTATTTTTTTCTATGTTACTCATGTTTTACTCTGTTTTACTCATGGGATGGAATGGCTGAAAATGAAATATACCCACATATGCACAGTTTTGTGTTTTCACTGTTGCTCTACAGTAAAAAAAACCTTGACCACAGATGACAATACTTAGAAATACAATGTCATATAAATTTAGGTAGCTGACATAGTATAAAACTAAGATTACTTAATGTTATACAACATTTGAGGTTGCCTAGATATAATAGAAAGATAACCTGACTTGCATACATTCAAGAAATTAGGAGGTAAAGCCAGGAAGCAAAAAGATTAAAAATCAACACAGTATTTGACTTGAGACAATAACTTTTTTACTTGAGAATAATTCTTATCCTGTTTTGTGAAGGGACATTTTTAAAGATAAAAAACAAACCAAAATGTTTTCATTCATAAATTTCATCTCCCTTCCAAATATGTCAACCATCTTAGAAAACAGGCTTATCACAACTCTACCTCTGGAAAATATTTTTATATTTTTTTCTGAATATAATAATTTCTCATTTTTGTGAGCTATCTAATGATCTATGAGACTTCAATATCATTTTCAGTGGCAATAGAAAAATCCGGCAAGCACTTACATAAAACTTACTTTTAGGCAAACTATATTAAAGCATTTTATTATTCTGATACAGGAAGCTGATATTCAAACACTGTTGAAATAAATATCTAGGCTCCAGATGGAGTCACAACTGTCTGAGCTGCCAGATCAGCAACCAGAAAAAAGGTTTTTGTGTCCCTGTAAATGCTCTGCTTGACCAGAGAAATACAGTGCATCCAATGAACCAATTCCCATGGCCTCTATACTTACTTCCCTGGCCCTTGTCACTCAACAAGGTTGACTTCTTGGCCCCTGCCAATCAGATATCTTTGGTTTTTCTTTTCTGTTTTATTATTCCTTATCCTATAGAAGCTTCCTGCCTTCTGCCTCATTTTGCAAATTTCTGAATGGGACTGTCTCCTTCATTAAGTGTTAAATAAAATTTGCTTGTATCACTTAAATAGTTTTCTTTGATCATTTTTAATAGCACTGAACAAAATATGGCTAAAAAATAATATGTTCTTACAAATCAAGACAGTTAAAGAATAAATTGGTCATAATATAATATCAATTTTTAGCAATGATACAAAAAAATCTACTAGATCATACTTTTTACCTAACTAAAAATTATAATGCAACAAGAAAGGGCATGTAAATATACATCATACTTTTGCAACTAGACTTTCTATTATCTTGTTCATCTGAAAAATTCATAAATTCTTCAACCAAAGTACCATATCTGGAGTTTCTCTAAACTCTAAAATATTATTTTGCCACTTGGCTAAAAAAACAACCACTATCAGTATGTTAGAAAGCCATGAGTAACAATGATGCAATCAGGCCATTCCACAGAAAAATGCTCCATTGCAGGAAAAAGGAGACTTGGTTTTGATCTCACTGGCTTTGGGGCCTTAGGAAACTCATTTAACTTTTCTTAGTTTCCATTCCCTTATTTGTAAAACAGTAGTCAGAGTAAGTGATCATATCTAACATTCTCCAAGAGTTTTTCTGAACTGTAATTAAAATTAACGAGAAAAAAAAAATCTTAAAATTATCTCTAAGTAGAACCAGGACACTAAGGAGCTCAACAGATGAAAAAGGAAAATATGCTATATGTATACATAAATATATTTAGATATATATTTGAAAGTTTCTATTACTACATGTGAGTCACTAGCCTTGGAGTAATTTCTCTTCACTACTCCCTACTCTGACCTCTTTTAAAGAGATGAATGAAATAAAGGCAGCAATTTTTGACAACATTATTCTCAGCAAGGCTTTGTATTTCATTTTTACTGTTCTCAAGAATAGGCATATTTGGATTTTGCTCTAAAAAAATGTAGGACATCATGGCAGACCATGGCAGTCTTGTTTTAATAAGTAGAAAAATACCTGATAAATTATAAAAATTATTTTTATGAGAGAATTGTGGGAGCATGAAAATTTTAGATTATCTAAAATTCCATGGAGGAAAAAGCCCTTCTTAGGTGAGCTGAAAATCACTGGCTTTTTTATTCCTTAGAGGTCTTTGCCAATTTTTGGTATGGGCTGAAGATACAATCTGGACCAAGTTTGAAAAAAAAGAAACTAGTAAAGCTTTTCATGGTCTCATGGGATTGTCATGACAGTTTAGAAACTAAATGAACCCCAATACAAGCTGATTTTTCCCAAGAAATATTTGCTGAGTTCTGGAAGGTGTGAGAAGCTTAAGGTCTGGGTCTGAAACTTCAAAATGGCAGAGTGAAACCTCTAATTCACCAAAATTAGAATCTATAAAAAAAAACAAATATTCTAGAATTGAAAAATACATTTTCTGAAATCATAAATTCTTTAGATGAATTTAAGAGCAGACTACCCACAAGAGAAGAGAGGATTCATAACTCCAAAGATAAGTCAATAACAAATATCCATGTTGAAGCACAGTAGAAAAAAAGACTGAAAAACAAAAGAATGTAGAAAAGACATGTGGGACATGGTCAAACGTTCAATAGACGTTTAACTGGAGTAAAAAAGAGAAGAGATGGAATGGAGAAGAAGCAATCTGTTGAGATAATAGCCAAGCAACTTCCCTAAACTAACAAGAGCACCACCTGCAAAAAAGTTCAGCAAACCCAAAATGAAAGGAATACAAAGAAAAAAAATACCTCAACACATGTTAAAATACTGAAAGTAAAAGCAATGATCAAATTCTTAAAAGTGGCCAGAGGCAAAGCACATTAGTTACAAAAGAACAATAAGGCAGATAATGTACTTCCAACATAAACTAGGAAGGCAAGAGTCAGTGAAATGACATCTTTAAAGTGATGAAAGGAAAAAAGACTTGTCAAGCTAGAATTCTACACTGAATAAAAATATCCTTCAAAAAAAATCTAAAGACCATTTTCAGACACACAAAAGCTAAAAGAATTTTTTTCCAGCAAATTTTCATAACATGAAATACTAAAAGAAGTTATAACTAAAAGAAAATGGTCCCAGATGAAAGAATAAAATTTCAGGAAAAAATGAAGGGTACCCAAAATGATAAATATTCTAGTTAAAAATAAAAGAATGCTGATGTTTAACATTTAAGAAATTAATAATAATGCCTTATAAGTTAACATGTGTAGAGGTAAAAATATATAATGACAATAGTTAAAAATAAAAAGGCAGAATAAGTAAATGGAGTTAAATTGATATAAGATTATCACACTAAGAAATGGTAAAAGTAGCAACTGTAAGGTAGATCGTAATAAGTCAGTGATGCCTATTAAAATCTAATATAACTAATGAAAAAATACATATAACTAAAATGTTAGTGAAGGAGAAAAAAGTAGAATGAAAAACAGTTGGCTAATCCACAAAGGTCAAGAAAAGAAGAATACAGGAACAAAGAACGTGTGGGACAAATAGAAAACAAATAACAAAAGGCAAAATTAAACTCAAATGTATCAGTAACTATATTAAATGTAATCATATTAAGCACTCCATCTAAAAGGCAGAGACTATCTGACTGAATTAAAACTAAGACCAAGGAACCAATCACATGCTATTTGTAAGAGACATGCTTTAAATTTAAGGACAAAGGTTGAAAGTGAAAGGATGAAAAATGTAACACAAAAACTAACCAACAAAAGCTGGAGCAGCTAGCTATATTATATGACACAAAGTAAGAGTTCTGTTTCTAGTAATGACAGAAGACATCGTATTAGACCAAACATTCCATAGGTAACAACTATACCCTGGAAAAAATATTAACAACAATAATCTTAAGGCAATGGATAAGCTACCAAAAGCAGGCAGAAACCAGAGGAAAGTCAACACATGAAAAAGAGGAACAGCTCTGAATGAGTTTCCCATTTCTATATCTTTTCCACTGAGCACAGACTGCAGTGAGTTGATTAAGAAAAACTGACAGAACTGAGGGAAGAAATATTACTGTCTCATTTCTGAAATCAGAAAGAAAAATTTTAATCTTACTTTTAATATGATGTTTGCTACAAGCTTTTGTAGATATTCTCTATGATATTTGAAAAGATTCCTTCTATTCTCACTTTGAAATGAATTTTGAGCATAAATTCATAAATGAATGAATTTTGTCAGTCTTTAATCATTTATTGAAAGGATTATATAATTTTCTACTTATTCTGATATATGGTGAATTACATTATTTTTAAATACTAAACAAAATAGCATTCATTGAACAAACCTAATTTGGTCATGTTATATTTTCCTTTTTAAATTGCTTAATTCACTTAACCTTTTTTTTTTTTTTAAGGATATTCACAGCTAAGTTCAAAAGTAAGTTGTCTTAGAATTTTTCATTCTTGTATTATTCTTGCTGGGTTTTAGTATTGAGGTTATTCTGGTCTCATAAAATGAGTTAAGGAATATATCCCCTTTTGCTTTTTTTATATAAAAATTGGGTGTTTCTTCTTTAAGTATTTGGTAGAATTAGTCAATATAGCCAAAGAGAATTCGAATTTCTTTAGTAGAAGGCTTTTATTTATGCATTCAATTTCTCTAATGTAGGATTATTTCATTTTCTATTTTTTTCTTGTTTCTAAAAGTTATATTTCCAAGGAATTTATTCATTTGTCCTAAATTTTCAAGTTTATTGATATAGCTGATGAAAATATCTTCTAATTACTATCGGCATGATGTTGCACTGGAATGGAACACTTATTTTTCAAATAATAAGGCATCATAAGCTTTTTAATTTTTCTTTCTCACTTAAGAAGCTTATTATGCTTTTTTATTAAAAACCACAATTATAGGAACAGCAACAACTTCAAAAAGTCCAGAAGGTTCAGGAAATTGTATCCCAAATTATATCTGAAAGATGGCTCTCTGGAATTAAAGCTAAGACTAGAATCACTACTTCTTTCTTTGGTGGTTTGACTTATTTCAAATTCATTCATTTATTAAATGAAGCTGCAGATAGAGGATAAAAGTGTCCTTGCAGGCTAGAAACTTGCTGCCTGAAGGAGGAGACATTCCAGTAAAGAAACAAACATAACCTCATGAGGTAAATTCTACTCTGCATGATACAGACAGGCGCAACATGCTAAGGAAGAAGAGAGGAGAAGTAATTTTACTCTTCTTTTAGGATTCAGTATGTGTTGGCAAGAATGATAGGAGTTGCAGGAGGCAGAGATAACATTCTGATTTGAAATGTGTCATACTAAGGAGTCTGGATAAAGTTTATGATATGGTGCATCAACAGCTTTTAAATTGCATGATTTGCATTTTAGAAAGTTAGAAATAAGAAACAATTTCAGGTTTTTATAAGGTTAATAACATCGACAATTTAGAATTATCAAAAGAATAGAATCCTACCTAGCTAACGAAATAAAAACCTATTATCTGGATGTTTAAAAACTAGTTGTTAAAGGCTTGAGATGAGAAACTGCAGGCATAAATGAATAAATAACAGAAATTAAAGAGGAAAGAAGCACAACCAAATGTTTCAGATTTACATACCTATAACAAGATGATCCATAAGGACATTCAGGCCGGTCATCAGCCTCATCTTGACACATAACTTGTACACCTCCATAATCACTATCACCAGGGTGACTGAAATGTTGAAAATGGACAGGATTCTTCCTATGAGGGTGACAAATATAGTCAGAAAAAATAATTAATAGGATACACAAGATTTCTAGATATACTAAAAAAAGTAATTAAAAGGATTTAGCAGGAAACCAAGAAAACATACCTGATTATTCCAGAATGTGAACTAATGTGATATGTTGTTAAAAACAAAGCTCACGACATAGTAAAGAATTCTCATGGTAACAAAATTAATTCTGGTGATATATATGGTAGGTCATGAATGTCAATGGATAATTTGCAACTAGTACTTTATATATAAAAGCATATACAACTTTTAAAGACCTTTAATAACATGAACATACCTATGCATCCTCTGCTAAGATAAAAAACAGACCATTATGAACATTCTAGAAGTCTCTGCAGGCCTCCTTCCAATCATTAAAGACATTTTACTACCCAAAGGTACCCACTATCCTGTCATAGAAAATAATGTTTCTCAGACTTTTTGGCCTCTAGAAAAAATTACTAAAACTCCAGAGAGCTTTTGTTTATATGCATTATTTAATCTATTAGAAATTTAAAAAATGAGAAAATTTAAAAATATACATATTATCATAAATAACAATGTCTTACCACAAATAACTCCATCTTTCAAAAAATTTATGGAGACATTGTTTTAAACTTTGGAAATTTCTTTAATGTCTGGCTTAAGAGAGGATATGTGGATTCTCATATCTGTTTCTGAATTCAATCATTAACAATAATGCAGATCATGTAGCCTCTGGGAATCTCTACTGTACACTTGTGAGAGAAGGAGAGTGAAAATGGCACATAGACATAAAGTCTTAGTGGTATTATAAAAACAGTTTTGACCTAACAGATTTTCTAAAAGCTTCCTGGGGACCAGAACTTCTCAGGGGTCTCTGGACTATACTTTAGAAGCAAATGTTATAAAATAACATATTAGTTTTGTTTGGAAATATATGATTCTTTGAGAATAATTTTTTGTATTTGTATGATTAGTCCATATTGTTGTATGTAGCAATAGTGTATTTTCATTACTGTGCAACATTCCATTGTATGGAGCTGTTACAATTTATTTGTCCATTCTTCTATTCATAGACCTTTGGATTCATTCAGATTATTGGCTTTTGTAAATAATACGGCCAAAAGTAGAACATTCTACTTTTGATGTGCATGTCGATGTATTTTCTACATATGCAGAAAACTAAAGACTCCACACCAAAAAAAGCCAAAAGTAATACACTATTTCAGCAAAGTTGCAGGATACAAAATTAAAATGTAAAAATCAGTTCAGTTTCTATACACTCATAATAAAAAATGTCAAAAGAAAAAAATGTTAAATATAATTCAATTTAAAATAACATTTAGAGGATGGTTCCATAGAGTAGTGATTAGCACATCTGCTTTACACGCAGAAGGTCCTGGGTTCGAGCCCCAGTGGAGTCACAGCCCATATCCTGGGTGCACCAGACCCCTCTGGTGCACCGGGCCCTGGATACACCAGGCCCCAGGTGTGCACTGTGAGCGCATAGGAGGAGACACTCTGCCTTCAGAGATCCAGTTCTTAAGGGGAGATGGCAATATCCGTAGGTCAGAGGTGGAAGTTGGAGGAGAGGGAGAGAATTAAAAGAAATAAAAAAAATAAATAAAAAATAAAATAAAATAACATTTAGAAAATAAAATATTTGGGAATAAACTTAATCAAGGAGGTGAAAGATGTGTACACTGGTTTAATTTCTATTAAAGAAGACACCAATAAATGGAAAGACATACCATGTTCATGAAATGGAAGACTTAATATTATTAAGATGTTGATACTATGCAAAGCAATCCTAATCAAGATTTTAATGGCATTTTTTGCAGAAATAAAAAAATCCATACTAAAATTCATATGGAATCTCAAGGGACCCCAAATAGCCAAAACAATCTTGGAAAAAAAAAACAAAATTGAAGGTCCCACACTTCCTGATTTCAAAATCTATTACAAAACTGCAGTTAACAAAACAGTGTGGTATGCATAAAGACAGGCATATGGACAAATGGAAAAGAATAGAGAATCCAGAAATAAACTCTCACATACATGGTTAAATGATTTTCAACAATGGTGCCAAGACCATTCAATGGCAGAAAGGACAGGTTTTTTCTAACAAATAGTGTTGGGAAAATTAGATGTTTACATAAAAAGAATGAGGTTGGAACCTTCCCTTTCACTGTATTCAAAATTAACTCAAAATGGATTTGACAAAGATTCTTTCCATATGCAAAGGCAACAAAAGTAAAAATAGATAAATTGGACTACATCAGAATTAAATAGTGGCCAAGATATGGAAACAGCCAAAGCTTCCTTTGACAGATGACTAAATAAAGAAGGTATGGTACATGTATACAATGGAATATTACTCAACCATCGGAAAAGATCCATTTGTGACAACATGAATGGATCTTTAGAATATCATGCTAAGTAAAATGAATCAGATGGAACAGTCAAGAACCATATGATTTCACTCATATGTGGAATATAAAACTGGATGTAACAAGTGACCAAATAAGACAACAAATAAACAAAACCTCATAGACACAAACAACAGTATACTGGTTACCAAAAGGAAATGGGGTTGTGGGGAAATAGAAGAGGGTAAAAGGGATCAAATATATGGTGACATAAGGAGACTTGACTTTGAGTGGTGAACACACAATGCAATATACAGATGATGTATTATAGAATTGTACATTTGAAGCCTATGTTATTTTATTAAAAAATTATCACATCAATAAATTTAATAAAATTTACTTTTTAAAAAAACTTTAAATTTCTGTGCATCAAGGACACAACAGAGTGAAAAGGTAATCTAAAGAACAGGAGAAAATATCTGCAAAGGAGAAAATATCTGCAAATCATGTATCAAATAAGGGATTTATATCAGAGCTCCTCCAACTCAATGACTGGAAAACAAATAACACAATTCAAGAATGGGAACAGGACTTGAAAAGACAATTCTCCAAAGAAAATATACAAATGGCCAACAATCATATGAAAGAAGCTCAACATCACAAATCATAAGAGAAATTCAAATCAAAACCACAATAATATATCATACTTCACATTCATTAAGATGGCTACCACTAAAAAACAAACAAAAAACAGAAAATAACAAGTACCACTAAAAAACAAACAAAAAACAGAAAATAACATCCTCTGGTGAGGATGTGGAGAAACGGGAACCTTTGTACACATTGGTAGAAATGTTAAATGGTACGGATGCAATGGAAAACAATAAGGTGGTTCCTCAAAAAATTAAAAATAGAATTGCCATATTATCTAGCAATTTGACTTCTCCATATATAGCTAAAACGATTCAAAGCAAGATCTCAAAGAGTTATTTGCACACCCATGTCATAGCAGCATTATTCATAATACCCAAGAGATTGAAGAAACCCATGTTCACTGACAGATAAATGGATAAACAAAATGTAGTATATATATACAATGGAATATTTTTCAGCCTTAAAAAGGAAGGAAATCCTGACACATGCTACAATATGAATGAACCTTGAGGACATTATGTTAAGTGAATTCAGTCACAAGATAACAAATACTGTATGAATCAATTTATATAATGTTATCCAGAGCAGTCAAAATTTTACTTGCTTTAATCCCCAAATACTTCTGTGCTATTTTCATATATTTTAATTTTGCATATATTTTATACAACACAAAAATTATTATTGCTTTACATAGTCAATATTCATTTATACTTATGCTCATACTTTCCATCCTGAATGTCTATGCTTCCATATAGGCCTGCCTGGCAAACACTGATTCCCATTTTTGTTGCTTAAGTCCCATAAGACCGCCCAAAATTCTTTTTGGCCTCTTAGCCCTCAGCCTGAAACACAAAAAAACTGACAAATGTCACAAAGAGAAAAAAAGCTCTAATTTCTAATGTGACTATATTTAGAGACAGGGCCTTTAGAGATAATTCAGATTAAATGTGGTCATAAGGGCAGGGCCTTAATTCAATATGACTGGTGCCTTTATAAAATGATGAGACACCAGAGATACGCACATACAGAGAAAAGGCCATGTGAGGACACACTGAGAAGGAGGACATCTGCAAGCCAAGGAGAGAGAGTTCAGAAAAAATTAAACCTACCAACCCTCTGATCTTTGATTTCCAGCCTCCATAACTGTGAAATAATAAATTTGTTATTTAAGCCACCCAGTCCACAGTATTTTGTTATGGCAGCCCTAGTGAGCTAATACAAATACCAAACTGGATTTTTCAAAAATCCAAACTCAAAGAAGGTTTATATACTCCTATTCTAGAAGCTTACAAATTATGTTCCACATGTGGAACTAAGCCCATTGTAAATAGATAAAATTGTGAGTAAATGCATAAATTATAACTGTTGAAATGGAAAAATATTGTTATTCAAGTGCTAAAATAGCAAGGTACTTTAAAAAGAGATAATATGAATGTGAAGTTGGCAGAATATGTGATATAAATACACTATTGCAAAGAAGACTCCAAACTCCACTGAAATGTATTAGTAAGATATTTGGTTTCGAAAGTTAGAACAGCAAAGAAATACTTCAGAATTAAGACTGTATAATTATAAACATTCTAGTATGAATATTATAAACGAAACAATACCCTAAAACTAAAGGATTATAATTTGAATTTACAAAATATGAAATTAGTATAGTACAATGTAATCAAATGAAGTAAGTACAGAAGTAACTAATCAAGCCAAGAAATAAATATTCAATTGTTTTAGAAGGCATCATGGTGATTCAAAAGTACCATTACAAAAAAAAAAAAAAAAAAAAAAGAAATGCACAAGTATAATAAGATGCCTATATATAACCTAAAATTCTCTTGATAGTTATAATGTATACAACAAGAATTTATGAACCTTTCTAATATCTAAAAAAGACATTTAAAAAAGCAGATATTTAGGACTGAGTGATTTAATTTTCAAGTCTGGAATCCCAAGTTTAGATCCTCGCATTAATCAGCATGTCTACATGCAAAACATTTAATTCTTATAAGCTCTCTAGCAGGATTTGCAGGAATGCACACTGAGAGGGTACAAACCAGCAGACACATGATAAGGCTCCTAACCTTTAGGCCAATGTGTTTTATTAGGCTTTTAACCCACAATAGCATATATCTACATAGCTATATGCTATTGAAATAATGTAAATAATGTAAAAAATAGGCTACCTGTAATTTTATTTTACCTGTAGCAGTTTGCCCCATACATGCAGGATGTTCTCTTGACCTTGTTTTCTTCAGAACCTTGTAGAACTGAATGAACGGACTTTGCATGCAAAGTTCCAGGACTGGAGGGAGCAGAACTGGATTCAGGTTGAGATCCCTGAGACTTATCATGGAAGCACTTCCCTTGGGTGCTTGAATAACTCTCAGAATGGCTCACTGCCTCTTCTTTATTTGGAGTTCCTTTAGTGATGGTTTGAAGTTCAGAAAATTTACCGAGTTCCCCTATTGGGATTTCATTTCTCTGTGTATTAGTCTTCATATTATTCACCTCTGTGTTACTTAATGCAAATGCAGAATATGATTGTGGCACTTCCTGTAAGGAAAATCAGAAGAAAAAAATAGAAATAAATAAAATGTGTTTTGAAGGAAATATGTAAATTTAAGCATAAAAGCATGAAACTACAAGATTTGTATAATATGCATATTTTAAAAACTTTAATATTTACATTTTAGTTATTAAATACCATTTTTATGTCTCTAGTTTAATAACTTTAAAACAATATACAGTTACTATAAAAGGAATTTATAGTCATATCAAACCTTTATAATCATGTCAAACATTCAGTAAAAAATAACCAGAGAAATACAAATAAAACATAACACAACAGTTGCTTTCATTTGAATATAATCTTTCCCCCAAAACCTACTCAGCTCTTAAATTTCCTGTTCAACAATATGCACACTCTTAACATGTACTGTCCATATAATTTCTTAGAAGTTACTGCAATACTTTATTTCTATCTTCTAAATTTAATCACGATTTTTTTCCTATAGCTGAATGGTAAAATTGCTCCTCACTCACATTTACATGAAGCTATGATATGACCAATTCAGAAAATAAACATGATTCCTTTCACATTTTCTGAATAAAAGTTTCAGTTTAACTAATTAGAGGTATTTTGAACCAAGTAAATATGCTCATTAGCAGTGCAGAACTTTTTAAATTTGTATTTATCACCAGCACAAAGAGTACCCCTAGTTTTATTCTATTAAGAATGACCTCTTAATTATTTATACTTTCTGTAGAATGGAAACATTGCTCAGATAAACCCCAGTTCTCATGGTAACCATTTCTAGAAAGTGAGGACAACATACCAGATACATGTGAACGCTCACCATTTATAACTGAGGACTTATGTATGCTGCCTGCCATCTGAGAAAAGTTGGTTTTAATATAACTTAATATCTAAGAGCTGTAATTTCTTGAGAAGATATTAACATGACTTCTTTTGAACTAATTACTTAAATGTTTTGATATTTTTTTCTTAAGAACACAGTATGTAACTTTAAAATACTATCCAAACTGACTAAAGACCTTACAAAAGACACCTAGGTCTTATCATGTTTCTTGTATAGTAATAAATAACCTATAGGTAAAGCAATCATTAGGCTACCTCTTGGAGCTGACCTTCAGCTTGGGACATTTATGCTACATTCCTCTAAAACAGCAGTCCCCACCCTTTTTGGCACCAGGGACCAATGCTCCTATGAGAATCTAATGCCTGATGATCTGAGGTGGAGCTGAGGTGGTGATGCTAGTGCTGGGGAGTGGCTGCAAATACAGATGAAGCTTCTCTCTCTGGTCTACCACTCACCTTCTGCTGTGTGGCCCGGTTCCTAACATGCCATGGACAGTACTGGTCCATGGCCGGGGAACTGGGGATCCCTGCCCTATAACATACTCTTTTCTCTCAAGCTGCTCCACCACACCCCAATCTCATCTCCCTCTGCGACAGGACCAACTGACACATATCAGAGTCGGGAACTCTGGGGTGGGAATGGGGCAATCTTGACCCACCTCCCCACTTGACAGTCCCCCACTGGGTCAACTCTCACCAGTTTTCTTTTCCTCTGTTCAGATACTAATAGAGCAGGTCAGCAAACCCACTGGCTAAGCAGATGTCCAATCAAATGCCAGTCTCACAAGTAATTCTCTTAGAGTGCGTCTCTTCTCTTGATTTGAGAAAGGGAGAAAATAACTTCTCCCCACAAACATAGCACTCCCTCACATCTTAAAACCCTCTTGTCCCTCAGTTCTCTCTGTATAAATCCTGGGGGTGGGACAGTGAACACTTCTCATACCTTTTGATAAGCCCTACAGAACAAGGTCTGGCTCTCACTGGTGGGGCTCCTTTTAAACATGACACTTATGCATAGTAGTTTTTTCCCTAGTTTTGGGCCTTAGCAACAGTTTGGAGACAAAAGAGCCCATTCAACACCCTTCATAAATTATAGGAAAAAAAGAAAAAAGGACATGGCTAAGGAAGTAGTTAAATAAATTAGAATATATTCTTACCATGAAACACCATGCAGAGGTTGAAAGGAAAGAAGCAGATCTCTCTATATATATCTAAGGATTTTTTAAATTAAATAAGAACAATATACATACTATGATTCCATTTATTTTTTAAAGAAAATGTCCTATATATCTAAGTGGGAACTTACTTGTGTAAATCCAAATGAAAAGGTTTAGAAGGATATGAATCTAAGTATTGGTAGGACGATGGGACTGAAGGATGAGAGAAATTAAGATTTTCACTTTTTACTCCACATGCTTCTGAATATTTTTGACAATAAGCATGTATTATTTGCCACTTAAAATAAAAAACAAACCAAAGAAAATGAGATGAAATGTAAGATATGAAACACCTGATACCTTATTTCAACTCCCTCTATTTCCATGAAATGCAAAGGATTTGGTTTTTTTTAATATCGTCACAAGGAGTATGTTTAACACGTTAATTTATTCTAAAAAAGAATGATAAAGTCACAAATATCAATATATGGATCAGGAGCTCTCAAATATATTTTAGGAGTCACAAAAGCTGGAATTCATAATGCTCTTTATGGAACTCCATAAAATATTGATATTCAGTAGACCCTTGGCATTCAAGATTCTAACATTCATGGTTTCAATTATTTATAAATGATCCCAAAATCCATTACATACAGTAATTTGTAAGTTTGCTGAGATATAAATTTGTACTGTGTCAAGTACAAAGTTCATGAGCCAGAGCAAGTCACTGAACTGGCAAGAGAAGGGACAGGAAAGATAAACGGTGGCTGTACTTGAAAGAAGTAGGGGAAAGGCAGAGAGCTTCATATTTTATGAGTACCTACATTGCTTAGATTAGATGAAAATCTGAAGAAAGAAGTGTGGGAGGCTAGAAATTCATTATAGAGAGACCAGATCCCTATACTATAAAAATACATGAGAGAGACCTCAGGGATTGAGGAGCATGGATCTAGTGGAAGGTGACCTTGGTGCTTGGAAGCGGCTGGAATGTACTATTATTAAGGCCACTGAAATAGCCCAACACTAGCCCTCCCCCATCCTTCAACTATCTGAGGTTTACATGTACCACAAGGGACAGGATAAAGAACTTCCCTTAAAATGAGTCAATGAGGTAATGTGTTGTTTCCAAGCTGTCCTTGGAATGAATATCTTGTGTTAATAAGATGCCTTAAAAGCCCTGCATCAATCCTATGACCACCTGCATGCTAAAGACCAAAAAATCCTGAACTCCACCTCCAAATACACTCTTGAAATTCAACTCATATATTCAACCACTAGCTAGATATTTCTTCCCAAATATCCCATGAACCTCAAACTCAAAATGACAAACCTGAAATCCTCCTTCTGTGTTCCAAACCATAGTTTCAGCCAACATGATTTATCCATTCATTCTAGCCGGAATTGTGGAGGTCTATCTTCCCTCATTCTTTCTCTCCTTTCCCTCACTTTCTCCATATCCAAGCAACAAGTCCTGCAGCTTTGCTTCCTAAATATTTCTCTAATCCAATGCTTTTGTATCATCCTTAACGTCACTGCCCTGGGTCAAATTTTCTTTATTTCTTGGCTGTGTTGATGCCTTAATCTCCTCCCTCATCCCTCTATCTTTTATCTTGTTCTCTTTCAATCTGTCCTCTGAAGAGCTGCTGGGATTATCTCTGTGGCTGAAAACATTTCAAGGTTCTCCCTCTAGGAACCAGTTCCCAGTGCTGGCTCCGCGTCATCTCACACTGCCGTCTACCCTATACCAAGAATTCTAAGAACAGTAGTTCCCAGCATACTATTTGTATTCCCTTTGCTCTTATATCAGCTGTGCAGCCTACCTGGGATGGACTTCTAACTCTACTCTTCATGTCTACAATTCTCCTCTTAAGATTCAGCTCAGATCACTTCTTTTAGGAACCCTTCCCTAGGAATCCTCCATCTGGTTTAGGTCATCTTCCTCACAGCTTCCAAAAAAGTCAGTGCAGTCACATTATTTCATGATTTGAATCATGTCTCCCACAAGACTATGAAATCCTTATTAACAAGACTATGAGCTTGTTATTATCTTGTAATCCTGGACCTTAGCACATTGCTTTATATATAACAGAAAGACTGTTTAGTGTAACGACTACTAAAATAATCTTTGAAGTAAAAAATCAGCATTGCCATCTCTTAACCTTCGACCTTAAACAAGTTGATTTAAATTCTCAGAACCTCAGATTTCCTGATCTATAAACCGGGATATAATCAACATAGTTCCCAAGATTTTCTAAAAAGTAAATGAAATAATTATATCTAAGTGCTGGGTCTAGCCCGGAATAAGAACTCACTAAATGGTTGTTTGTTTGTTTGTTTTTTAGTTGTTACAATTAATAGCATAATTAATGTCACTATATTACTATTTGCTTATTGATTGAATGAATGAATGAATGAATGAATAACAAATTAAAAAATGTTTCTATGGGACTGATCAGAGCTATGCTATAAATGGTACTAACTCAAATGGCCACTCAGGAAGGAGCAAAGGGTATAAGATTTCCTGATGTAGTAAACTAATACTGAGGAGCCCTGGGAGATACAGCTTTCTTAAGAAATAGCTGTGTAGAGTTATAGTCTTCATCTCCACTGTTATGTCCATGACGAAAAATGACTAAGACTCCACAGGAAGCATCTGTATGCAGAGAAATTAGATACTTAATAAATAGCCAGCTTATTTGCTTCAGCAATTACAACCACAGGACAGAGCTGGCAGTACCACTGGAAAGGCTCTCACAGACAAAGCATCCAACTGAATATACTCCCATATACTCTGAATGAAATGTTTGCAAGTTTGCTTCCAAATTATATGTTACAACAGAACTCTCCAGCCATGATTTTTATCTTCCATGTGAGACCAACTTTTATTTCTGTCTATTAGACAGCTTTCATAGATATGCCTCCATTGCCTCAAACCAAACAAGCCCTCCCCTTCCCTTTCCCAACTGCCACATCTTGTGCTTCCCCACTCTATCCACCCTCACCAAGGCACCATTCACGTGTGTGAAGCCACCTTGGGTGCTCCAGCCGCAGCTAAGTTTCCAGCTTAATACAGCCCAGCTGACACAAACTGTCACAAAAGAAGTACGTAGCTGAGCCCAGCAAGCCCACAGAATTATAAGAAATAACAAATCATTGATTTCTATGTGAAGTCCTTAAGTGTTAGGGTAGCCTGTTTCCCAGCAATGGTCTGTCGATATACTTCACGATACTATTTTGCTTAAGTTGTTTCAGTTAGATTTCCTTCTCTCACTTACAACTGAGTCCTAATTAGACTGTGAACAGGACAGAGCATCCTTTTCTTTAAAGTTAACAGATTCAAACACTCTCACTTTCACTCTCAAATTAGACAATTACATAACTGGTAAGGAGTTGCAGGAAGACAAAAGAGAACTGATGAAAAATGGACTCTTTTAGAGCAATTATCTGCATTATCAGAAGTTACCACAGACAAAATTCTTGAAGAGTCTAATACGTATGGTAGAAAAATCCATTGTGCCCAAATGAAAAGGTCCGTTTGAGGCCCAAGGTCTTTAGCAATGTGATCTGGGCCTCAGTTTCCTCTAAGGTGTTGAACAATGGTATATTAGCAGCTCTCAATTTTGAGTGCATATTGAGAGAATTTATTTAAAATCATACTAATGTACTGGCTGCACAGACCAAATGAGTCAGAATCTCAAGAGGAGGGCTCAGTGGGGGGAAGGTGATTTCTGCCCCTTCTCTCCACTTATTTCCTTACTCTTCCCCAGGAGAATGTGATTTGATCCTTTCTAAATAAACTGACCCCAGTCTACTCTGCAGGCCTAGCCAAACTGTTCTTAGTCCCTTATAATTGCCAATCTCCCACCATTAGGCTAAATAGGTAGGCCTAGCTTATTGTTTTCGCTCATTTTTAACTTTCCCTCCCACCTGCTCTCCACTTAAGACACTCCTTCAGGACCAGCTGCAAGACAGTGTTAAGACAAAGTGGGCAGGGACAGAGGGTGGGACTTGGAAAGGCCTGCTAGGGTCTCAGCCTAAGTCATCTTCTCTGGTCCAGCTTTACCTGAGAGCCCTGAAACCTTGAGCTCTGTTTCTCCTGTGCTGTGAGAGGCAAACCTCCCTTGGAAACCTTAAGATAGAAAGCAATTGCCCAAGCAGAGCTCAGACATTCCTGGGGCCTGGCTGAATACACTCCCGTGATGTCTTCAAAATTTCTAAATACCTCAAATATTTTAGATCTGTTTCCTGCTCCTCTCTATACTCTTATCAATTATGAAAGTTTTTCTGAAAGTTTTATTTGTTATTACCAAACTTTATAGGTTGAAATTAACATAGTAAAACATGTATATTAGATTTCCTTCTGAAAAAAATAATTTCTCTTCCTGGAAAAAGAGGCAGTCATTTTAACATGTTCAGAGAGTAAAACATGTTAGCACTCAAAGAAAACAAGTTTTACTTTAATAAGTTTTTATGGCCGCTATATGTGAGTCAGAAAATGTTTTGTTTTCATTTATCAAAATTGACTCTATAAGTAAGCAAAGGAGTTGAGTCTATCGTGATTAGACCCCATTTCTCTAGCTGGAAGAAAGGATCCATTGAGAAGCTGGATCTGCTCTAACAGGAGAGGTGGCAAGAGAGTGGGGAGGACGGTAAACATCCTGACCCTCTGAAATGCTGCTGGCCTTTCTATCATTCCAGTGCACACTATTCTAAAAGCAATCCTACTCCTTTGGCTCTCATTGAGACTAAAAAGATGAGGACCCACAGAGCTCGGCCGCAGGTCTACACGATCATGAAAACTGTCACCTGAAGCAACCCCTCTACTGAAAGGAAGAATACCTGACCTTTCTGCCCAGGGGCCATCTCTTTTATTTTCTTCTCTCTCTCTTTTTAGATGCATTCAATATAGTCCATATTTTCTGTAAGTACCCAGTGTTAAAAGAATACTTAAGTCAGCCAAACCATTTTAGTGAGTTAGCAAAAACTATAAGAGAAGGTTTATAAAGACTGTAAGTTAGCCCAGAAGTAATCCTGCAACAGGCTATTAAGAATGAGCCCATCAGCTGTTCTCCTCTTCACAATTATCTAAGAAGTTGGTTACATGCATTTGAGAATGACCAATAAAATAGGAGAAGCCAGGTTTTCAGAATAGAGGTACCAATTATAACTAGAGTCAAGTTGTCTCTACTTGTTTCCCAGTCTGAAAATTTCTAAATTATATAGCTTTGTTTTCAACAATGCAAATACTCTTATTAAAGATTAGTTTCAATAAACACCCTCCCCCCCCAAAAAAAAAAATAACTGGGCTATTTTTTGTCTTCACAAATGTCACCAATTTATTAATAAAAAAAAGCAATTTTGGTTTTTCCTTGCTGTATACAACATATAATCCATTCCTATCTAGAATACTTGATAAAGAAAACAATTGAACAATGAATTCTTAAAAAATCACCTTGGGTGAACTGATAGATTTTTCCTGATCAGCATTTTTGCACTTTTTTCCTGTGTCTTGCTCTGGTGATGTACTTTCTGAGCTTCCTGGTGAAATCAATCGCTTTCTTCCTTGGTGTGTTATGTTTACTTGGGTTTTATCTTTGCAGGTTCCTTCTTCTGGACTTTCCTGGGTTACATTATCTTAAACACACAAAAGCACACAGACACAAAGAAAAAGGAGAAGAAAATTATCTCCTACATCTTCAAATACCAATAATCCACATTAAAAAAAAAGATAAATGGGCAAGTAAATCAAAATTTCATTTATATTAATGCCTACTTGAAAACACTTATTTGCAAATCTCAAAATGTGTTAAGTAGAAAAACAGCCAAGAGCTTCAGCCCTGGCTTCAGCCAAGCCAAGATGCTAGTGTGGGCAGGCTCCATCCTTTAACCATTTCACCTCACCTCTGTGAACTTTGGTGTCATCATCTGGAAAAAAGGAATTATAATTATAAACTGTCTAGGCGAGTACCTGATATATGTTAGCTATCATATATGTATTTTTTATTTTAGGACTGAATTTTTCTAACAGAAAATCTGACATATAGCTATCTGATGAATTTTACATATACTTATTGAGCCCCTAACTTCCACAGTGAGGAATTCAACTTTAGTTATATGAAATACATACTAAGAACCCAAAATGACCCAAAAGGGAGAGTGACCTCTACAAACTTCACCAATGAAGAAAATAAGTATAAATAATAATGAACACTGTATCCTATTTCACACTTCCCAAGGTCAGGAAATTTAAGTTAGTATCATATTTTGTCAAAAAATTCATGAACTATCTAATCAGAAAAGAAGAAAGATCTACCTCTTTTAAGAGGAAAATCTTCATGGTTAGTTGTTATTTTCTCTATACTCAAATGATAGATAGCTTCATAAGGACAGGGACATTGTGTACCTTGTTCACGGTTTCACCCCTTGTGTCTCCAGTACCCAGAACGGTGCCCAGAACAAAAGTGGTGCTCAGTAAACATGTTTGACTAAATAAATTTTGAACATAAACAGAATCTGTCCAAAGATTCCCTTGAGCGCCTGGATATAGGTATGTAAAGCCATCCATAGTCTAATGTTGTAAAGCAAAAGTTTTCTGCAAAAAGCCAGAGAGTAAATATTTTAAGTTCTGTCGGCCAGATGGTATCTTTCACAACTACCTAACTCTGCCTTTGTAGTGTGAAAGTAGCCACAGATAATACATACATGGATGAGCATGGCTGTATTGTAATAAAATTTTATTTATGAAATCAGGCAGTGGGCTAGATTTAGCTCATGGGTAATAGTTTGCTCAGGGCTGTTCTAAAGGATATTCAAGTAGCCTGAAAAAATACTCCATTAAGTTCAGGAAATAAATATTAATCGAGTATGTACCGTCCATATTATTAAACAGCCAAATCAGTTGAACCAAAATAAAAATAATGCATTTACAAAAAAAACTTATGAATAAACTAATAACTAAACTTTACCTAAATTATTTAAATATTTGTTTTGAATCTAAATTAGGAAGAATTCCACATAATTTTAGAAACTGTCAGAAATAGGACTAAACAGGACTGTACAGCTTGGTGAAATGAATGACCAAATGCTGCAACAGTTATGAATTAGTCAAACTCAAGGAAATAACCAACTATGGTAATTGCTTACTATGCTAAAAACTAAAAATGTAAGTTAAATAAGATACAGCTTCTGCCCAAATAGCAGTTTGCTATATTCCAAGTGTCAACATGTACATAAAATCCTAAAATTAAAAAAATATATATTTAAAATATTCATTTTTTTAGAAGTCCAAATTCTCTACTACAAATATTCCTTCTAGGGACCAAAGCTCATTTCTTTTGCATTGGAAGAAGCCATTATGATATCGTTGTTAAAATGAGTGCATAAAATAAGTTAATTGGTTCTAACAATCTTTGTATTTGGCATATCAAATATTTTTCTAAGTCCAGGATAGGTACAGTACAGTTAAATGATAGAAATATAAAATAAATTAACTATTAAAACAAATCAGTTTATTTTACTTATGTGAACTATTACTAACTGCATTTACTTAAATGAGCTGTTACACTAATATGCATATGTCATTAAAATTACATTCATCCAATTTTAACCTCCAAAGGATCCACTCCTAACAGTTATATTAATAATTTGATGTAAAGCCTTCTCAACTTTTTCCTAAGTTTAATCAAATATATCTACAAACATGTATATGTAAATACATGCAGGACTAAAAGTATAAATGCTCTTATTTCTGTGGATTAAATACCTAGAATTTCTAGGTATTTAAGTGCATTGTATATTTAAAAAGTTAAGAGATATGGGCAAGTAACTTTAAATGGCTGTACCATACTTAGATTTCTACCAACTATGTTCAATGATATCCATTTCTGTCAGCACTGGTTACTATCAATTGCTTAGATTTTGATAAGTTTAATGAACAAAAAATGGTATCTGGTTGTTTCAATTTACACTTTCCTATCTGACAGTAATCATATACTTATTGGCTTTTTGTATTTCTACTTCTGTAGTGTGTCATTTACAATGCCCAAAATTTCTACTGCTTTTATCTTCTTTTCTGTTATCAAGTAGACAATTATTAAAAACCTTCTATGTATTTTATAAGTATGGTAGATAACAACCACCATATTGTTCTCTAGTCTGCTATTTGCCTCTGACTTTGTGTACAGTGTCTTTTGCATACATTTTTTTCATTTTTAATCTAGATAAATTTGTCAATTTTCCCTTATTGTTCCAAGCTCCTATCATCTTTATTAAGCCTCCTGGAAGTAATAAAAATATTTTCCCCATATTTTCTTCAAATGCCTTAATAGTTTTAACTTTTACATTAAGAATATTAATTCAGCAGAAATTTACTAATATAGTATGAGTTACTGCTCTACTATTATTTTCTTCTAAACTGAAAGCTAATTTTCTCAATGTCATTTATAATAATAATGCATTCTTTCCACATCAATTTGAACTGATAATTTTTTATACATTAAATGTATGTTATTCTAATCTGTTTCTAAGTGTTTCATTCTCTTTTGCTGGTCTAACTTACCTTTCTTATACCAGAACTGTCAACTTTTAAAAGCAGGCACCAGGCCCAGACTGTGATGTAAGAAAGCTCTGTAAAGAAACATATCTATCTCTGTTATTCAAATGGTCCTTGAGCATATGTGGAAAACCCCTCATTCATTTTCTACAATGCTGACACAGCTCTACTGCCAAAATCTGACACAGATGGCACACATGGAGAAAAATACTAACCACACTTGTGAATATAGGTTAAAATGTCCTAAACTAAATGTTAGCAAATCTAATCTAACAGAGTATAAAAATAGTAAGCCATTATGATAAAATTGAACTTATTCCAGGAATGCGAGCATGTACATTAGGAAGCCTACCAACATAATCAATTACATTAACACATGAAAATGTAAGACTCCTTCTGTACCAAAATTTTTTTCAAAGAATTCAATAGTTATTCATGAAAAAACTAAAACAAAACATCCTAAACATGAAGAGTATCAAAACTGAAGACTAACCTTATTAAATGCTGAAATACTAACAGAATTTCCTATTAAAATCAGAAATAAGACACAGATGCCAATTTTACCCATTTTTATTTAAAATTTATAGAATCTAGCTCACGAAATAAGACAATAAAAAATTTTAAAAGCAGTAGATAGGTCAAAAGAGCCAAAAGTATCATAATTCTGTAGATATGATTATACAGTTAGAAAATCCAAGAGGCTAAAAACCTATTGATTATATCTTTTAGTAGCATTGCTGGAAATAAATATATAGAATAACTAGCATTTTAAGTAAATTTTGAATTACACTCAAATTTTAAAAAGTCAGTTCAATATTTATAATCTACACTGAGTTGTCATACAAAAAATATTCAGAATACAAAGTGAAATGCAAACTGAATGGTCTGGGGACAACTTACTACTTCACTCTTTATCAGCACATGCTACTTTTCATGACTCCAGGTTGGAGAGTTAGAAGATGGGGAAAGAAAAGTACTACAGAGTAACATAATACCAGTGAAAATATAAAAGCTCCTTTTTCAATCTAGCAAGAATGTCATAACCTAGGAGTTATGACTTGTCCTGGGACCTAAAAGCAGAGGCTCTGACAGCCTTTGCCCAAACATATTCACTTCCCAATCTCAGGCCTGAGAAACTCATGATAACATCCAAAAGCTAGGGACCTGGAAAATAAAATGAACTATACCAGTTGAAAAACTGAAAGGATAGCCTGATCACAGTGAACGTTCACATACATATCAGGACTAAACCAGGAGTTAAACTGAGAAAAGACCTAGGTGAGAACACAAGAGCATATTCCAAAAGAAAAAAAGAGAACATTTACAAGGGTAAATTTAGGTGGCTGTGTAGTGACACAGTTCAGAGCATGGGCTTTCAAGTCAGGCAGAACTAGGTCTCAATTACAGCTCTGGCATTTATTAAGTGATCCTGGATAAGTCATTTGACATCAATTAACATTATCTGACCTATACTTAATGACCCAGAAGTTTCAAAAAAAATATCAAGATGGTTTCAGATCATCTAAATAAATATTAATGAACACAGTACAGTACAAAGGCTGAAAAAGACAGAAGTAACCTACATCTAAATGATCCTAAAATGCATCCTGGAAATTGATTTTTAAAAATCACTAGCATTGGTCTATTGAGCTAGGTGATATTTAAACAAAGGAATAAAATAACAATAAAATAAGAACTACATAGCAGAAAAAGTCCAATTATTCCAATTTTTAATTAGCTGGTTTCAAGTACTAATTTACTTCTAAATCTTCCTGTCTTTAAAGAAATTAAGCAACCTATCTTTGCTTAATTACAAGTATTCCCTCAAAGTCTAACTTTATAATAAGATATATCTGAATCCAAAGACTTTTCTATCTTATTTTGAAGCTTTTGCATTTTAAGTGCATTATATACTGTATAATATTCCTGTCCAAATCAATGTCAAATTACTCTCATTTGTATGTTCAAGATGAAGGGCCCAAAAATGTGCTTTATATTTTATGTGGTATATCTATCAAGGGAAAGTTATTAGCTATTTATAATTTGAAGCAAAATATATTTTGGATTGTTTTAAGTAACACAGTGGTTGCATAGAGGCAATTACAGTATAAAACAACTGTGAAAGAAAGAACTTTTTTTCAGGGAGGCAGTTTACATTGGTCCAATTTTGGTCAAGTTATTCTTTCTATACTAGAGAAATCATTCCACTGAGGAAAAGTGGCTGCCCTCTCCCCACTACCATCCTCATTCACCATTATCTTCAGGCAAGTTAAAAGTTAGCACATTTCATGAGAAATATTACTAATAAAAATATATAGGTAATGACGAAGGAGGTAATTAAAAACTCTGTAATGGAAAAAAACTCTTTCCAGAAAATTTTAGATTTAGATATAAAAAATCTCCAGATTAAATCACATAATATACAACCTAATTTTCCTATGAGATCACTCTTATCCCACTATAATCCAAACTAGCATAACATGAGGAATATCCTGTCCATAACACCCTTGATCAAAAACTTTAGATGAGAGACCACCTAGGAAGACCAGGTGCTATAGGTGTAAAAAATTAAAAAAATAATAATAAGGAATTGTAAACTGACAAGATCTTTGCAATCTGTGAGGTCACCTAAAAAAATAAAAATCAATCAATCAATTAATCAAACTTTAGAAGTCTTCTGTGACCGCTATGCTGAATATTAGAAATAATAAGAGTAGTAATATCAACTAAAATATATATTCAATTATGCTGTTAATTTATAAAAGATAATGTTCAGGCTAAAATGAAAGAGTAGCTTGAATGAACTAATCATCCTAAAGAAAACCATTATAAATTTTGGAAAAAATATTAAAAAAACAAAAACAAAAAAAAACTTGCAGGCACTGGAGAATGACCTGAAAGGCAGAACTAGAGAAGAGTCTAAGCTTGAAAAACTAACTACAACCTGTGAGGTTTGTAAATTTGTGGCTTTTTTCCTAAAAGCATTCCCCAAATCACAGGTAACAGAAAGTTACAGCCTACTGGCTTAACTGGTCACAGGACAGAATTTGCGGTCCATGGAGTAGGTAGAACGTTAGGAATAAAATCCTGGAAGGAAGAAAGATTCAGAGAGCCAAGAACCCAAATTTTCACATAAAATCAATACAACTCTTTGGCTGATGACTGGTGTGGGAGAAAGCCCTGGAATCCAGAGGAAATAAGCTGAAAGAACTAAGCAGAGACTGCAGCTGCCATCCACACAGGGGAAACAGAGTTTAGGGCCTGAATTATTTGTCTATTAGAAGAAAATCACCTATAGGCTAAAGTAATTACTTATTAGAACAAAAATATGTATTCAGAGAAACATAAAATCAAGAGTCTCTACAATATATCACTGATGGCATCTAGCATCCAATAGAAAGTCACTAAATAAGAGCGTAAACAGGAAACTGTAATGCCTATAAAAGAAAACAAGTAGTCAATAGAAACTGAACCCGAGATGACTGAAAAGCTGCAAATAAAATGCTGAGTAAAAAAGACAATGCATAAAACATTTTAATAATCTTGAACCAATGGGAGTATCCAGCAGATGAAATAAATCATTGTCAAATCTGCCATGACAGTGAGTTATACTAGCACAGGGGTCACCTCTTCTTTAAATCCTCCAGCACATACTGTTGAATGCCTGGTACTTTTTTATTTAATTAAATTAATTTATAAAGCCCTTACTATGCTGGCCTTTTATCTTAGACATGACACCAACAGGTTTGTTTGAAAAGCTATGGTAATATGGTTAAGTCTAGCATATAAGATAAAAAGCACTAGTTAAATCAAAAAATAATAGCAGGATGTTTGATAAATGGCATAGAATAATAGCTTTTGTTTTAAATAAGACTTCATGTACATATCTAAAAAAATGTTAGGCTAAGTTATACACTTACAAAATTACTATGCTATCTCCATTTGTTCAGAAAACTTTCAAATTCCGCTTAATGTTTCCTTGAAATAAAACCTACTTCCACTGATGACTGGTGCTGAAAGGTTTTGATCACTAAGATTTCCTCGTAACATCCACGCTGGAAGGATTCTTTTCCTCTCAGCAGTGTTGGACTGCTGCTTACTGAAGTCTGTACATTCACCTAGGAAAGACTAAAAAGGCACCTATTTTATTAATTACTAAAAATAATCATCCATCCTTAATGAAATTTAAAATTATTTACCTTGAAGAAAACTACCATGAAAAAAATATATCTGCAACTGTGAACCAAGTTAGTCAAATTTCTCAAAGAAAGAAATTTATTATCTCTGTTAGGTGAAGTATTGGTTTAGTATGATATTCTCTACAGCTTCACTTAAAAACCGCAAAAGCAGATCAGTGCTAGAGGTATTGTCATGATATGTCTAATTTCAGTTGTCTATTTTCTCCTCAGAATAACTAAAGGAACATGTTACAAATGGATGAGATTTTAAATTTCTCACCACACTATTTGAGGTAGAAGTCTGGGCCGTCGCTATTTCTGTGCTTCTTTCCAGTTGTGGGGCACCAGTTGCCTCATCAGGGAAATTAGCCAAGGAAGATTTTGGTGTCCCATTCAGTATATCATCTTCATCGAACATTTGACTATTTCTATAAAATAAAATTCATTTATTAATCATTTAAATATAAAACACTTTTGTTGCTACAATGTCATTATAAATGTGGTTCTCTCAATTGCATCTAATGAGTTATGCTCCTCTTCTCAGACTTAGCAGAACAAAAAAGCAGATTATAGTATGATAGAATAAAACACATTCTTCATCTTCTGCCCATGGTATCATAAAATACATTAATTAATTTCCAAATTATAGGCCTAAAAACCACAACTATTTATGAGATGGGGAGTAGCTATCTCTCTCAAGGCATAAGAGATATTTACTTATTCAGTTTTGTCCAGATAGTCCATAAAAGTGAAGATCACCACTCAGTATCCAAAGAGAAAATGCAAACTACAAGAACACCAGTTAAACTAGTTAGGCTCCTGAAGAAAAATAAAATCCTGATGTCAAGTTCACATATAGCTGCTTCTGGGGTTCTGGCCAGTACAGTCACTTGTAAAATCTCCCAAACTTGTGAATGGAAGCTAAATGTTCTGACACAGAAGTATCCATGGTCACACGTAGAACAAACTAAAACACACAGTCGTATCATCTGCAAATAAAGTTTTACTTTTTTTCCAATATGATCCATTTTATTTCTTTTTCTTGCCTTACTGGACTGGCTAGGACCTCCAATAAATGATGAATAAAAGTTGTGCAAACAGACATCTTTGTTTTGTTCCCAATTTTAGCACGAGAACTTTCAATATTTTACTATTAAGTGTGCTTTTTTTATAGGAGGGAAGTTTTCTTCTTTTCCTGGTTTTCTCGAAGGTGTATTTAATCATGAACAGGTGTTGAATTTTGTCAAAATTATTATTATACATCTACTGAAGTGATAATTCTTTAATCTGTTAGAGTGAATTGCATTGATTGATTTTTATGTCATAAATTGATCTTGCAGTTTTTGGACAAATTCCACTTGGTCAAAGCATATTATCCTTTTCACATATTGCTGGATTTGACATGTAAATATTTTGTTATAAGGAATATGGGTCTGTATTTTCCTTTCTTGCAATATTCTTGTCTGATTTTGGTACCAGGATTATGGAAGCTTCATAAAATGAGTAAGGAAGTATAGCCTCTCCTATTTTGGGCAAAAACACCTAATTTTGATATTCTTCCTTGAAAGTTTGAGAATTCACTAGTGAAGTTCCTTGTAGAAAATTCTTAAATTGTGAACTCAATTTCTTTAATGGATATAGGATTCACTAGGTTTTTCTTTCTCCCTGAATCAGATTTACTAAGCTCTATTTTTCAAGGAATGTATGCGTTTATTTAGGTTGCCAAATTTACTGGCATTCAGTTTTAAATATTTCTCATTATTCTTTTAAGGTCTGCAGGTTCAGTAGTGATAGTCCCTCTTCCACTCCATACTGATAATTTGTGTTTTCTAGCTTTCTTTTTTCTTGATAAGTCTTGTTAAGGTTTTCCCAATTTAATTAATCTTTTCAAAGACTAACTTTTGGTTTTGTTAATCTTATTTGTCTATTTTATATTTCATTGATTTCTAGTCTCATTCTTCTTATTATTTCCTTTATTCTATCTACTCTAGGATTAATTTGCTCCAGTTTGTCTATCTTCTTAAAGTAGAAGCATAGATCACTGGTTTTATAGCTTTCTTACCTTCTAATACAGTCATGTATTGTAAATTATCCTCTAAGGAAAATTTGCATCTCACAAGTTTTTATGTTGTGTTTTCAGTATCATTCTCTTCAAAATGTTTTATAATTGTTCTTGTCATTTCCCTTGGGCCCATAGTTATTTAGGAATGTGTTTTTAAACTTCAAAATATTTAAAGATTTTTATACTTTATTATTATTGATTTTTAATTTAACATAATATCAGTGCAATTAGAGAACATATGTATAATTTTGTCTATCTACTTCTATGAGTCCAGTTTATGTATTCTATAGTTTAAAAGCTGAAACAATGACAAATAATCTGCTAATGACTGCCTCAACAGAACTAACATATTACTTTTAACTTTACTCCAGATGCTTATTTTAATAACTCATTTCCTCAGTTTCCCTATTCTATATTTTCTGTTATTTTTATAAGAGAAGTTATACAGCTGTAGTCTAAGCCAGAGGTTAATATCTTAATAGAATTTTAAAAACTAAAGAGAAGATTAAGAAAATAACAGTTTCAAATTAACTATTCTGGTTATTTTTACATGGAAAATATATTCTAAACACAATGAAAAGATACCATATATGGGAACAATCACTATTAAGGCATAAGTTTCCAAAGTCAAATGTTTTTTAGAAACACACACACATCATGTAAATCCTATATTGCCAATACAGTTTAACACTAGAATGGTTTCTACTGAAACATTTGTGGATGCCTGAGGCATTAGATTATAAATATCATTATTTAATCTCGTTTCATCAGGCACTCTTACCTTAAAGTACATTCCAATTCCATTTCAGAATACTTAGAGAAAACACGGAAAATGTACTTGTCAACTAACAAAGAAAATCTATCTCCAGGATTCAACCAATGCCATACATTTGTCTTCAATGGTAAGAGCTGGTTCTTCTCAGAAGACTGATAAAAACATGGATTTGTGTGTATCTAATAAATAAAGGAAGAATACAGTGATGTTGTAACTCAAAATTATGACAAAAATCAACTAAAAATGAAGTGATACAAAATTTTAATATAAAAATAACAGGTATAAATGAGACTTGAAATAATAAAGCTGGCACTTATAAGTACTGTAATTATTACCAGTACATACAAAAAGGGGAAAATGCTGTAATATACCTCCCACTTCTCTAGGAATCAAAGAAAAGAGCAAAATTATCAATTAACTGGTTAAAAGATAGTTCTGTTTTGCTTGAGATGACTGGACTTTATAAAGAGAAATGTGAAAAATAATTCTCTATATGGAAACTAAGTTCCCAACGTGTATATCCAAAATTCACCAATCCCCTGGAAATGGTTAGCTTCTTTTCCACTTATTTTCCCCTAATAATATCTTACTATGATGAAAAAATGAGAAACTATAAGAAGGGAGATTTTGATCTAATCTCTCCAGCAAATAACATAGTTTTTTTTTTTCTTAGCGCCTCACAAAGGAATCTTATTTTGTTTGAGTGAAAACTCCCACTATGATAATCATCATCCATATTCAAACTGCAAGTAGTAAACATATCAACCTCAACACTGTTACAATATCCACTATTTTGCATTATGTTTGCCACCAACTGCTTCCATGTTAAAGATAATGGAGGTGCCTCCATAACTAAGAGCTATTGAAAGACACCTTAAAAATTCCAACTAAGATCAAGCAGAAAGTGGCCATTTCCATTTTCAAAGGTGAAATTTTTGTCCTCGACATGATGTTTAAAATAAGCTTTAGTGTACAACAAAGCAACCTACATTAATACAGCTCTTGGGTTTTTAACAGAATCTTACATGCAGCGACTCAACAGACCACCAGCCCATCTACTTCATCAGTTTAAATAAGACTTTCTAGAGACATCAACAACCTCTGCGGCACAGCAAGGTAATTACCACCCTGGGACTGGACAGATGCTGCACACCTGCAGTTTTCCTATTTACACTTCATTAAAATGTCTTAAGATATAACTATATTTTCATACATTAAAACTTTTTCTGCTCTTAACCACTGAAAATATCTGTAGGTGTTAAAGTTATGTTTTATTCACCTTTGAACAGATTGGAATTCAGTATAAATACAGTAGGTAAAAACTTCTATTCCTACTGTAAAAAAAATCATGAGGGATAAGTTAAGGATATTTATATAATCCTATTTTTAATGTATTTTGAAATTCTAGAAATGTATCAGCACTTTCTTTTTAACCCTCTACAAATTTCTCTTCATTGGGAAACATGGTTAAAATGTGTATTAAATACACTTTCATTTTTAAAAAATCATAAGCTTTCATATAACATAAACTAAGTAAAATATAAACAAGTCTAGAATATTGTTATAAGACATGAAGAAAATAATATTATTAATTTTGGTAGGCTACTTTGCATTATATTTTTCAGTTGTTTTTATTAGTTTTAGAAGATGAAAGTGATTGTTGTTTAAAAATTTAGTTTGTTTACATTTTTAAAAGGCATTTCTACAGAAAAACAAACAGGGTTTTCAGGGGTAAATGCAAAATATTTTCTGATTTAATTTCTATTACATATTAAAATACACCAAAATATTCACAAACACTTATTGAATATCTACAATGTTCTCCCACTGTATCCAAATGTCAAGTTCCATATCATTTGCCTCTGAACTATCTCTTGAATCCATTTCTCTCTACCATTTGCACAGTCACGCCCTAGTGACTCATACCCACCGACTGACTGCATCTCTTGCTTGGCCTAACATCACATCAAGGCTTCCTGTCATCCACCTCATTGCTTCTCAAATTATTCTTTACATTTTTCCGTGCAAGCCTCAATATAAACAAAGCGATGGAGGCTCTTCATAAACCTACAGTAGTTTCCAACCTCATCTCTCACCTTCATACTCCCAAATCTTCACACATACAATCTTTGATTGAATCATGAAGGTCTACTCAAAATACTCTTTGATTTACTTCCATCTGATATGTATGATCCCATCACACTTCCCTGTTTGAATTGGTTTATCTGCAATTGAACCAGCTCCTATCAGTTCAAAGATTACCTATAATCATCCAATAAATCACCACTAAACTGTCAGGTCCATGGGTACAGATAACTGTACCTATTGCAGAAGCCTCCAATAGCAGGAAGAATCAATGATATTTCAACTGTTAGTCAATAATGAATAATCTCAGGAATGGTTCCAAACAGTTTACTGTAAGAAGTGAGGCTTAAAATTTAATGTATTTACTAAAAATGCTACTTGTTGAGTCACTTAAGTAGATTCACCCTTAAAATCATTTCAATTCCATTCTTTATAAGATATGGGCTGCACGATTCTTTAAACATTATTTATATATATAATCCATACAAGTAAGCAAACTAAATTCTTAAACAACTACTTTCATCTTTTAAAACTCTCCTGATAGCAAGGGGCTTGGTACAAGAGCTTACTGGCTTTCAAAATCCACCTCTCCCCCTGCCAAAAAAAATCACACAAGTAACTTTGTCACTTCTCATGACTTCATTTCATCAAATATCATAACATTAGACTTTTAAACTAGCCAAAGAACCATGAATTTGGGGAAGGGAACCTAAAAACTATTTAGCTCAATTTGTAAAGACAATAACTACATTTTAGAAGCCAAATTGTCCAAACAATCTTTAACCAAATTGTGGGGGGGAGGGAATACTAATATAGAATGCAGGCATTAAAGCAAAAGCTGCCAGAAAAATAAGCATTGTTACCTACGTGCCCTTTTTATTGTGTTTTGAAAGACAACTTTAAAAGTTGGAATGAATATAATCTGTCTAGTCCTGGCAATTTAATTTCATGAGGATCTGGCCACAAGTCCTTCCTGATGTATCTGCATTGAAAACATTTCTATTTCTTTTAAATCTGTATTAAAAGAAAGCAGTAAACTTGAAAGATAAAGGTAGAAGTAAAAAATTTAAAACAGAGGCTATATATACAACTTTGGTAGGCAATTATTTTACTTGTCAGTCATTTTACAAATTATATACAAGGCTACATAAGAATGGAGATGCAGTGCCACATATTCTAAAAAGAGTTATGAATGTTTGATTTTTTGAAATCAAGTTATACTCTAAACTTAGTGTTTAGAAACCTTTCATTATGCTATCAGTCACCCCTCATCTATCTCCCAAAGTGGTTCTCTGGCTCAGGGCTAGAGCTTTTTAGAGCAACAAAGCATGGCAAACCACCAGGTTCTGAGCTTAAAGCACACTGCTGGGCTTGGAAATCTTCTTATTTCTCAGCCTTTCAAGTGAGGCCTCTCCCTTCCTTGAGTATTCATTCCACAGTCACCAGAGTCAGAAATGTTGAGTAGTGGGAGGGACAAGAATCAAAACAAGAATGTACATTAACTTCTGCCAGAACGCTGAATAGTCTTTAAATGAGATTTGCCTTTATAAACTTATATAAGACCATGTTCTTATTCATGAGCATTTTGGAAATTCAGATGAATCTCTAAATAACATTAAATAATGGTATAGTCCTAAATTTACAAAGGCTAAGATGTAAAATATAAGACATAAAACTCTAAGAGTGGAAAAGGTAAAATACTTTTAAAAAGGAAACTATATTTCTTTAAAAAGGCATCACCAAGTGAAACATTTAAATAGGTAAATAAACCCAAGTCAACCAAGTCAAACATTCAAGTATATTTTCTTCAGGTGAAAGCATTTAACATTTAAATTTTAGGTGGTTAAATATCAAGCTTAGCAAATCCAGCCACAAATAAAGCAGACCAATGTGTGTGGTCCATGATCATTTTTTTTTCTTTTCCTAAAATTATTCAAAGTGGAGATCCAAGAACTAAGAGCAAAAATGATATTCTAAGAAATCTAATGTTCAATCCTATAACTTATATCTAAATAAATATTACTCATTGAATCAGGATTTTTTTTTTTAGTTATGAGAATGCGATAAAGTTTTTTTTATTAGTTTCAAGTATACAGTACATTGGATAGACATTAACATAGTTTATAAAATGATCCCTCTAATTGCTCTTTCTCTCCTCTGACTTTCCATCTAGCCATTACATTAATGCTGACTGCATTCCCTTTGTCATGCTCCCCATCTCCATGACCATCTATCAACTACTAACTTGTAATTTGTACGTCTTTAACCTTCACCTCATTCTCCCAGCTCCCCAACTCCCCCCCTCCCCTCTGGCCATCACCAGATTGTCCTCTACATTTGTGAATCTGTTTTTGATTAGTTTGTTCTTTTTGTGCCTTGATTCCACATATAAGTGAAATCATATGGTATTATCTTTCCTTATGTGACTTAGTTCACTCAGCATAATAACCTCTAGGTCCATCCATGTCATTACAAATGGTAGGATTTCATTTTCTTGATGGCTGAGTAAAATTCCACTGTATATATGAACCATAACTTCTTTATCCAATCATCCTTTGATGGGCATTTAGGTTGTGAATCAGTTTTTTAAAATCTATGCCAAACTATATACACTCCAACTAAAAAGCCACACATGCTTTTTTTAAGTTTTTTTAAAAATTATAAAGTAGACCAAAATCTAGCAATATTAATAAACAAAAAGGGAGAAGACATGTACACAAAAAAAATTTAGAAAACAGTGACATAACTACACATAAAACAGAACTTATGGAAAGTAGTAGAATACTATAAATACTTCATGCAAATAGATTTGTAAATAGAGTCAAAACTAAAAATAATTTTTAAGACTATATATCAGAATAAAAAAAACATGTAAGTTTATGTACATTTGTGGCTTGTTTAAAATGTATTTAATTATAAAAAGGAGATTGAATTTGACCTATATTTTAAAAATATAATCACTAATTAAAAATCTTTCTAATCACTCTCAAAACCAGACTCAAATGGATTTAAAGATTTTCCTGAATATTCAAACTCTTCTGAGACAAAAATGATGGAAGTTTCTCAAATTCCTTCAATGAGACTAGTTTAACTTTGACTCTAAAAGCAGACAAGGGCAGGCAAAATACTGGCAAATGCAAACCCAGAGTGAATAAAAGATATGAACTGCCCATATGAGAGACATATCACCGGTGCATGCCTTTTAACATATCCATGGGATTATAAATGTGAACTCAAATAGATTATGCTATTATCTTAGAAGTAGTGCAAAGAAAGCATTATCCCTGAAGAAGTAGAACTAAAATACAAATCAATTTTCTATAGCTTTCTCTTGGAGTTATCATTAAATATTAAAGAAAGATGATATGTACCCAAAAAAAAGATTGTTCTGATTTTCAGTTGTTTTTTTAAAAAAAATTTAGAAGGCATTCTCTCTCTCTTTTTTTTTTTTTTTTTACAAAAGTTGTAGAAAAGCTATTGTTTTTTATAATTATTATATAAGTACACTCATAATTTCACGAGAAGAAAAACCATCGCAATTCAGGAATTTTATTGTGCAATAGAAAAAACACAATCATCTAAAGACATATATTTTGAGGATCAATACCAAATGAATAAAAAAAATCTTTTACGATTTATATGTACTTATGTAACTGCTCCATCATCAAGAACCAAAAAGAGTAAGAGTTTATTAAAATTAAATAAAAGCAATGATAGCTATGAATTTACCCTTAGGACATAACTAACCACTGGTGATATGGTCATTTACAGAGAATATTATCATTTGCCTTCGAAATGCATTTTCTCCCTGCTAATACCAGACTGCAGATTAAATTTAAATGACACAAAAAAGCTAACATTATCTCCTCATGCAACATTTCCAAGAACTACTAAAAGCTAGAGACTTTTTAAAGGGAAATATTAGAGAAAAAAAAGACAAATTCATCCATTTTTAAAGTATGAATTAGTAACTGCCCTAATTGCATTCATCTATCATAATCAAAGCTACTTTTTTATTTGATTAGCTTTCTGAATTGAAGGAAAGCAGAAAAAATATTTAATGACTTAAACATTATTTGGCATGTATAGCATACAGAAGGGATCATCATAATAAAACATTTACTCTATTCATTTATATAATTTTACATTTTTAAGCTAAAATGTCTCTTGACACTTTATTACAGTTGTATATATAGCTTTAGCATATCAAATAAATTGTTCGTCTCACTCTCATTATTTTCAAGATCTTAAAACTTCTATTAACAATTAAAGTCAGTTTTAGAATTTCTCTAAATTTCTCTAAATTGTATTGTGTAGGTGCAGGTGATAAACAAATAAATCTATTTCAAGGAACAGGTATTTTATTGAAACTATATTAATATAAACAAGAAATCAAGCATTACAAGGAACAAAAGACCTGTATGTTCACCAACCCCAAGAAGCAACTAGTATAATGTAAATGTAATAATTATTGAAATAAAATTCAAAACCCAATTAAATATTTTCTAAAACAGCATACAAATTCTAGTACTAGGGTTGTACGTTTCCATAAAAGAAAATATACTTTCCATTTCTTCCAACATTTGGTAATTTGGCATTACAGAAATAACTGCTGTACAGAAGTAACTGCTGTACACTTTTTCATGTCATAAATGTCCTATAATAATTTTTCTAAGACATAACACATGTCAAATATTATATATGAGCCCTCCATCCAATTTAAGGAAAAGAATATCACCATTACCTTTGATGTCACCTGTTAAGTCTTTCTCTATCCCATTCTCTTCTCAGTCCCCTCAGAGGTAATTATTACCCTGATTTTTGTGTTGATCACTTCCTTTTCTTTATGGTTTCACCACTCATGTTTACAACCCTGAATATACTATTTATTTTGTAAGATTTTTAATTTTATATTGTATGTATTGTATGTATTCTTCCAATGCTTGCTTGCATCATTCAGTATTGTTTCTGATTTTAAGCCATATTTTTTAATGATTTCACTATAATTTATCTTCACTGTTGTAGTATAGTTCATTAAATAAATATATTACAATATATTTATCAGTTTCACTGTTGATGAAAATTTATCTTGCTTTTAGTTTTTTGCTATTATATAAACAGTTTTGCATTTCATGTTCTTGTACATATTTCTTGGGGGTGTGTATTTGCTCTGTCTTGTAGGGAATGCATGCCTTCATCTTTAGGAAATAATGTCAAGTTATTTCTCAAAGCGGCTGTATCATTTGCTCCCAATCAGAGTTTATAATTATTTTCTGTGATAACTGCAAACACACAGGGTCTGAATACTAACTATACAAATCTAGAAAAGTCTATAAACCTATTGCAGAAGCTGACATGCTCTGCTTTGGTATAAAAAAATAACTAGAAAACAAGGACTACTTAAATGTTATACTTGTCAAAAAATTAAGTACTCACTGTAAGCTCTCCACTTCATTAACATGAATTACATAGCAGTAAATCTAAATAATGTAGAAAGGAAGCATTAAGTCATGAGTCTCCCACTTGAGCCAGGTGTATTATTCACCATAACTGCTATTTTGAAAAAAAGTAAATATAAACTAATGATATGGTCAATCAGAAAAGGCAGAATAAAAATTTAGGGATCCCTATATTCTTTACCTTCATGTGCTTTAGTAACAATGAAATCAAACTTTTTTATTTTAGGCCATAGTAGTTCATTGAAAAAGTGTTAGCAATTATGTATTGGAAACTATAATAATTTAGTAATAATCTATGATATCCCCACTCTGAGAAATGCCACAAACAGTTCTCACTGCAGCATTTACTCATGCATTCAACAAATATTAATTAAGTACCTACTATGTACCAGGCATCACACTAGACACTAGAGATCTGAAGATGAGTCAGTGTTTCTATCATCGATGAGCTTACTACAGTCTAGTCTCATTATGAAAAATAAGATTGTTGGAGAGGATTCAGAGATGAATAACTACTGGTAAAGAGACTTCCACAGGAGTGCTGAGTACAGATATTAGTACTTTTCAAGACACTAAGACAATGCAGTATGAGATACAAACCTTTTTAAAAAGTGTTTACTGAAGGCTCAGATGGTATGAATTCAGCTTTATTAAAAAATTTTCCCAATACTAGAATTAAAAGGCATACATTTCAAATTTGGAATGTTCAACACTGGATAATACAAGTACTATCTACATAAAAGTAAGAACTAATAAAACAAGAAGTTGTACATACAAGATGAAAATACCTATAGGTTTTAAAATGTTAAAAATTAATGAATTTCATTCCATAATAATTTTACTACCACAGTATTGAGTCCAAAATAAATGGACCCTCATATACATATTTCATTCTCTTACACACTAGATTCTACAAACGAAAAGATATTATCACATAGCATATTCTCAGATACTGATGTCCCTAAAATACATAAGTGCTTAAACTACAAAGAGAGCAAATGACATTCTAGCCCTTAACAGGAACTTTCAAATTAAAATTATTTTTAAAATCCTAAAGTTAAACAAGGTCTATATTTTAGAAATATTCAACTCTACACACAGAAGCATAGAAATCTGTTAAAATCCAACTCTATAACACTTCAAAGTTATAGGCTTTTTATAGGATCTTATTTGTAATATCCACTCATGAACAAAATCATAATATATACATGAACTGGCAGTCATCTTTCACTGAAATTCTAACTATATAAATATAACACTGCCTTATGGAAAAACAGGTAGTTTAAATAGTTTGATCTTTATCTCTCAATCATCCTCTAGCAATAAGAAGGATACGTTTTCACATTAATTTGCTATTTCCATAACCTCAGAAAATAAGCCCCTCAGATCAGGAGCTGGAAAAAGGCAAGAGACAAAAAGTTAAAATAAATCATTAACATATTTACCGGTTTGATTCGAAGCTGACTACCCACCACCTCAAGAATGGCATGTTTTCTGGACACTCTCTTGTCTGTTATCTATAGTGGAAAAAAATAAAAATTTCAAACACAGCCATTCCACTAAAAAAATAACAATAACGACCTCCCTCCCCCAAAACCATAACAATATATCCAAAATTCATAGGCTAGATATGAAATATATTATGCATTTACCAACTATATATTAAAATGACTGTCCTCCAAACAGACAGAGACTCATGGACATGGACTATATAGATTAGTAGTTACCAGAGGGTGGGGGTAGCAGGGAAGTAGATGGGGTAAAAGGAGTCAAATATGTGGTGACAGAAAGAAACTTAACTATGGGTGGTGAACACACAATATAATATATACATGCATTGTGTTGACTTGTACACCTGAAACTCACTAGATTTCATTAACTAATGTCACCAAAGTCATAGAAAAATAAATGGCAGAGCAGAGACTCAAGCTTGGAATCTAAACAGATCCCCAAACCTTACATGATGGTTTCCATTCGAGACATATTTAGTGGCGTTTTTAACAATAAAATTCATAAAATGAGAAAAAAACTATATAATATGTTCTTACTAGAAAACATTTAGGTTATAATGACAAAAGAGTTTAAAAAGCAACAGTGTGGTAAATGTAAAGCTTTAGGGTCGGACAGACCCAGGTCAGGAAGACACACATTTGAGCTCTGGAGCCATCGGCACTACTTAAGATAACAGGAAGGTGGAAGGGACAGTAGTGAAAATCAAATATTTACAGTGAAGAAGAGATGATCATCTATTTTATATATGTATATATATATGTGTATGTATGTATGTATGTGTATATATATATATATATATATCATATATATACATTTGCTTCCTATGTTTGAGCCAACAGTGTTCTACTTATGCTCACAATTATTTCTGCATATTAGTTAAAACACTGCTTGCACTTTAAATGCTAAAAATACCAATCAAGCCCTCGCTGCATGGCTATAAAGACAAGAGTTAAGATTACCTTCATAATTTGTACCTGATACATAACGCAAACATTTTGAGCATCAATTAAACACCATAATTATTTGGTCCATCTTATGGTTATGTTAGTATCTATCACTTCAACTTTGATATTACCAAAATTATAAGTAAAAGCAGACTACAGCAATGCCTAAATTCAAACCCATTAGTTCTGCAAAACCATGCAAAAATGTGAAGCTGCCAAAAATCAGTACTCATTTTTTTTGTAATCAGAGAGCAGTTCCACACCTAAGGCTATGACTAAATAAAAACAGTAACATCAAGCATCACAGTGGAATGAATCCCACATACATGAACTTTCCACACAGCTACAGGTTATTTGGGACATTTTCTAAAATAAAATATTTTCAAGGTAGCCGTTGAAAATATATCCACTATTAATTAGCCACAATGGCAACTTCAGAAAAGTAAATATAAACTCACCACCTATTATTCTTTCAGAAGAGAGACATTTAGAGGTTCCAAAAATCTTTCTCATAATGTGCCTTAGTGGGCCCAAATCAATAGCAATGATCTGATAACCTACTTTACCATTTGGGTAGATATAATCATTTGCACAGAACTTTCACTTAAATGTTGAGATTTACCATGTGTCTGTTACAGCTATTACTCACATTTTACATATGTGGAAATTGAAAGTCCAGAAAATTGAAGTAACCTGTGCAGGCTACTCTTTGAATAGGTAGTACTCCAAATCTATACCTTTATTAATAAAAACAAATGTGAGAAAAATATTCACATGACTCTACACCTACATGTAATCATTCAGACGTAGTTTCAAGATATGCAAATTATTTTGTGGTGGGAGTAAGAAGTTTCTATTTCTAACTTGGGTACTAAGATCTTACTGTTAAATTCAATAAAACAAATTGATTTTCTAACCAACAGAGTAATAAACTGCCACATCTAAATCCATGACATATTATAATGGTTCCTGTAATAGTCCAGTGTGGTTTTTTTTCAAGCTATATTTTTGCAGGAAGCAATAATGGACTTTTCCTAGTTTACTCTTTCTTTGAAGTAAGCTTCACAGGCACTAGCAAGAAAAAGATTTTTAAATAATATATAAGTATAATGTGACCTCTAGTGGTCACACGATTCCACAACAGTGTAATTGCATCGCAAGCTGTGTATCTCTAGAGTACCAAAAAAGTGTTTTTAAGAGTCTTTGAAATTAACATCACTCAGGCACTTAGCTATAACTATCCCTTTTCCATTCCTCTAAATAATGAGTAAACTAAAAAAATAATAATTTATGCTCTCAATGGAAAGCTTAAAGTTTCAACAAATATTTTAATTTCAAGATGGGTTGAGGAGGTGGGTAGTAAGTGGAGGGTAGGTCACAAATAGATTATCCTAAAGATCTCATGACCTAGTCTATATAACAGCTGATCACTGCTCCTTGTGCAGAGTAAGTATCAGTAATTAATCAGTTATTAATATAGTAACTGTAAGAGCAATTCTTTATCAAGATCAAGGTACTGTTCTACACTTATGTATTCTTTTTTAACCTTAATGAAATCTATTATGAAGATATTATTATCTTCACTTTTATAGGTAAGAAATAGCAGTGCAAAGAGGTTAAGCAACTACTTGAAGTTACAGAGCCAATAAGCAGCAGAACCAGATTTGAATCTACAGGATCTGATTCCAGAGAAACCTTTGTTCATAATACTAATTATCAATACATAAACATTATCTTTTAGAATATTTACCAGCAGCTTAATTGTCCAAACTAGAACATACTAAAAAACTGGAAATAAAGCAGAATGGCTATTTAATAAGCAAGCAGACATTCTGAGAAAATCCAAGCTCTAAATAAGCTCCAAGAAGCCCTCAGGCTTTCACTTGGTTCTGTTTACTCTAACATCATATCCAAGTCTAACAAGATGTGTTACCTAAATTCCCAATTCTCTACTCACAGTAGTGGACATAGTTTAGTAAGCAATGCATTGTCAATGGGGGGTGGGCGGAAATGACTAATGCTGGTCTGCTAGTGGAAAGAGAAAGGCTATAGAAAAGGGGTAACAGAAAAGCAAAGAAACCCAAGGATCCGAAAAGAGTATGTAAGCTAGAGGCTATTGAGAGTAGGGACAAACGACATAACATCCTTCAAAAGGTACCAAAGGCTTACCCAAGTTTGCTTATTGATTACCATGAGTCACCAGGTTTAAATGAAAACTTCATTTGAAAATCAGACATTTTGCATCTTAGTCATAAAAACAGTTAAAATCGAGGAATTTGTTTCATACAGAATAACTGTAGCCACCACAATTCTAATCACACCACACATCGTCCAAAAAATCAGAGATCAATAAATTAAGCAAATAACACCACCTATATTCTACATCTAAAGCACTAGAAAATGGATATTACCACAAACCTTATATGTAAAAGGAGAAAGAAACATCAAATGCAGATGAAGCTTCAGGACCTACGCTGGAACAGAAAGTCAAGTGAAGTGACAACTGGGAGGAAAAGAAGAGAGAGGGAAGGAGAACCTAGAGGTGGTGGGACACAGATACTACCGCTGCCAGAAAAAAAGTCATACCTTGAGTGGGAAATGCTATAAACACATCTCACATCCAGCAGTTCAGAGGTCCAGCAAAACTGGGAACAATTTAGGCATCAACATGAATCATGATAACGGAATACAGCACACTAAATACAAGCACAACTCATGAGTTCACACTGAACTCAAGAAAGGGGCTGGGGCTAAGGCTGGGAAGATGAAACTAGACTTTCTTTATAAAACAATTCCAGCTAACGTAGAAGAAATGATGGAACCAGAAAATCACTATTTTGTGACTACCAAAGTAATAACTGACTCAGTAAAGGCTCAATGGATGTTAACTTTCAGGTGAAAGCTTGATGGGAAATGATATTCATGAAGTTACAAACCACTCCACAGATCACTCACAAAAGGAATGTCTTCACTGGGAGAAGTCTGGCCAACATCACCTTCCCCAAATAATCACACTAATAACATCACCAGCAATACGACAAACTGATAACTGGGCCTCCTGATATGCTGCCCTGAGTTCACATCACCTATAGAATACTCTTGTCCAGAATGTTTAAACTGAATCTAATTATGCAGAAACAATCAGGCAAATCAAACTTGTGGGCATTCTATGAAACGGGCCAGGACTCCTGAGCATTATTAGCCCCATGAAAGATAGATTAAAGATAATATTTGATTGGATCCTAATATTTTTAAATGCTAAAAAAAAAAAAAAACAGTTGGAAATGTTGGGTAAAACTGAATATGAAATATTAAAATTTATTGCAGTTACAAATTTCTCGAGTGAAAATGAGTATTTTTGTGTGCATGTCTGTACTTATTTACTTTTATGCAGAAACGTCCTTGTTCTTAGGTTATATGTCTTGACATATTTAGAAATAAAGTGCCATAATGCATGCTGTATACTTTCAAATGGATGAGAGAGAGAGAAAATATGGTAAAATGTTTACTATCAGTTAATCTAAGTTAAAGATATATATGTGTTTATTGTACTATTCTTTCAACTTTTCTGTGGGTCTGAAATCTTTCAAAATGAAAAGTTGAGGAGAAAAAAGTTAAAATTTCAAAAATATTGGTACTTAAGAGTTATCAAGTTATCTAGAAAACGTAGTATACGTGATTACTAAGCAACATGATAAATGAAGTATAATTCTATTTATAGTCTCTTCAGTAAATTAAACCTCTTTCTATTTAGTTATATGTCATTTTTAAAAAATGTTTCCTTGATTTAGACTAGGCACCACAAACTGATAGCCAGTAGGCCGAAAATCACTCAAGTGTTTTAATTTTACTTTGAAGGGTGTATGTACCCTCCACCTCACAATAGTCCCCAGCATTCCCTACTATCTTCCACTGAGCCATTTCACCCTTTATTGAACACCTGGCCTCTACGAGCATTTGAATTTGCAACTCATGATTAAACTACACCTATACTTTTTAGATGCTAATTATTCACATGTGACACTACTAAATACTACTAGTTGCTTAATATCTACTTATTTCTTCTTCAGTACCAATAGTACTCCAATTTGCTAAGGTAACAAAGTGCTCAGTTAAAAAATATCCAAATGCCTAGAATTCCTTTGCTATGGATGGCCAAGTAACATAGTTCTGGCAAAATACATAAGAAGGACTGTAACCATATTTTCTAGTTTCTGTATCTGTTGCTTTGGTATCTGGGGCATTGCACACTAGGAAATGACTACCCCTCCCAGGGCTATTAGGTTGCTGTAGACAGTAAATCCACTCACCAACAAGTGTACCTTTCACATGCAAACTAACCAGTCCCAGACCTTACTCCCTATCTCCAGACTTTACCTGGCTCTGACACTGATCTAATTACCCAAGGGCGAGGCATCAGTCAACTAGGGGCAGCCCCTAAGGACCAAAGCCCAATAAAATTATTCAAATTAGACCAAACTAAACCTGTTTACCCTGCCTTGCCAGAGGGTGAGAGCAAACCACAATAAAGGTTTTTCCACCAGTTTCCCCCGCTTGCTCTCTCTTCAGACTTCTGCCTCCCACAACCTCAGAGTTCTCGAGAGTGGCCCTGTGTAGTATGCCCTTCTTTCTCTTGGAAACTACAACAAATTATTTTTTCAATGGCAATCATCTACCAACCTGTCAGCCTCACCATACCTGACTGAACAAAACAACAAAATCTACATTCAAAACAGAGTAGAGCTTCTAGAAAGACTACTATCTTTCTGATCAAAAGAAATGGGCTCCACTGGCAGGTGCCTTTTGCCCTCTGCCTTTCTTTCTTCCTGCTTAAATGTGACACCTCAAGGTACAGCAGGCATCTATGACTACAGACATGAAAGCCACATGCAAAGGCTGACCAAATAGAAGCACAGAAAAGGTCATTCCTTAAGTAGCTGCACTGGCCCTGACTGCATGTCCCTCTACTACAGAAGAAAATATCTATTTGGTTAAAATCCTGTTTGCACTTTTCTGTTATTTACAGCCAAAAGCAATTATGATTATTAATACCCATTACTCTAACAACTGTTATATTGATACTGGACACCTAATAAATTAATTTATGTTTGGTCAGTTACAGAGGAATAATAAACAGAAAAGCTAACTAAACTGAGCACTGAAGAATAAAAACTTTTAGTATTAAAAGAACTGAGTATCTTATGGGAGAAGTTCAAAAAGAAATCCTGGAGAATACATAGGTTGAAAGATGATGCAGAAATCACTCTTATCCTTTGTTAGCAACAGCTAAAATAGCAATTTTTTTTCAGATACTATAGAAAAATACCTTTTTATTTGAATTCTTCATATGGTTTTCTGAATGAACAGGACTCTGTTTTTATATCACTTTTGTATTGATACAATGTAGATCCCTTATCTTTGATTTTCTGGTTTTGAATTGAATGTTTCACGCATTACGATATATGTATGAATTCTTTCTCCATTTTTTAAGACATGATGTTTGTGTTCAAAGATAAAGAAACGAAAATATAAAAGAACCATTTGTGATTTGTTTGGCAATCTTGGGGGGTTTGAAGTAAAACAAAATGAAGATTTTCCTATGCTACCAGCAGAAATGCTTAGAAGTTTTGGATCAAGTCTCTAACTTGTTTATTTCCAAAAATTCTAAAAATAAAAAACTTGAATAAAGTAAAAGGAGAAGAGCTACTAGATCCTGAAATACAATAGAATGGTACTTTTCATTTTTGCCTATATATATTTACTGAAAAACCAATACCATTTAATTTTTCTTAAGATCTTTTCCTAGAAAAATTTCTGAATTTCATAGACAGGTATAATATATCTCATGAATTTAATGTTCCCTATAGCAGAGAAGAATTAAGATTTGTTTGTTTTTCAATATGAACTACATAACACACCAAGGGCTAAGATAATACAAATTTTCTTGTACAATACTTTATAATTTACAATGCTTTCACACAAGAGTATCTAGTTTGCTCTATCAACAACAAATAAAAATAAATAAATTTAAACTTTCATGGTAGAGACAAAAAGAAAATCATCTGGTATGGGATTTAAGGCTATGAGAAAATGCACAACCTAAAGAAGGATGGGATCTACTTTAGGCATCATTTGCATAAAATTCTTACCTCCATCTTTGTGTGTGCATGTGTGTAAAGTAAATAAAATCTAAAATTAAGACCTGCTAACCATAGACAAACCATAAATTTTTTTAAAAATTTTCTTATTTAGAGTGCTTCCCAGTATGAAGTCCAGCATACACTCCAAAGCTCAATCATCAACACTGAGAATCTGTCATAACATTAGATATTATGTGGATCTTATTCCTCAATAGAGCAAAAGTCAGTTGATACAAGATGTTTATGGAATAGTCCAATTTCTGATATTAAGAAAAAAACAAATTTGAAGAAATAGACTTGATTTTGGCCAGAGGCTCTCTAGACAGACTCCAATTTACAAATAAGCTCTCTTTAAAAGATTATTAATATACTGGATGTGAAGTAGTTTTTGAAATTTGTGAATATACTTTCCCACAAGAATGACAGTGTAAATGACACTAAGGTTATAAGGCTACTTCACAAACACTTATTTAATCCACTATACTGATGAAATATGGATTAGTTAGATTTTTAAAAGTAAAACTCAATACTTTCTCAGCTCCTAATTCAAGGTTACTGAATTGTTAGGCTGTATGATGGACCTGTGCTGACTCGATGTCACTGAAATTTCAACTCACTCAACCTGTTTAGGTCGCAGTGCTGCTTGCATAGTGGATGTTATACAAATGTGAGAACACCATCCTTATCTTTAATATATCTTTAATTATGATTGAGGCAACACTCTAAATAAAAATTATATAAAAATATAAGCAGAGCTTAGGAAGACAAAACTGGTTTCAAATCCCCACTTGAATTTAGTAAATTAAAGTTTCTGAATAGTTATTTTGTTTGGCTCAGCCAACATTTTTTAAAGACCTACTCTCTGCCAAGCATTCTTCATAGTGTGTCTAGAAGTGGTATCCAACTCTGGTTTTGCAAAAGAATCATCCTCAGAGTTTTTAAAAATATAGATATTCTGATACTACCTAAAGAATCAAATTACCAGAGAAAGGAGCTGGGTCTGAGGTACAGAGGCATATGAAAAGATGGCGTATTCAGGTTGAGTAGTACATGGCAGATAATAATTTGGAGACACTGATTTAGTAAAAACACACACGCACATACATATGTAACTCACTGCACACCTTTTAGAATGGCCCAAACCCAAAACACTACCAATACCAAATGCTGATGAAGATTTGGAACAGGAACTCTCATTCGTTGAGGTGGGAATACAAAGTGGTACAGCCACTTTGGAAGGCAGTTGGCAGTTTTTATAAAACTAAACAAATTCTTGTCATACGGTCCAACAATTGAGTTCTGTATTTACCCAAACTGAAAATTTATGTCCACAAAAAAACCTGCACATGGATGTTTATAACAGCTTTATTCATAACTACCAAACTTGGAAGTAACCAAAATGTCCTTCAGTAGGTAAATAAACTGTGGAATATCCAGACAATGGAACATCATTAAAAAGCCATGAAAAGACATGGAAACTTAAGTACATATTACTAAGTCAAAGTAGCCAATCTGAAAAGTCTACATATGTATACTGTATGATTCCAACTATATATTATTTTGGAAAAGGTAAAACTATGGAGACAGTAAATAGTTCAGCAGTTGCCAGGGGGTGGAAGGGAAAGGAAGGATGAATAGACAGAGCCAGAGGATTTTTAGGGCAGTGAAACTATTCTGTGTGATACTATAGTGGGGGATATATGTCATTATACATTTGTCAAAACCCATAGAATATACACCAAGAGTAAACCCTGGAATAAACTATGGACTTTGGGCAATAATGACATGTCAATATAAGTTCATGGAATATACCACTGTGGTACAGGATGTTGATAATGGGGGAGGTTGCACATGTGTAGGGGTAGAGGGGTATATAGAGTATGCTCTCTATACTTTCCACTCAATTCTGCTCTGAAGCTAAAACTGCTCAATAAAATAAAGCCTATTAAAAAAAAAAAAAACTAATAAATACTGTAAAAGCTATGTCTGTAAAACTTAAATGGGACCACTGATATAATGTGATTATCCCACAAGTCTAGTGATCACTTATCCAATTATCCAATATACCTATACTTTCAAATCTTAGATCTTAAATCATACATTCGTTTAGTCTGAAAGGACCTTTCCTTCCTACCACCCACTCTCCACCTACCAAAATTTTAACTTTTAACATTTCATAGCTCAATATATCACTGACATATTGAGGCAGTTATCATTTATGACAATGCTATCATTTATCATTGTCCTTTTGTGTTATTTTTCTTACTCCTTCTCACTTCACTCACTCAAGCTGCCTGCCTGCCTCCAGTCCCACTTGAGGCTATAGCCCATTTAGTTACTTGCTTCTATGTCTCTCATAGCTACTGAACTATAAATTTCGCAAGAACAAGGAGTTGTTTTTTTTTCATTCCTCCCATCTGACTACAGTATTTATTCATCAACTATTTTCTAAATTAAAATATTAGTCAACAAAATAGAAAAAAAGTTAACATTTAATCCATAATAAATGTTGTTCCTTAAGCTTTAACAGTAGGTAGTACTGCTTTTTACTCTTAAAATTCACTTCCAAACTCTATATCCTTTTTACACTTAAATTACAAGTAGACTCTTTTTGAGGGCTGGAAGAGTGAGAGGCTGAAATGTAGAAAAGGAAGGAAAAGATCATATGTTAAAGGCCTATTATGTGCCAGGCATTATACTGGGCTCAATAATTAAGTGAGGGAGGGGCAAAACCCAGCAGCTAGGAGTGCCTGGCACATCCCTAGGGACAAACATTGTTGGACCCAGTAGGACTAGTACTCCGGGACAGTCTGTGAGATTCTACAACAAGCAGGAATAATACAGAGTTGCCAGAATGGGGAGCGGTTACTTTGTGTAAACTTTGTGAGATACTTAACAGCATTCTTCAAAGTGGTAACCTGATGCCACCTGAAGAGTCTATATAAAAGCCCCATGATATCTGGCCAATTACATCTGCGTTTAAGAAGTCTCACTAGATAGATACCTGGTACTGTTCAATTTCCTTAGGAAAAAAAACAGATCATAAGGGAATGTCCTATAATCCCTGCTATCAAAACAGAACAAGGAAGATGTGAAATGGCAGTTTTCATTTAACAGTATAATGACTAATCAATTTTAATTAAAGAAAAACCATAAAGCAAATAGTTTGGCCTAAAGGTATTCTGTTGCTGTACAGTAAAACCTTTTTTTAATTAATTTTTTATTTAAGATAGTTGTAGATTCACATGTGGTTGATATATATAAAATACAGAAAGATCTCTCATACCATTCACCCAGTTTACCCCAGCAGTAACATCTTGCAAAATTATAGTCACTATCACAATCAGATTTTGATATTGATAAGGTTTTGATATAAATGTTTCCATCACCACAAACATCTCTGCTGCTGCTGTTTTATACCCACCCAATTCCCTCCTGCTGTCTTACCCCTTTCTTTATCCCAGGCAACTTCTAACCTGTCCTCAAATTTAATAATTTTGTCATTTCAATAATGTCATATAAATGAAATCATACAATATACAACCTTTGAGATTGGCTGTTTTCATCCAGGATAAATCCCTAGAGATTCATCCTGCTGTAAACTGTTTTTATTTGTACAGATCATGAAACAATTACAATCCAGTAAGTAAACAAAGACCTTGGGTTTGCTGATGACTCACACTAAAGCAAAGAGCACAATAAAATTAAATTTCACTCTGCTCTGTTCTCTATATTTTCTTACCACTCTAAAGACATAAAGACATTCTCGTTTTCAAATTGTTTTACTACTAAGACTATTTTACAAGTTGAAATTATTTATTTATTTTTATTTTTTTAGGTGAGGCAACCCTTGGCTGGCCTCACAGATTGCAAGGACCTTGTCAATTTACAATCCCTTATTTTTATTTTTTATGCCTACAGCACCTGGTCTTCCTAGGTGGTCTCCTATCTAAGTACTAACCAGACCCGACCCTGCTTAGCTTCCGAGTTCAGACAGGATCAGCCTTGTTCAGGGTGGCATGGTTGTAGGTTACAAGTTGAAATTATAAACCTTTATGTTTGTATGCCCATAAAGTTTTGTGAAATTTGTCTCCAAAGAACATGGCTAGTTAAGTAAGGGAGTTCAAAGATCATTCTTCTTCTTATTAATCATTTCAGATGGATACGAATTTACAATGAACTCCCGGAGTTTTCCCACTTAGAACCAAGTCTGCTCTCTCACATTACCGAAACAAAACAAACAACACCTGACTAAATTTGATGTCATTTGAAAAAGTAGCCCTCATATTGCGTTTTAACCACTGCAGATAAGAAATACATGCATCTGTCAGCTCCAAAACCTTAAAAACCACAAGATAATCTGTGTGTTCCTCAAATTTTTCCTTTGATGCATTTAGGATATTGTTCATAACCACTTCTAACATCTGCCAAACTTGGCAATAGAATCTCATTGCTGAATGATTATTTGAAAAAGAAAAGCAAAATTCGATCTAGATAATTGACTTTCTACACCTTACCATTTTCAAAAACAGAAACCAAATAGGCTCATCTCTCAAGAAAAAAACTGTAACACAAAAGATCGAGCTATAAATAATCAAAGGGTCTGCAACCTCTTGGCATGTTTAAAGAACACAGGCCTAAAATTCATCGATCTTTTAACCAGGTCCACAGTACTATACTGGTGATACAATTTGTTATGAAAATCAAAATTCTTCAGTTACCAGTCAAAAGACTTCTAGATGAAGCATATATTCTTTTAAGTTTCTAACTTATAAATAGATATAGAGATGGAGATGGAGATGGAGATGGAGATGGAGATGGAGATGGAGATGGAGATGGAGATGGAGATGGAGATGGAGATGGAGATGGAGATATGAGGAAGAGGGAGAGGGAAAGAAGGAGTGGGATAGAAGGACAGAGAGATGGGGAAGGGAGGAGAGAAAAGGGGAGTGAGCATGCAACGTCCCAGGCAGTGCCTTCAAATGTTTGTATACTTTAATAAACTGTGGAGAAAAGTGACAATGATATTTAAACATTTAAGTAATAATTACTTGCCCAGTAAAAAAAAACAAACAGCAGGTGCACTTCAACTTTAATTAACTTTATTACATGTTAATAAAGTTAATTAACTTTATTAATTAACTTTATTACACACACACACACACACACGCGCGCGCGCGCGCACACATCACTTTAGGACTGATTTCCTTATTACAACTTTGAATTACCACTCCTTCTCCTGCTTGGAGAAGGGTCCATTTAGACAATGAAGGTTAACCAGGATAACAGTACACACTCTTTATTCTCTGATATTAACTCACTGACACCCCTTTGTCCACAGAGTCCAAGAGAAAAGTCCTACTCATGTAGCGACCCGTCTCTCATTCATATTTGTATGACCTACAGTGCTAGGGTCTACAAAATGTGCTGTACAAAGTGAGTGCTAAAAAGGAAATGTTGAATGTTAAGAAAATTATATAAATGTACATATTTAGAGAGAGATCTACAAAATCCCGGAATGCAGCAGGCCTAAACATCCAACTCCTAAACATCCCAAAGAATGGAGACTATATAGCTTAGTGTAACTATGTATCCAAAAGCTTATGTGTATCCTTTAAATAACAATCTATAGCTCATTTTTCTCATCTGAACAATGAGGATAACAAGAGCACCCAACTCATGGTTTTTACCACACACTACACAACGGTTAGCCATTGATATTACTGAAAAAGATTGTTACAGTAAAAGTAAGGCCACACAGTCCCACAAAAGATGCCAAAAGCTTATAAGAAATTATTCTAGAAGAGATAAAAGCGGAGGTTGGCAAACTTGCTCTGTAAATATTGGACCTGTCAGACCAAGAGGCAATATTCACAACCCTTGGAACAATTATTATCCCAGGAAAGCTAATAGGGTTTTTGTTTGTTTACTCTTTACATTTTAAAACTCCAGGACCATTGTTTGTACAGGCTGTACAAGCTGGATTTGGACCCAGGGCCATAGTTTGCCGACCCCTGTATAAGATTACAAAGATGGTAAGAGAAATCAGTGCTTTTTAAAGGCAACCTAAGGAAACATTTGTGAGTTGATTAAAGTAGAGTGAATAACGTGCTGCCCCCAAACTTCTAAACAGCAGACAGACAGGGCTGGCATGGTGGGGAATCCGGCCAGGACGGGGAGTGAGGCCGTAGGAGCCAGCGAGGACCCTGCACGGCTCTCCGTGGCCAGCCGAGCCCCCTGCCACACTTACTCCCAGCAGCGGCCCGCGGCCGATCACCGTCTCCCCGGGCGCCAGGGCCACCCGGGGGCCGCCGTCCTGAGGCAGCAGCTCAAAGCCCCCGGACATGGCGGCGAGGATTAGTCTCCTTCAAAGGAGACGGTCCCGCAGCCGTTTCCGCCTTCCAGGGACACGCGCGGGGCCTAGGGAGGCCTCGGAAAAGCATGGGGGGGAGGGGCGCAAAGACTCCGCTCGGGCGTGTCAAGTCCTAGTGCAGCGGGGGCCTAGCGACGGGTCCTGAGTCCCGCCCCTCCCTCGGGTCAGTGACGCACAAGGGGATTCCCCCATGGCACCTCCTCAAACCACTGTTTAAAAGCCCGTGTTTAATTCACTCCCCCATCTCTTCTCACCGCCCTCCCGTCTTGGAGGACGCCGGACCTTGTAGTCAGCGGCGGCTTCCCTGTGCTGCCTTGCAGAGTGGAAACGCGTCGATAAAACTACCAATCCAGAAAGGAAATGCGCGCCCCTCTGTACGCCTGCGCGAAACCCGAGTCAGCGGGGCGGGGCTAGAGTGGGCCGAGCCGGAGGGATGTAGGGAAGGATTCAAAGCCCGGGGATTTCAATCGTGGGAGAAGGTCGCGCGGCGCAGGACAGGTAGGGCGTTTTCCCCGCGGACAGCGGTCAGGGGCCCAGCTCTGGCGCCAGCGCAGGCTCCGCTCAGCGGCGCGCGACTGATGTGACAATCGGTGCTCGGAGTTGTTATTGTCCATTTGTCAGTGCCCTGGCTTCTTCGAGCTCCGACAGCTGCTCTCTACTCGGGGCAAGGAGGGTGGCTCAGATGGGTCGCGGGTCGTTCCTTCCGACCTGCGGGGTCTGGGCAGGTGGGGGCTCCCCGAAAGCCAGATGTGCGCTGCCTCCGGATCCCTCCCTCCGTGTGACACTTGAAAGGGGACGAGCTCTTCCCTAACTAGAGAGGTAATTCGGCAAAGTTTGGTTTGTAAAGAAGATGCAGAAGAGGGTAAGTTTGCAGGCATCCAGGCAAAACTGGATTTAGAAAAGGAAAGATGCCTGGTGGAATTTTAGGAACCTCACCAAGGCACGCCCCCCCCCGCCTCAACTATTAAATTCAAAAGCTTTCATCTGCCTCCTGTGGAGTAACTGTAACGGGAGGACGCATTTTATTCTTCAGTGAGATCTTGGGAGTAGAAGCAAACAGTAACGTTCTCCTCATATGAGATTCTTTTCAAGAATATAGTAGTTTGCCTTTGGTTTGTATTGATGGTGAGAGGATGGAGAAGTGTGGCAAAAACTTGCGACACACCTTGCGACAAACTTGGTTGATTCATGACCTTGTTTTACCAGTTTGTTTTCTTTCCCAAACCCTCAAGAGGAAGTCCTCCGTTGAACACAGACATTAAAATTCTAAGCAGCACAGTTAATTTGGATCATAAACAACCAAATGAATGGAAGCAACTGTGGTCTTGATAAGTCCAGGAACGTTTGATGAGTAGCTCATCTAGAAAGGGGACTTGTCATGAGCTAAGTCAAAAGAAGTATTTAGCTGTACTTCAAACCCCTCCTTCAACACCACCGATTTAAAAGGGAAGTGCAAAATGGAATAAACTGATTTTAAGTAAGTATAAGCTGCCTTTATATACAAAAATAGCTTTTTGCTTTTCAGCTGATTTCAGAAGTCTATACCATGTACCTTTGGTAAATTAGCTGAAACTAGACTTTAAAATCTTTAGTCACATGCTCTACTTAGCTAAATTATGAACATTGTTTACAGTGATGAGCACCACTGTTGCTTGATGGCCTAAGTGACTATTATCCTTGGTTCATAATTAATTATGCATGTAGGAGAACTTCAAGAGGCCATTTATAAAACACTGATCTTATAAACCGAATTGAATAGTTGAGACTTTGTGTCATTATAATCCTGACCTCAACCTCTTGTCCATTTGGACAGTATTTGTGTCAAATATGAGCATCTACCCATTAGATACAAATAGATAAACAATTCTTATATAAACTACTAAATGTCCATCAGGTTTGTGATTAAGTCACAAATTATAGATGGAGAACTTAATGACAAGGCATCAGTTCCCACAGACAACAGGTATCCAGGAGTTTAATAGCATTGAGTCATACACATTTTCAAAGATGTTTTTAATAAATGTTTGGAATCAAATGTATTCTCACAATAGTCATTTCTACTAAATGCAATAAATTTTAGTCTGTGAAGACTCATCTTTTTTAGATAATGTTCTTTGGGAGCAGAAAGACATGTTCAGAAACAACTACATTTACTAAAAATATTAAAAAGAAGTAATGTTTGTTGAGTGCCTCCAATGTGCAATTCAGATGTGAGGCTAGATGATTTACACATCATCCCTGTTAATCCTTGCAAGAACAAACACAAGAGAAGTTTTACAGACTGAGAAGCTCAAGTGAAGAAAGTTAAATTCTTTAAATCATTCCCCAGAAAGTATCTGGTTCAGAGTAGGATCTATAGTCTGATCTGAAGAGACTGAGTATGTTTAAACTCTGCCTTTTAGATTACCTGTGAACTTAAGTTACTAAAACATCAAGCTATGCAGAAAGACTCCAAGAAGAGCAGTAATTCAAGAGTTTCTGACATAGAATTGAACTCTGTGGATGCTGAGAAGGAAAACAAGGAGAATCAAAATAACTTTTTTGAACTGCTGCCTAGAGATGTTTCTTCACAAATTTCCAGTATGCTGAGTGTTCAGGATCTGTGCCGGGCTTCAATGACATGCAGGAGCTGGAATCGCACAATAAAAGAAAGTGACTTTTTATGGGAACCTCATTGCTTGGCTATAAGAGCTGTGTGCAAAAGGGAAATAGATGATGATCGAAAAAGTGGTTATTCCTGGATGGTAAGTTTAATTTTGGGGGTCTGCAGTGTTCTTAAAATATGGTGGTAGGTTTGAACTAATTCTACCTTCTGCTTGAAGGAGGTAGGATTTTATATACAGAGTGACATACAGTGTGTTGGCTTTTGGGCTTAAAGTTGAATTATTATTCTTTTCTTGCAGACCGTGCTGTCTCCCATCCCTTCTACGTTTTTTAAATCCTAAATTTGGGCATTTTCTTCTGTGAACCGAAAAGAAAGTGGCTACTTCTTTTCACTCCACATTATTCAAAACCCCCAGCAAACTCTATGGTTTGCCATGCTAGCTTGCTTGCTCACTCCCTCCCTCCCTCTCTGCCCCCTCTCTTCCCTCTCTCCCTCCACACACCCACTTATTAGTATATGTATATATCAATGTAAATACTTATCTTTTCAGCCCTGTCAATCAGCTTCTCTGGTTTAGTACAAATTCACTAACCACATTCTACATTGATGATGTTGATTTACTTCTTTCAGGACATACTACGGAGGAATTACCAGAAGAGCAAAGTGAAACGAGATTGGCTAAGTGGCAGATACAGCAACTTATGTTCTCCTCTTAGCCTACCAGAAAAAATCATGTACCCGATGGATGCAGAAACATGGGGAGAAATTCTAGAAGCAGAGCTGAAAAGAGATGCAGAAAAAATCACAAACGGATCACATAACTTCAAGAGTTTAAAACTAAAATGACTCTTAGAGTGAAAAAGGTATATTTTTACTCACTTTTTATTCACTTTTTTGATATTTAATATCTAAAAAACTAAGTAGAAAATATTATGGAAGTAAAGCTTTGTTTTTATTTGGCACTTTAGTAAAAAAATATTTTTCTGATTTTACTGTAATGTGGAAAAATCATGAAATGTTATTTATATAAGAAATACTGTACTAATAGAGTGATTCTAACATGTATTGTTTCATGTATTTGTGTTAATGTATTGCAGTACTTTAATAAGAGAGTTTGATTGATATTTTCTGCTTAATTGATAACTAGGAAATTCAGGAAACCATTTGAAGAGATTGACTTAGAGATTCATTAAGTGGTAGGCATAACTAGGTTCATGAGAAGACTCCTAAATGAAATTAATAGCAATATGTTTAAATATATCATACATTTATATTTCAATAACTAAAATTTCAATTTCAGTAGAATCACATTGAATTGTCAAACATTAAAATGTTTGACATTTTAAAATGTGCTAAATTTGTGGTTTAACTTCAGATTTATCTGACTATAGGACTGAAACTTATGAGGCTAAGATTCTCATTACTTGCTTACATATCTGGAATTGCTCTCAGGGACTGAAAATATGTGGAAAGTTTTCAGAATACTTAACTACCATCAGAATTGCCTTAGTATTTTTTCTACTAAAACTTTTTCTTTCTGACAGCTTTATAGCACCATCTAGTGTACTACTCATAAATTACCAAGATAACCAAGATAAACTTTGTTTTCTACACATTTAAAAGAAAGAAAAATATTGTTTTAGAGAACCCTAAATACCTGACTGTGTTAAAGTTTATTGCTTTCCAGGAAGCTTTAGCTTTTGTTCTCTTTTTCTTAAAAGTAGATGATATAGTATTTACTATACCAAATTGTTCATTCTGAATCTGTGGTCAGAAGTAGAAAATGTCTACAAAACATTTTAGTTAGAATGGGGTTTTTTAAATTGTGCTCTATAGCACAAAAATAAAAATCTAGGAAACTAGTGTTTAACAAATAGGCAGATATCAGAAAGGTGCCTCACTCTCTACAAATTCCCGTTGTTGGATCAAGCAGGTGATTGATTGTCTCTCAGTATCTTAGAGTTGAAAGGAGCCTTAAAGTTCAGGCAGTCCAGTCTCTAGGACTGTTTGGCAGTCCCCTATATAAGAACGCTCGTCCTCTATCCCACCATTAATTCTTTTCTTGGTAATCTCTTTTGTAAATCTTGACCTGGAAACCATATCTAACTAATACTGTTCTCCAAGCTGTCATACATTAAATTGACTGTTTTCTTTGTCTGTGTCCCCCTTTAGACTGTGAGCTTCTTACTGTCAGGGACTATTTATTTTTTTTTGTGTTTATGGAATAGTAGGTATTCCATAAAGATTTATTAAATTATTTCAGCATTATTTATTTTAATTCTATGCAGAATATATAATAAGAAATAATTTACTATATTGTAAATGGACAAGGTTGTAATGAAGTGCAATGTAAAACTCATGTATGAGATACTTAATGGTAATATATGAATAATTGTTCTAATCTTTTCAAAAACTGTAAGAGAAAAATAGAAAAATAGAAATGTTTTGTTTTATTTTTTGAATAAGCACTTGAAAATACACTTGATCCCAAAGTATTACTTATTGCTTGGAATCACTAAGGTCTAAAGTTGTTAAGAATTACTTTTGCAAGTTATATAAATAATCTTTAGTTTGATTTTTGTGGTACTATTGCATTAAAATAATTCTTTGTATAAGTTATGAACTGTGATCACAGTCTAAACTAAAAAGAAAGTTTTGGAACTCAATGATAAATTTTATGGTGTGGGCTTCGAATGAACTACACATTTATCAGACCGAGCCATTAGCACCTGAGACCATGAGTGGGTGGAGTAACATGGAAGGAGTGCTCTTACTCATAGGTAAAATAACATGTTAAACATACACAGTTCGTAAAAGAGTAAGGATTACTAGGATAGAGCATTAGAGAATTTCCAGTGTTTTTAAATATTTAATCAGCTCAAGATCTTATATTTTAAAAAATAAATTTAGAAACTTTAAAAAATTGCTTTAGTTTATAATCCAATCTTAGACCAGGACATAATTACAATAAAATCTATCTGAATGTATACTCTAGACCTTAGAATAGTCACATCTATACATACCTAATTTGAAAAAATATAACATTCTTCTAACCACTTTAATATCATCTCTTTAAAACTTCAAATGCCCTAATAATATTAACAAAAATAAGGTGAGTAGTAACATCAGGATATGGATTGGGAAGAAGAATACATAAGATGGAAGATCACATATTTTTATTTAGAGTTAAAAGACCAAAAACATTAAATGGACAGAAGTAGATCAACAATAAACAAAGTTGATTTATTATAACAGCCTGCATATATTGAGTGCCTACTCTGCACCAAGCATTAGCTTATGTGGAGGTGCTATTACTCTATCTCCATGTTATGAATGAGGAAGCAAAGTTAGAAGATGCTCTTATCTAATTCATTACTACTCCCCAGTATATAATACTTGGTAAGTAAATTTTTACTGAATGAAAAATTTAATCTGAGAATGAATAACTCAAATGGAAGAGCCAAGAATGTTCCTCCGACTCTTTATTTTGAAAATTTCAAACCCACAGAAAAGTAAAATTATATGACAAAAACTCTTTTTGTATACCCTTCACCTAGGTATACCAGTCATTAACGTTTCCACATTGATTCTATTTATTTTTGCTGAAGAGTTTAAAAATAAGTTGCAGAATGATATTTCACCCCCAAGTATTTCAGCATGCATCTTCTAAGAATAAGTACATCCTATTTGCAAAATCATTATCACATCTAAAATTTTACGTTAATTCAATAATATCTAATTCACAATCCATATTTAAATTTCCTCAATGGCTCCAAAGCCATTTTTTATAATTTTTTTTCCAATTCAGGATCCAAACAAGGTTTATACATGCATATTTTTTATGCCCCTTTTATCTCTTTTAACCAAAAGCATCCCTGCCTTTGGTTTTCTTTTTCAGGATATTGACTTTTTTTTTTTTTTTTTTAAGAATTCAGGCTAGTTATCTTGAAGAATGTCCTGTAATTGATTTGTCTGATTGTCTCTTCATGATTTGATTCAATTATAATTAGCAATTATATTACATAGGTGATGTAATATACTTCTTACTGCATCGCATTAAGAAGCACAAAATGTCTGACCTACTATGTTGGAGGGTAAATCTGATCATTTGATTGAGGTGGCAATCATCAACTCTCTCCACTGAAAAGGATATTTTTTCCGTAGAGCCAAGATTTTTTTTTTCAACAACCTGTTTCTAGAGTACTCCCCTATGACTAATCTTGTGCTAAATGCTTTATAAACATTATCTTATTTCTCCTCACAATTTATTATACTTTCAAAGAACACAGGGAAATCATCTCCAAATTCTATTCCAGACTATCTAAAAAGTAAAAAGATATTAAGCCACAATTTAAACCCAAATCTCTTTGGCTTCAGAAACCAAGCTTTTAATTAGTATAGTGCTGTTTATAATTTTAATGGTTAGTCCTTACACTGAGGCAACATGAAGGACTAAGACTAACTCGGTACATCTCCCATTACAAATATCTAGAAAATCTGGAGGAACATTAAATACACAGAACTTACATTTCTGCTAATGGCAGAATAGATAATTCTCACAGCCTTCCTTCTTAGGACAACTTGAAAACCATCAGAAAAATAATCTTAAAGGTATCAGAGGGCTAACAAGATAGTAGAGGAATATTGGACCAGTTTCTGGGGAAAAAAGAACCAGAGAGGTAAGCCCATGGCTGAGGTTAACTGTGCCATGGATGCATTTGCCAGTTTCTATAAGAGTAAATAGATATCCAAAGCCTCTCAAGGCTAGAAGGACAGGGAGTGGAATCTAGGACCCACTAAAACAAGGGGAACTAGTAACCTTAGCCATCTCCTTTTTTGTAGTTTGGGACCCAGACTGCAACTGCAACCTAGGAATTGTAGTGACCTGGAAAAACATAGGACCTCACAAAAAAAAAAAAAAAAAAATCAAAATGTCTCAATCTTTGATACTGGATTGACAGGATCTCAGAATAATAATGCCCTAGACATCTGCCAGAAGCAAAAAAAAAAGTCCTTCCTGAAGAAAAATATCAACATTTTAGGCTTTACATTATCTCTACAAACATACTTTAAAATCAATGTCTGAAATACACACATACACACACAAAGGAGGTATGATAATATAAATTAAAAAAAAATAATAATAGAAAAGATCCACAATTTGAGTTATCAGATAAAGCCTCCAAAATAACAAAGCTTAAGGTAATCAATGTAATGAAAGGCATGTTGAGAACTTCAACAGAAAACTGAAATAATAAAGAGCCAAATGGAAATTTTACAACTAAAAAATAAAATGAGAAAGTCTAATGTATGAGTAATTAGAGTAAGAAGACAAGGAGGGATACAATGAGGCAGAAGCAATTTTGAAGGGATAGTGGTTAAAATTTTCCAAAACTGATAAAAGGCCTCAAGTTACAGGTTGAAGAAGCCACACAATCTGCAAACATGATAAATAAAAGATATACTCAAAACTCCACCAACAATTAATTTTCAAAAAGACCAAAAATAAGATAGTAAGGATATATAAGAGAAATGCTACTGCTTCAAACAAATAGAAAAACATAAAACAAAACATCTGCTTAAAGGCACTGGACAGCTGCCAAGGCAACCATGGCCAGAGGGACCAAGGTTCTGGAGGAAGATGAACCTGGAGAGGTGAGCTGATATTCTGCAGTTTTCAATTATGGTGTACAAATCTCTCCGCCTCACAGAGGGCAGAGACTTTATCACCTCTAGGGGAAGATAACACCACCTGGAGCCTCTGCAGTTTTTCATATACGATGTCTGCATGCAATAAAAAATCACCAGGCATGCTAAAAGACAGAAGTAAATGATCGAAAGTCAAAAGAAAAAAAACAAAGTCTGTAGGGATTTCGTTGGTGGAGTTTGCTGACAACTTCAGAATAACTATAATTAATATGTCCAAGTATATGTAGGCAAAGATAAAGAAAACATTAAAATGGAGAGTTTTACCAGAAAATTAGAGAATAAAAATTAACTACGTGGAATTCTAGAACTGAAAAGTGCAATAACAGAAATGAAAACTCAATACAGAGGTTTAAGCAGATAGAACACTACAGAAAAGAGCATTCGTGAGCTGGGAAATAGAAAAATAGGAAAATGCTTGAGCTGAAGCACAGAAAAAAAAGAATCTTTAAAAAAGGATTCAGAGACTACTGGACAGAATACAGACATACCTTGAAGATATTTCAGGTTTTGTTCCAGATCACCATAATAGAATATCACAATAAAATGAGTCATAATTCTTTTATTGGTGGAGAGTCCTGCCTTCAATTTGTAAAAAAATGCAATATCTGTGAAGCATGATAAAGCGAAGTGCAATAAAAATGCCTATGTGAAGGTTTAATATATTTATAACAGGACTTCTAGAAGGGATGGAGAGAGAAGTAACCCTCAAGTTCCCCTCAGCTTGGTGAGACATGAAGGAGATCTGAAAAAATTTCCATGCCTTTTGAGAGAGCTATAGAAAAAGTTGAGACATAAGGTAACAGGACCTCAAAGCAGAAGCCATGAGAACAACAGCCAAAACCAGGAGAGACACAGAGGATGCCACAGTGTCCTCAGAGCAATCCAGTTCAGTGAGACTTGAGGTGGACCAGAGTCCTCGGTGGAAGCTCCCCATGCCCTGAGCTCTGATCTTGCCAAGAGAACAGATTGCAAATTACAGGGACAAAGGACACAGTGAGAGAGGAGGCTACTGCCCAAAGTAGAAAGAGGCCTCTCAGGAAAGCCTGATAGGAGTGAAAGACAGCATACAGACCGCAGGCTTCTCCTGTGATGCCACACTGTTACTTAAGCTTCCTGCTCTTCCTGCTCTGCCAGGAAAGGGGAAGGAAAGAGGAAAAAGGAGAGAGAAACTCCAAATAGAATTGCCAGATTTAGCAAATAAAAATACAGGATACCCACTTAAATTTGAATTTTAGATAAACAACAAATCATAGTTTTTGTATAAGTATGTCCTAAATATTGCAGGGGACATACTAAAAAAAAAAAAAAAAAAGTTTATTTTTTTATCTAAAATTCAAATTTACATGGTAACCCTAACTCCAAAAGACCAAGTAGTGGGCTGAGCCTGAGTTGATCTGGAAGTGACCAGAGTGCTTTTAATGGGAAAGATTAAGTCTTACAGTCTGTCCCATTCCCCCTCCTAACTCCACACTCCTCATGGACCCAAAGATGGTTGCTGACTGAGTGGTGACCTTGTGAGGTAACTCAGTCTCTTCTCAGGACCACTGCATGCCCGTTTTTACTCTGGTGCAATCGCCTCGTGCTGTTTTAGGGCTTCCTTCTCCCAGATTCCAGGAGGAATAAAGAATGTTTTGCCACAAAACCCTCCCAAGGTGTCTGGAGTGCAGGTGGGGGTGGGTTTCAACTCTCGAGGAAGGTGGGGGCGGAACCATCTCAGAGGCAACCCATGTAACCCTCCTTTAGTCTTCTTTGATTCTCTTCTTTCCATCAAGTGGCAAGCATCTCACTCTCTTTTTGGGTGGGAATGGTGTACTTTAATCATATTTTGCATCCCTTCTAGATAATTTAAAGTGAATATTCTGGAATTCAGAAGACCTGTTTCTTTCTCTCTCAGGTGCTTAGATCTTTGCATTGAAAGCCTTCCTGTGGAAACTTGTTTCTTCTAAGTCTTTTAAAATTGAAAGCTGAGCTCCGACTCCTTTATTGACTGTATTCTTGGCTGTATTCATCCTCCCCACAGAGCTCTGGATGCCTGCTTTCAGACAGGTGGAGTTTCAGAGAAACAAGAATTACTGGGGATGGCAAGTACAGTGAAAAGTGTCACAAAAATATCAACCCATTCAATTATCACTCTGCACAATAAAACAGTGCTGGAGAAAGAAGGAAAAATAAGGACTATAAAGAATCAGAAACTGAATGAGACCAAAGGGGGTCATAGTGCAAAGCAAGGGCTGCAAGTCAGGTCTGGTAAAAGCTAGCTAGCATCATTATCATTTAACTCTACCTTAATGAAACCCACTTTTTTAGTAAACCTGTTTTGTCTTTTCTAACACCTCCTAGTCCCTGACTAGTCAGGACATGATTGATGATAAAATAAGATAAAACCGGAGCTTTGCAAACCATACTAGTTGTGTTATGTTACCATAATCATTAACTTAAGAAAAATTTTTTAGTAACCACTTTCTGAGACCTCATTTTCAGCTTTGGGTCTTCTGAGCCCTGTAGAGAAGAAACCAACTGCTGGTTCACAGTTTTCTCATTTTGCTTTAGTTTTAATATGAATTTATTTAGTATGAAGTATTTAGTTTTAATATAAAATTATCTGTCTGATCATCACACAGTGCAAGCCAGGTAGAAAACATATAAGATTATAAAAGAAGCTATCTAAAAATTACATTTGAAAAATCTCTCACCTTAATGTGGTGGCTGTGTTTTTGTTGCCAATAAACAAACTAGGTAGAATTTTCTATATTTTCTTTATTCCCATAGGTTAATAATAATTTTTTAAAAAGATTTTCCATTATTATTTTTTCCAGGTATGGCCTATTGTTTTATCAATTCATCTTCTTTTGTCTCTCCTAGACTCCTTTTATTATATATTTTTAATTTACTTTTTTGCTAAATGTTTTGTCTTGAAAAATTTCAAACATACAGAAAAGATGAAAGAATAGTATAATATATAATTACCTAGATTACCCAGTTGTTAACTTTAGCTATGTTTGCTTTATTGCTATCTGTCTATATCAGATTTTTAAACCTTGGTACTATTGACGTTTTGGGTTGTCTAAGGGGCTGCTCTGTACTTTGTAGGATACTTAAAAGCATCTCTGGCCTCTACTCATTAGATGCTAATAGCACCCCCTCCCAAGTTATGACGACCAAAAATGTCTCCAGACATTGCCAAATGTCTCTGATTAAAAACCACTGGTCTAAAGGATGCCCACTTTCACCACTCCTCTTCAACATTATATTGGAAGTTTTAGCCACAGCAATAAGATAAGAAAGAGAAATAAGCATCCGAATTGGAAAGGAAGACGTAAAACTCTTGTTATTTGCCAATGATGCGATACTATATAGAGAGAACAATAAAGATTCCACAAAAAAACTGTTAGAACTGATCAATGAATTCAGTAAAGTAGCAGGTTACAAAATAAATATTCAGAAGCCATTGGCATTTTTATACACCAATGATGAATTTTCAGAAAGAGAAATTAAGAAAACAATCCCATTTACAACTGCGTCAAAAACTATAAAATATCTGGGAATCAAATTAACCGAGAAGGTAAAAGCCCTGTTTTCAGAAAATTATGTCATTGAAAAAAGAAATTGAGGAAGATACAAATAAATGGAAGCATATACCGTGTTCATGGGTAGGAAGAATCAGCATCGTTAAAATGGCCATACTACCCAAAGCAATCTATAGATTCAATGCAATCCCTATCAAAATACCAATGGCATTTTTCAGAGAACTAGAACAAATAATCCTAAAACTTATATGGAGCCATAAAAAAAACCAAATAGCCATGGCAATCTTAAGAAAGAAGAACAAAGTTGGAGATATCATACTACCTGATATCAAACTATACTACAAATCTACAGTAATCAAAACAGCATGGTACTGGCATAAAAACATACATTAATCAATGGAACAGAATAGAGAGCCCAGAAATAAATCCACATCTATATGCTCACTTAATATATAACAAAGGAGGTAAGAATATACAATGGGTAAAGACAGCCTCTTCAATAAATGGTGTTGGGAGAATTACGTGTAAAAAAAAAAAAAAAAAAACTGGAACACCTTCTCACACCTTATATAAGAATAGACTCAAAATGGATTAAAGACTTAAATGTAAGACCCAAAACCATAAATCTTCTAGAAGAAAACATAGGCAACAAACTCTCTAATATTACTAACAGGAATTTCTTTTCAGATATATCTCCTCGGGGAATGGAAACAAAAGAAAAACAAGTGGAACTACATCAAACTAAAAAGTTTTTGTACAGCAAAGGAAACTATCAACAAAACAAAAAGACAACTGACTATTTGGGAGAAAATATTCGCTAATGATACATCTGATAAGGAAGTTACTAGCTAAAATTTATAAAGAGCTTATACAACTCAACAACAAAAAAACAATCCCATTAAAAAATGGGCAGAAGACCTGAACAGATACTTCTCCGAAGAGGAAATACAGATGACTAATAGACATATGAAAAGATGCTCAAGGTTGCTAACCATCAGAGAAATGCAAATTGAAATGACAATGTGATGTCACCTCACACCTGTCAGAATGGCTATCATCAATAAATCAAAAAACAAGTGTTGGTGAGGATGCAGAGAAAAGGGAACCCTCATACAATGTTGGTGGGATTGCAAATTGGTACAGCTGCTATGGAAAACAGTATGGAGGTTTCTCAAAAAATTAAAAATGGATATATTTTTGACCTAGCAATTGCACTTCTGGGCATTTATTCAAAGAAAACCAAAATAATAATTTGTAAAGATCTATATACTCCAATATTCATGGCAGCACAATTTATAATAGCCAAGATATGGAAGCACTCTAAATGCCCAGCAACAGACAATTGGATAAATTATGGTTCATATATACAATGGAATATTACTCAGCCATTAAAAAAAAAATGAAATCCTACCATTTGCAATGACATAGATGAGCCTAGAAGTTATTATGCTGAGTGAAATAAGTCAGATAGAGAAAGATAAATACCATATGATTTCACTTTTATACAGAATCTAAGGAACAAAAAGAAGAAATTAATCAAAAACAGACTCACAAATATAGTGGACAATTTGGTGACAGACAGAGGGGAGGGGGTTTGGGGAGCTAGGAGAATGGGCTGAAATGTTAAAGAAGTATAAATTAGTAGTTGATAGATGGTCATGGGGATAGAGAGCATGACAGGGAATGCAGTTAGCATTTTTTTTTTTTAGGCGAGGCAACCCTGGTTGACCTCACAGATAGTAAGAACCTTGTCAGTTTACAATCCCTAATTTTTTATTATTATTACTTTTTTTTTTTTTTTATGCCTACAGCACCTAGTCTTCCTAGGTGGTCTCCCATCCAAGTATTAACCAGGCCTGACCCTGCTTAGCTTCCAAGATCAGATGGGATCCGGCTTGTTCAGGGTATGGCTATAGACTGCAGTTAGCATTAATATGATGGCTAGGTGGAGGGCCAGGGGAGAGAGGGAGCAACTGGAAGGATCGTTTTATGAACTATATAGATGTTTAACCAATGTACTGTATACTTGAAACTAATTTAAATAAATAAATTAAAACAAAAACAAAAAAAACCACTGGTCTAGGCCTTTTGAGCCACGCTTCTCTTGCTCAGGCCCACTTCCATGTCTAGAAGTATACTTTTCCTTCTAATAAAGCTTTTCTTTTCTACTGTTAAAAAAAAAAAAAAAACCCACTGGTCTATAATAAAAACACACACCTCTTTTGTTGAGTTGAAGTATTTGAAAATAGGTTTCCAGGCCTCATGATATTTTACCCATAAATACCATAGTATATATATTTCATGAGAACATACACACACCCTTACATAACCACAACCCCACAATCACACCCAAGAAATTTAACCTTAATTACAATAATAATATGGCCTATTACCCAACTCAGATCCAAATTCCACTTAGTTGATCATGGACAAATGAGCTTTCATATTTTTGAATGCTTACCAATCTGATAGTGGGAAATATTGTAATGAAGCGTTTCCCAATGATTTTTTATGAACTTTTCAAGTATATAGTAGAGTGAAAGAACTTTCTCACTGTAGATTTAATCTGCATTTCTCTTGACAACAACGAAGTTCATACATTTAAAGGTGCTTATAGTTTTGGTGTGTACGAATCCTTACTTTTCTTAATTTTTGAGTGATTTGTAAATAGTTGAGTCTATCTACGACATGTTGCAATTATATTTCTCCAAGTTTGTCACTTGTCTTTTAAGTTTACTTATAATATTTTTTCACAAAGATTTTTTTTATTAATATAGTCAAATTTGTTGATCTTTTTTGTTATTGCTTCTGGATGATGAACATATTTTAAAATGTCTCCCCACAGAAAGATTATAAACAAATTCACTTAGGTTTTCTTCTAGCACTTGTGTGGCTCATTTTTTTCCATTTGGAGTTTTTCCTGGAGTATCATGTATGTTATGAATCCCAAATTATTGTTTTCAAATAGCTGTGCAGTTGTACTAACATCATTTATTAACAAGTCTGTCTTTGCTCCAGTGATTTGAGATGCCACTTTATTCATTAATACATTTTCTTTTTACATGGTTCTATTTCTAAATATTCGATTATGTTTTAGATCTGTCCATCTATTCATACCACACTGTTTTAATTGTAGAGGATTTAAAGTTTATTGGTACTTAATAGGATTATCTCTCCTCATTGATCCTCTTTCCTCCCAGGTTTTCCTAAATATGCCTGTATGATTATTTTCCCATGTGCACTTTAGAATGAATTTGTCTTGTTTCAGAAAAAAATACCCATTTAAATTCTATTAGAACTCTGTTAAGTTGGAGATAATACACATCTTTATGGAGTCAAGTTATTGCATCTAAGACCAAGGAATATTTCCATTTGTCTTTGAGTATTGTTTTATAGTATACTCTATAATAATAGCTTCTTAGGTTGACATAATGGACATAATGTATGTATGTTTTCTCAGATCTAGAAAACCAATAATATTGAAGATCATATTTTACAACCGTGAAAAACTTGAACACACTAGCTTTCTTTCTCAAAAGTGTCATAATAATAAATCTTCAATTGATTAAGTGCCTTTTATGTAATCATTAAACTCATCAAGAAGTCTCAAAAGGTAGTTTTTTAACATTAACATTTTATAGATGCAAAAACGGAGACTCACAGAAACAAAGTAACCTGAGCAAGGTCAAACAGTTTGTACCTTGAGGAGACTTTAACTCTCACTAGAAAGTGGTTTCTGCCACACTATTCTTAAGACCTGATAAATGCTAACCAGCTGCCAGCAGAGGGAGCAATATTTCTATTGAAACCCAGATCTGTCCAAGAGCTTGAGGGTGAGTCAGTCCTCAGTCCAGTCCCCTTTGCTGATTGGAAAAACTCAGAAGTCACAATTTGCCTGAACTCTTTTAGTTGCAAATGACAGAACTGAAATTAGTCAGCTTTACTTCCAGGTGAGAGGGTTGGACTGAGAGTGGGGTGGGCCTTCCCAGAAAAAAACATAGGATATAACCCCAAAATGACAAACACTCTACAGCTAGTAGTTTAAGATGTCAGGGGATATAATACTCCAATGTAGAAAATTCCTATCCCACAATGCCCATCAGTCCTGACCTGACTACACAATAGGTTTCTACCTTAATGTCCAAAGGTGCAATTAGGAATGTATGAATTCAATTTTGCACTTTTGTTCAAATACAGAATGTCCACTCATTCTGTGTAGGTGTTTTTCCATAGGGGTATTATTTCATTTTCCATGGATTTGTCCTTTAAATCTTTATCCTGATGTCTCCTCTGATTCTGTAGTTCTATTATGTTGGGCTCTAAGTGTGAGTATATTGTACTGAAGTAATGGATGTGAGTCCTGAGTTTGTTGGTTCCAAAAGCTTAGAATGAGGCGTTTATGGTTTAACAGTTTTTACATGTAAAGAAATTTCTCACACTTTTACTAACATTGTGAATAAATTCTATTTCCTGATATGAAAAGACTATAAAAGGAATTCACCCAGGGGTGAAAACACTTCTAGAATTATGTTTTTATTCTTTCTCTTTGAAACACATTTAAGCAGAAAGAGTGAGCCAGGGGCCTTAAGAGTTGAGCAAGGTAATCAAAATTTACATGCAAGATTCCATTTCATTTAAAAATAAACCCGTCACATGTAAATTTTGAAATCCATCTCTTGGGTTACACACTTCATTATGTGTACAATATCCATATCTCAAAGTGGAAAGCAAACTGTGCCCAAGTATGATGTATAGTTTTATCTCAATATGACTTAATTTTTTATTCTTTTGTCATGACCCTGCCTAAAGCACAGCATATTTGTGATAAGAAAGTTACTACTCAAGATCCATGTCTCTAGATAATAATAGCAACCACAAGATAAGTGCTAACTATGTAAATGGTATCCTCCCAGCAACACTTGGAAATATTCCATTCCTGCAACTTCCCCTTATTAACTGTGGGAGCTTGTTATCTGTGACTCGAATTTTCATCTGCAAAATGATTACAAAAGAATGTACCTTATGGAACTGTTATTAGTAGTCATATCCCATCTCCCCATCACCCTACCACTGCCTCAGCCATTATTGGCCTACTTTCTATCTCCATAGATTTACCTATTTTGAACATTTCATTTTGAGTTAATTTTTGCATACAGTGTGAAGTAGGAAACTTCATTCTTTTGTATGTGACTCTCCAATGTCCCAGAACTATTTATTGAAAAACTGTTCTTCTGCATTGAATGATCTTGGCACCCTTGTTAAAAGTCACTTAACCATAGATATATGGATTCACTTCTGGCTTCTCAATGCTATTTCATTGATCTATCCTTTTGCTAGTACTCTCATGTCTTGATTACTGTAGCTTTATATCAAGTGTTGAAATCAGGAAGTATGAGTCCTCCAACTTGTTCTTTTTAAAAATTTTTTTTGACTATTTTGAGTCCCAAGAGGATAGTTTTTAACCTTACCATAGCTCGGGAAGTGTTTCATAACGGAGAGAAAACTATCCCAGAGGAAGCTTTCTGAGTGATTGCGCTGTCTTCTTTACCAATCTCAGCCTCAAGTATATACCTCTTTTGTAGCTAAGGTTGCAGAAGGCAATAATGGTATATTTATACTCAAGAAATATAATTCCTTAGGTATTTTCTGCATTACACAATTTCCTGCAGTAACAAATAGGAACAGATTTCCGGCTGTAGAATTACTAACACTAGCTAGTACTGATACTCCAAGCTGATTACTTGCTGTTGACCAATAAGCCCATTACTGGCATTAAAAAAGTACTTGAGAGATCCTAGACCCTGATAGTTCGGGCTATCTCTGCCCTCAAGAAGTTCTCTGGAGACTTCCAACCCATGGGAATTACTTCAGCCCAGGAGTTGCTCTTAGTAATTCATTTGACTTGTCAGCTTTGTTTCTTTTTGAATTAGAGCTTATTTTTCCAGACCTTCATTCCACAAATACTTGAAGATTTGGAGTTTAATTTTAACAAGTTTTAACATTTTGATTTTGTGCACTTCCTCCTTTGTCTTTTGTCACCTCTCTATTTTTGTTCTCTATATTTATCTTTTAGCTTATTTTAGCTTTACCAGATTTTACTCTTCTAAATCTTGGGGTCTAGAGTTTTTCACCCTATCTATTCTCGACTTTACAATGTATATTTTATTCTTTTTATATCCTTTTTTATTTAGCCCTAATTTTTCCCTTAATCCACGTGTCTTTAACTTTTTAGTTATGTCTCTTTTAAACTTTTCTTTTTATTTTTTTAATCAAATCTATAACTTTAATTTTGGGGATCATTCTTGGCTCAGTCCTTTTATTTACAGTTCCTTTTCAATTTTTTTAACTTAAATTTCTGTTCACAGTTTTCTTTTTAAATATATATTTTTTGGTCCATTGTAATTTTAAAAAAAGAAATTTTTTTATATGCCCAGGCTATAATGGTGGGCAGGATTTATGGGTCCGGAAGTAACACAGCTGTGGGGAGGCCCATACCACAAACAAGAACGCTGGGTACTGTTTCCCTTCTAGCCATCTCTGTGCTCACCTCTCTGGCTCTGCTTGGCAGATCATCTGTCTCCATCAGTGTTTTTCTCTAAAACTAAATATTAACTGGGTTATATCAGAGACTCAAAAATGACAACTCTTTGCATAGCTCTAAGCTTCTTACTTATGTAGCTGTATATTTGAAATTCTGGAATGAATGCCCTTTATAAGAAGTTACATGTTCTAAAATCTATGATCTCTGACATATATCACTAGTCTATTTAAGGGGCAGAGATTTAGGCAGAAAGTACCTCTCCTTCCTCTGGTTTCCTCCACTGCAGTAAACCATGTATCCAGCTGCTCAAACCAGAACCCCATGAAACATTCATCAGCAAGCTCTGTCCTTTCTGCCTCCATATTTGACCCCTTCGTTGCTCACCTGGGCTACTGTCATATCATCCCAACTTTGCTTCTAATCTTGACTCTCTCTCTCCTTTTTCCATATAGCAGCCAAACTGATATTAAAATATCAAATTGTATCACACTCTATACAAAATCTGTAAATATCTTTTCATGGCACCTCAAATAAATCAGAACTTTACCAGAGCCTCCACTTAATGACCTGCTCCCTGTCTAACTCTTGTTCCTCACCTGTTCCTGGAGCTTCCTCTTGGTCTGCCCCTGATGATGGCAAGCTCCTTCCCACCTCAGGGCCTTTCCACATGAATTCCGTCTCCCAGAGGTGCCTGTTTAAAAGCTGGTTCTTGTCTCATTATTCAAGTAGGGTGACCAACCATCATGGCTTCCCTGGGACTGAAGGGATTCCAGAGTGGCAGGACTTTTGGATTTAAAACAAGGAAATTCCTGAGCAAACTGGGTCAAACTGATTACCTACTTTCAAGTCTTGGATTTCAAGTATCCTCAGTAAAGCTTTTCTTGCCTGTGATATCCAAAGCAAGTTCCCCACCCAATTGTTCATTTGTCCTCATTTTAACATCCTGTTTCTTTAATAGGGAGGACTGACTGCACTTTGCAATTATTTTACCTTATCTATTCCTTTACTTCTTTTTTCCTTTGTGTCTTTGTCTCCTTCGTTAAGTCTAAGCATCATGGATGCCATCATGCCTGTTTTATTTCCTGTCATATCCGCACTGCCTAGCACTGAGCCTGGCACACATCTGTTGAACAAAGGAAAGAAAAAGGAAGGATCAAAGGTTTTTTAAAAAAAAAAGAAAAAGAAAAAGAAAAAGAAAAAGAAAAGAAAGGAAGGAAAAGGGAATACCCTTAACTTTAACATTTAGCCTTTTGTAAGGAACCACAAAGGGTTTAATCTTCCGCCAAACTTCTGTGGAATGAGACAAACCTATTCTTTACAAACATCCTTTCATGTTTTTAAATTTGAATTTGTGTCCATTTTTCATGGATACCAGAAGATCCTTTTAGTGTATGATTTAGTGTGTGAGTATTCTTTACTCTCCTCCCTTTGTATTCCCCTTGGAGATCCTGAAGAGTCATATGATTTCCTTAATACAGAAATGCATAAACCCCAAATGCCTTAAGGGGCCAAGTCAGCAATTCACAGGAATGAAACAAGCTGAGTGTAAGAAAAGTCAACTGAGGAAAATATAATCAAACTTGCCTTATTTTTACTACACTATGGCTTAAACACATCTATATAATATTGGAAGTTTTATTTTAAATACGAAATGGCCTACAAATTGAAAAATATAAACATTTAATTATCTTGAATGCTGTCATATGTTTTGTACACAGTTAACTTATATGCACATAGAAAAGTGTTTTTTCTCTGTTTAGCAGATTTAACTGATCAAGTGTTCCTTGCAAGTCCCCAACCTCTAGCTTCCAGCAGGAAAAAAGATTTAATGTTCAATCCATTGCAAACCTTAGATCAATCCAATAATATAACATATTGAATATCAGATTTTTAAGAAAAATGCTTATTACCTTGTATTTCTGCTGCTTTCTACCGTATTCTCATTCAAAATGGTAAAGAGCACCTGGGGGCAGTGGGATTCACATGACTTTGCACCAGAGGAAGTCATACAACATCTATTTTTTTTATCATCATCTGGTTTTACGGCTGCTGAAGCATAGTTGGCTGGTTCCGTCCTGGGACTCTCAACTAGCATTGACTTCTGACTTACATCTGATGTATACATGGTCTTTTCCATGCTAATCAAGCCGACCCTTAGCTAGTGCTTGGCTGTAGACCTGAATCTCTTCCAGGTCCTCCTTGCAGTCTCATAGCCAGTCAGTCTCAATGTCTGCTGTGGGGCAACCTGCTCCTACCAACAAAAGGCATGATGACGAGCCCCGTGGCTCTCAGTATGCAACTGAGAGAGGTTTGGTGTCTAAATTAAAGCTGCTAACTTCCTGTCCATGCCCCAACGGTTCTCTAATCTGTATTGGTGTACTCCATATTGACATGAAGCCTCTGAACAGGAGTCTCCTCCAGAATCTCGAACTGAGAAAGCTAGCATCCCTTTAGTGTATCTGACACTTCCCACTCTTCACGCCAAGACTCAAAGATGGAAAATGATGACACACTTCTTCCATCCCTCCTGATTCTTTTTCTCTGCCTTTCCCCACAACCCCATAATTAAAATGGGGAGTGGGGAGGTGCCGTCACCGTTGCTGCTTTCTGTGCTCTGGCCTCTTCACCTAGTCATCCCAGCAGGAGTCTTTTCTTTACATTAACTCTATGATCTCAGTTTTCAGACCTTAAAAAAATTTTTTGTCTCTTTCACCATTAAGTGGATTTTAAGCCTATTGTCTTGCTGTAAATCTCAAAGAATGTCAAAAAAGAAATATTACCTTATTCTCACTCTCACATTGCTTTTATAACATCCAAATCTCCCCCAGGGCTAACCAGAGAGATGGTCATATACTCAGAAAGGCACAATTATACTTTTCTCTAAATATCACTTCTGTTAAATTATATTTTTATTTTTTGATTGTTGCTCCTTTAATTTGGAACTAAAATCTCATGTATTTGCTTCCTCACCAAGATGTCACTGTCATGTTTGTATTTCTCACTACAGTGCGCAATGCAAAATTAAGCCTTAAATTTTTAAAGTAAGAGAGGTATTTATTTTTATTCAAGTGAAACCAGCTGCTCAGAAATACAAGTACTTCTGAATATGGATACAATCTTTGCACCCTGGTTTTTATATCAACTAATCACTCTTACGATATTTGTAAAATTCTGCTCTTCTGAAATCACTTTTTTTTGTTATGGTCTTGTTTAACTGCAGTTTAGTGACTTCTCTTGATAGCAATTTTCTGCACTATCAATATTCAGTTAGTTGGTAAAAAATAATAATCTTAGCTCGTTTCCATAAAGTCTGAAATCAGCAAACTTTTTGAAATTTAGTTCTTAGCTTCACAATTACACTTCATATCATAATTTCTATTTTTGGAAACTGACTTCAGTGTAACAAAGTGGGTCAGATTATATTTGCAGTTGAATTTCCTCAAGATGCAATTTCACTAGGATGAAATAGATTACATAATATATTTATGTCACCTCTGAATGCCCAAGCAGGGTTATGTTCAGTGTGATGAGTTGAAATGTGAAACAAATGACCAAGTCTTTGATCCAATCTTGCTGGTTATCTAAGGCAGGGATAATTTTTTTAATGGCTTAAAACAAGTTGGTTATTTGTTTTATTTTGTTTTGTTTTATTTTTACATTTCAAGTGATCTCAAAGATTTTGCAGAACTAAGTCATTAAATTGCTGCTACCACACTGCAGCCAGTATTAAGCAGAGCATAGAACTGTCTGTGTATTAAGCAGTGGAACCATATTTAGTTCATCATGATACATCTATAGAGCTTTCCATACTTTATTTTAAGAATAGAGCATTCTTGGTGACCCTATAATGAACACTTGAATGTATTATAACCTTACAAAATATTTTCTCTTTGAATTTAAGTTTTGTAACAAGTCCAGCTTTAACACCAATTATCACAGGAGCATAATCATTTTGATCTGTTTATATTAAAACATTTGGGACTTTTCACAACACGGTGTTAAATAGATAAAGAAGAGTTCCCAGGCTTGAGACCTAAGACACTCCATCATTCAGAAGAAGAGAATAAAGAGAAGCCAGCCAAAGAAATTGAGACATGAAATAGAGGGAAAACTAGGAAGTAAGTGAAACACTTTGAGGCAAGAGGGATTAATGATGTCAGGTGCCACGGATAGATCAAATATTAGGACTACTGGGACCATTGGTTTTAACAATGTGGAGATTATTTATGTGTCTAGTAAATTGATACAGTTTATTGCATATATAAAACTAATTGGAAATATTCTTGCTCAGGAGTTGAGAAAATGCCTGAGAACTTATAGGACACATTGCATAGAAATTTTTACTTATTTGTGGCATTTCCTTAAATGAACCTATGTGATCTGGACTTCACTGCTGCGTGGGTCTTACCTTCAGGACCTTTTCCCCCCGCCCCACTTCCCACTCATATTTTGCTTTTGCCATGCTGACAATCCTTGATGTTCCTCAAGCACACGCCCATCTCAGGGCCTGTGCCCTTGTTGTTTTCTCTCTCTGCTTTTCTCCCAAGATATCAATAAAGCTCTCTCTCTTCCATTAGATGTCTGCTCCAATGTCATCTTATTGGAGAGGACTTCCCTGACTACCCTTACTCAAAGACACCGCTAGCCTCGACTTTTTCTTCCTATTACGGTTTTTGTTGTTGTTGTTGTTGTTGTTGTTGTTGTTGTTGTTTAGGCAAGGCAACCCTTGGTTGACCTCACAGATTGCAAGGGCCTTGTCAACTTACAATCTCTTATTTTTTTATTTTTTTACGCTTACAGCACCTAATCTTCCTAGGTAGTCTCCCATCCAAGTACAAACCAGGCCTGACCCTGCTTAGCTTCCGAGATCAGACGGGATCGGGCTTGTTCAGGGTAGCATAGCCATAGACTTTATTATCTAACTTTTTATGTAATAATTATCACCACATTATAATTTATCCATTTAACAAGAATATAAATTCAACAAGACCAGCAGCTAAAACAATGCCTGTAACATAGTGATAAATCAATAAGTATTTTGAATAAGTATTAAATAAACAAATGAAATGAATGAAAAACAACTGGTTAGGATATTTTCACAGTAACTAGAAGCAGCATAATTATTAACCTCCGAAGAAGGATGAAAACCCCAAATTTGATGAAGGGACATAGTTTTCGAATTTACAAGGTAAATGTCTTGAAAACAACCCCCATACACACACTTTTACCTAACAAGACATAAAAGACTACCTGCTCTTCAAAGCTCTAGTGTAGATTCTTTCCTATTCTCTAAATACCCTACAGTAACAAATGTTTCTGGAGTTTCTGACTTTATTTGAATTAATTAAAAAATACATGTTGTCTAAGCTTTCGTTTGCACACTAATAGAAGACTCACACAATAATAACAATGCCAATATATTACTTTAAATTTTTTCCATTTTAAATAATAATTTGTCTAAGCTAACTCTTTAATAAACTATATATTCCAAATTTTGAAGCTTCACTTTTTATCTAACCTTTTTATTGATTTTAGAAATTTCAGCTTTAAAAAACCCTCAGGCTTTGGAAGAGGAAGTGTACAAAGCATTCAACCAATTAGCATTTGTAGCTCACATCTGGATGTCCAGATGGAGCAGAGAAGATAGACGCCTTTACATGTAGGCACCATATGCAGACACCATGAACTTTAGGACAGCCTCCTGGCACCTTTTTTCAGTGTGACATTGAAGCACATGAAACAAGTTAAATAAGGGAACAGTTACATCTTTGCTGACTCATTTGACAAAGACAAGAAATTCATAGGCAAATGCAAATAAAGAGTGAGGATAGAATGTGGGGAGGAATTGAGTGCGAAGGTATTTTTCAATTTCCGATGCCCTGAAGAAGCATCTCTAAGAGAGAGAACACTTAGAACAGATGAATGCATAATGCTTTCAGTGAATGCATAATGGTAGCCACATGAATGTGTGTAAAATGTACAGGTAACAGGATAGTGTTAACAATCTGAATGTGCCTTATTCTTTTGCTTTCCTGAGAATAAAAACCTGACTTTATCATCTACCTGCACAGAAGAATAAGGTGGAATTAGAACTGCCAATAAATTGTAATAAAGGCCATTAGAGGCTCACTTTTGTCTTACTTTTTTAGCCTTGTTGGGAGTAGACAATAAGTAGTTATTGAAAGACAAAATTAATGAGTCAAACAAGGAAAAATACTTTCATTTTAAGGGAGCAGGGAAAAGGCCTTTATATACCTAATTGTGGATTACCCCAAAACAACAAGAAGAAAAAAAACAGCAATGCAAATTGTATATTCAATAAGACTAGGAGGTATGTAACTAAAACACAGTATGAAAACGGAAAGTGGAAGGAGGAATGAGGAATGGTTTAGTAGAGGAAGAGGAAGATCAATTATAGTGCATGCAGGGGAAGATATCAAAAATATTCTAAATGAACCATATTGTGGAAACCCAGAATGGTGAGTAATTGAAGGAGCACTACTTTAAGGAAGACAAATATAGAATTCCAGATCAAAAATAAATATTACCCAGTTTTGAAGGTATTGATCTATTATCTTCTAGTTTCAATGTTGCTATTGAAGAGTCCAATAACCTTCTCATTTCTAGTTCCTTGTGTGAGCCCTATTTCTGTTTCTCTTTTTTCTCTGATGTTCTTAAATTTCATGATAATGTGCCTGGAAAAATCACTATTACATTCTGTGCTTGAAAGCTTCTATTTTTATATCATAAGCACTTTTCCTACTAACAATAGAGCCAGCCTTTGGGATTGGTCAAGTAGGCCAATGCGTAGGAAATGTGTGCTTGTTGTTTCTGGAAGCTCCTTCTCCATCAAAGAGAAAACTATATGAGGGGTGAGCTGACTTAGTGTGTTCTGAGAAAAGAGTCACAACTGGTCTTTTTTTCTCTCACTTGCTATGCATTTTGATATTTTTTTCTACAGAAATCTGTGTTTCATATCCTTTGTAGCTGAATTATCTATTGTATTTTAGAGAATGGCCAGCACAGGAGGTTGGATCATAAATATGTGAACATTAGAATAACAGGCAAAGGACTCTTTCATCCAGGAATAATCGATACTAGGGAAAGCCCATTATGGGAGATGCCACTTGAAAATGGGATCAAAATTTTATTATTAATCATTTAAAAGAAATTTGGTTGAGACATTATCTTGAAAACTTTAATTATAAATTAAGAACTATAACAGAATAAAAATTGTGGTAGGCAAGATAATGTCCCCCCCCTCCCGCCCCCATCAAAAAAAAAAAAACATGATAGGGATTACATCCCAATCCCTGGAGCCTGTAAATATGTTAGCTAAGAGAGAATAAAGGTTGCTAATCACAGAGTTTAAAATAGGGAGATTATACTGGATTATTCAGGTGAGCCCAACGCAATCGCCAGGGCACTGAAATGGGGGAGAGGAAAGCAGAGGAGTGAGGACCAGAGATATGGCATCAACAGGCTGGCCACTGTTAACTTTGCAAATGGAAGGGGGTCTGGGCCAAAGAATGTGGGAAATCTCTAGAAGCTCAAAAAGCAAAACAAAACAAAACACTGGTTTTCCCCACTCAAGCCTCCAGCAAGGAATACCACCCTGCCAACACGTTGATTTTAGCACAAAATAATGAGACCTGTTTTGGACTTCTAACCTCCAGAATTATAAGATGATAAATTTGTGCTGTTTTAAGCCACTGAATTTATGGTAATTAATTACAATAGCGATAGGAAACTAACACAATAAAATTTTGTTGAAAGACAATATACAATTAAATTCAAAAAGCACACTAATCTTAAGTGTACAGATCAAAAATTTGTCTTCTACATAACACACAACTCCCGAATCAAGTTGTAGAACATTTCAGTATCCTGTAAGATTCCCTCCTGCAATTTCCCATATTATATAACACCCCCCCCCAAAGTAATAGATATTCTGACTTTATAAACATTAATTTTGCCTAATCTTAAACTGCACACAAATGGAATCATACAGTATATTCTTTAGGGGCCGGTTTCTTTCATGCAATATAATATCTATGAGATTAATCCATGCAGGGTAATAATTTGAAATATTATCAGAAGTAGTTTTTATTCCAAGCAATTTTCATTACTCCTTTAGCCTCTCCAGCAGGGTGAGTAGAACCCAAATACAAAAAAATAAAATAAAATAAAATAAAGGAAGAAAATAAACTGTTCAGCTTTTAGTTCCAAATGGGGCTTTTGATACCCATTTTAGAGATAACAGTTATGAAAGCTAATGTTTTCATTAACAAGTACTAAGTTTTATTGGGAGAAGAAAGGATTTTTATGTTCAATTGAGCTAAAGACACAGGACTAGATAGAGTTCATTTAAAAGTTAACTAGACACCAAGGAAATATAAGGGTACACATATAAGGACATTTTCTAAAATAGAAAAAAGCTTTTTTAAAAATCCATACAGACCAAATACTTCCCCCCAACTGCTATGATGTTACATAAACACCACATTCTCCTTACTCAATCAGATATCACCTTGGGGAGGAGGCAGAAGAACAGCCCTGAGTTTGAATCTTGAATACTGACAAAAATCACTCATGTGACATGAGGCCATTGACATTGGTATTAAGGGAGGGCTGTTTGAGAGGGGCATAATTTAATAAACAATCATCTCTTCAGTAAAATGTGTGTGCTTTATTGGTTTTGTATCCAATACAACTTTCTGAATTTAGGGATTGAAATAACCAGGGTTTGACTAACGAGGACAGCATATAGTTCACTAGTGTTCATCACGGAGTTTAGTCACAGAAACAGTTAGGCTGAGATTTGGAAGATAAGCAGAATTAAATCTTCAAGAGTCCTTCATCCCATGTGGAGAAGTTTAGAGTTAAAACAATTGATTCTGTAGATATAGAAAATAGTTTGAAGGGGCTAATAACGAGATAGAAAAATCAGTTAGGAAGCTCTTGAAAGATTATTATTAGGCAAGCTAAGGACAGAATTATAAAGATGGAGAAAAGAGAATGGCTTCAACATATTTGGTGACTAATTGGACTAGAGACAGTCTCAAGAAAGACAAAAGGGATCGAGGGATGTGTCAATTATCAATTTGTTCTCTCAGCTCCAAATTCACCTTTTATTGCCTGCTCTGTGAAAATAAAATGGCCCCTTTAAATAATTTTACTTTGCCAGCTGGTATGATGCTAAGCTTTGTCAGTAGAAGACACTGGGGACGTACGGGTCCTGTGTGCTCCCTCTGCAGATTTCTGCGCCATGTGCCCTTTCTCCAGCACCAGTCCCCTGAAGGGCATGACAATCAGCAGTACCCTACAGCCAGCATCTTCCCCTAATGATCACCCTTTGGTCTTTTGCTAGCAAAATCCTTCCTCCCTGTGAGCAGCTTTCCCCAGCATCCTGGAGAATGGATTTCCAGAAAGTTCCACTAATGGGGCACCTGAGCGACTCCTCTTTCATCCAATGAATCACAGTCATGACCTCCCAAACAAGGTCTGGATCTCAGCCCTGAGGGCATTCTAGCTCAGCCTCAGGGATAGTGGCTGTTCCTTGTCCATGCTATTCCTGTTGGCATTATGCGTAGCCTCTGTCTCTGCCACTCTATTCATGTTGTTCTGTAGTGGCTATAGACAAGGACTAACACTAACTGGGTAACTAATTTGGGGATGAATGCTTTTGGAGGGTATTAACATATAATGCAGACATCTTCAAACTTAGGTCCACCTCTCTGTATGACCATATGCCACTATCCCAGACCTTGTCTCTGATCTTCCCATCTTTTTCCTTACAGGACCCTGACTACTTGTACAGGCCATTTGCCAGTGTTCATGAATCTCTCTCTCTCTCTCTCTGTCTCTCTGTCTCTGTCTCTCTCTCTCTCTCTATATATATATGTGTGTGTGTGTGTGTGTGTGTATTTACTTTGGGCCACTTATTGTTCCACACAGATCTCAAAGCTCTGTCCATTGGGAAGATTACCCTTTGCCCTGTCAATTTGCATTGCAGTCTGAAGGATTTCTCTGTCCAACTCGGTTCTCTTCTTATTCTATCTTTCATGAGATTACCCTCTACGCTTCCTAATAAACTTCTTCATTTCCTAATTCTGTCTTCGTATCTGCTTTCCAGATAATCCAGTAGTTGTAGTATACCTTCAGAAGGGTGGTATGTGAGGGAAAGGAGGAGGAGGAGCTATGTGTATGTACAGGATGAGGCTGTATGCAGAGAGTGGACAGTAACTGCTTTATGTTACAGGGACAACTAAGATAGGTGAAAGGATTCAAAATGAGAAGGGATGGAAGAAAGTAAGTCCTCCCCTGTACCCTTCAGAATTTTTTGGAAACATTGGTGAGGTTTCTAAATTTCTCACAGAAAATTATACAGGATTGAAGTTATTTTAACTGGGTCCTAAGAGAAAGGGTACCCTGTCTTCCACCGCTATTTTAAATCCAGCTCCATACAACACTCTGCCTCACACCTGTAAGAATGGCTATTATCAACAAGACAAGTAATAACAAGTGTCGAAGAGGTTGTGGATAAAAAGGAACCCTCATACATTGCTGGTGGTGATGGAAATTGGCACAGCCACTATGGAAAACCATACGGAGTTTCCTCAAAAAACTAAGAATAGAATTACCATATTACCCAGCAATCCCTCTTCTGGGCATCTACCCAAAAAACTTAAAGCAGCAGAATGACTGTAAAATGTTTATTGGAGGCTTGAGATGGGAAACAAGCAAGAAAGATCTGACTGAATAGCTCGATTCGTGAACGTCGTAGACTGCATAATTAAAATAGATCCAGTCACCGGAAGATCAAGTAGATTTGGATTTGTGCTTTTCAAAGATGTTGTTAATGTTGATAATGTTTGGGAGCTAAGGAACGCAAACCAGATGGCAAATTGATAGACCTCAAAAAAGCCAAAGCTTTAAATGGGAAGGAGCACCCAAAAAGATTTTTGTGGGTGGATCGAGCCCAGATACTTCTGAAGAACAAATTAAAGAACATTTTGGAGCCTTTGGAGAGACTGAAAATATTGAACTTCCCATGGATACAAAAACAAATAAAAGAAAAGGTTTTTGTTTTATCATATATACAGATGAAGAGCCAGTAAAGAAATTTTTAGAAAGCAAATATTATCATATGGGTTCTGGGAAGTGTGAAATCAAAGTCGCACAACTCATAGAAGTATATAGACAGCAACAGCAACAACAAAAAGGAGGAAGAGGTGCTGCAGCTGGTGGACAAGGTGGTACTGGGGGTCATGGCCAAGGTCAGGGCCAAAACTGTAACCAAGAATTTAATAACTATTATGATCAAGGTTACTGAAATTATAATCATGCCTCTGGGGGTGATCAAAACTATAGTGGCTATGGCAACTATGATCATATTGGGTGTAACTATGGCAACTGTGGATATGGACAGGAATATGCAGACTGCAGTAGCCCACACAGCACTTAACTGGCAAGGGCGCTCCAGGGGGTAGTAATCACCAAAACAATTATCAGCCATACTAAAGGAGGACATTGAGGAGAAAACAGGAGAAGAATGCTGAAGTAACCCGTCTCAGCAGAACAACATTGAAGATTGGTCTTCCATTGATCTAAGATGATTATTTTGTAAAAGACTTTTTAGTGTACAAAGCAACTGTCCAACTATATACAGCCAACAATTGGTCTTCTTTGTTTTTATTTTGTCTTTTGCTCTGTCTCTTGCTCAATGTGGATTTGTGTTTATACAAATTTTATTTGTATGATTTCATGTTAAACCTGAAATAAATGCTTTCTTATGTTATTGTTGAAAGGAAGAAAGAAGAGAGAGAGAGAGAGAGAGATCCTAGAAGGCTGGAGAATTTCTGCTATCATAGATACTAAATATAGCAATGGATTTGGATGACACACCCAGGAAGAGTGTCAGAATCAAGAAGAGAAAAGATAACATTGATTAAAAATGCCAAATATGGGTTTGAATTCCATCTCTGCTATCTAGTTGTATAACCTTGGCCAATTCACTTCACCCTCTGAGCCTGTGTCCTCATCTGTAAAATGGGGATGATAAAAGAAACTACATCAGAGAGGTAGGGTGAGGTTGAAATAAAATAATGCTTACTGGCCCAGGCTACATATTCGGTAAATGATTGTAATTTTATTAAATCCTAAGAAATTCCAATATTACATGTGTCACTCCTCAAGGAATAAATGATAATGTGTATTTTCCCCCAGAATTGCAAGTATGTGGTTAAAACCATGCCCAACTGAATTATATCATCTTTGCACTTGCAAACAAATCTACCAGTCCACAAATTTCAATTCCCATTCATCCCCAAAGGAAGACAAAGGCTATTAAAGAAGCAAGACCAGGGTTTTTCATTACTCTCTCATGCAGATACAGTATTACTATAGCTCAAGCAGAACTTGTAGTCAGAGGAACTTTCAAAAAGGACACTTAATAAGTGCATTAGAAATTATGACTTCTTTCTACTCTACATGTAGCACGTGGCAAATTAAACACTGCATATAACCTTACATATCGTTAAACTGAACACTTATCATGTTTCATCAGTGCTCATTTAAATTTACTGACAAGCCACAATCAAAAAGTGGGGGATTCTCACATTGCTTAACCCCTAGCCAGGGGCACTCGAGGGCAGCTCACACATTTATTTCCTGGCTTTTATGGTTTCATTTTATAGTTGTGTTACCGCAAAAGCAATTGCATTGCTGCTATGGACTTATGTAACAAAGAAAAAACGTATAACACCAAAAGTGCAAGAGGAGAAACTTGTACTCCAGCTCAGGACCTGGGCTTTTGCTCTGTTGCTTCTAATTGCCCTCGTCAAAGTCTCCACCTCTTGTCTCCCTTAGCCTAGATCTTAGCTTCCATTTCCTGACCAGATTAGGGGTATATCTTGCCTCCTCAGTCCTCCAGGGTTTCTCCCCTCTGAACTGTCATGCCTGGTAAGTACCTTCAACACAATAGTTTATACCTGAAGTGGCTCAAAAACCTCCAAGCTGGAGCAGCTGTGACATTGTGTTAAGTTTGTTTTGCTTAGTGATTTCTTACCCTGATACAATCGTAATATATAATAATAATAATAATTTTTGAGCTTCTATTATGTGCCAGAAACTGCCCTAAGTTATTTATATGAACTTTTAATGTGATTCTAATATTAGATCTATATACTATTATTTGCATACCCATTTTGCTGATAAGAAAACAGAGGCTAGGTTAAATAACTGGCTGAAGTTCATCTAACCAGGAAGTAGCTGCTCTGCTGCTGAACTGCTTCCCAGTGGTAAGTCCCTGGAAGAAACTAAACTTCTGGGACACTCCCACAGTCATTACTTTGTTCCTTCTAATATCATAAGGGGCCTTAAGAATGTGGCTGGACAGTAGTTTCTTCTTCATACATGTCCTTATTTTCCACTTCTAAAACCAGTGTACCTTCTTTCTTTAAATCAGGAAAACATAAAGATATACTAAAAAGTAAAATATATTAAACCAATCTATAAATAAGATCCTCTGATCTTCAGCAGAAAGGCACAGTTTTCATTTTTCAAAGTTCTAGCTTTTGAAAACCTCATTCCCTATAGCCACTCATTACAAATTTTAACATGCATAGCACATCACTCGGGGATCTAATTAAAATGCACACCCCGATCAGAGATTTGGGTTGGAACCCCAGCTTCTGTATTTCGAACAGACTCCCAAGGGGCTAATGCTGCTGGGCTGTGGACCACACTTTAAGCAGCACCTTCATATCTCTGTGCTGCAGCAGACACACTTGGCATCTTGCCTACCCAAGAACCTAACATCTCAGCCCCACTCAGTACACTGAAGCCCTTCTGTATCCCACACATGCCCTTAACCTCGTCTAACAACACAACCTTAACCTACTGCTAGTCTTCACCCAGCTTGTGTGTCCAAGTCATTTCCATTGGATTCCTCGTTCTTGCTTTTGATCACTACGGAATTCTAAAAGATGTCAAGGGCTTTTCTCACTCCTTGCACTACATTGAGATTGATGCTGTCTACTCTCAACTGAGTCTCCAAAACATCTATTCCTCTCTCCTTAAGCTCCCAATTATTCCTCTCACTCAAATCCCCTTCAGCCAGTGACTTCATCTCTTACTTTAGAGAGTTGGCAGAAGGTATTCAGCGTGAGTTCTGCCCTCTTTCTTCCTCTCAACCTCTAAAGAATTCTATTTCTACATCTATCTTTATTTTTATTTTCCATCAGTGGTGTCCCTCCTGTTTTCCATAGCAATCCTCTGGATCCAGTCCTTCTTTATTTCCATCAAAACCCTCCTTCCACAATTTCCTCCTTTCTTCTCCTCTCTAACATATTCTTATGCTCAATCTTCAATTCACAAATATTTAGTTCTCCATTAAGAGAAAAATATTTTGCTGGTTCTGACCACTCTCTGAACCCCCCCCCCAACTTTGATGACTCAAAACATATCACACATGAGCAAAATGAAACCCCTGATTGCTATCACCCTACCACGCCCCACATCTGTACCTCCCTCAGTCTTCTCATAGCTGCAAATGGTGTCAGTGTTTATCCAGGCGCTCAGATCAAAAACCTAAGAGTCATCCTTCACTTGTCTGTCTCTCTTATCCCAACATCATTCAGCAGGTCCTAATTGATGATTCTGTCACCAAAACAAATCCTAAGTCTGACCCCTTCTCTCCATTTTCAGTGCTACCAGTCTGGTCTAAGCTACCCTTATCTCTCACATGAATTATTCAACAGCTTCTCATCATGTGTCCAAGCTTCAGCCCTTGCCCTCTGTAATCCATTCTCCACAATGAAGCCAAAGAGAATTCAGAAGAATTCTCAAAGAGAATTCAATCATGTTACTTCTCTAAAATCCACCAGTGGTATCCTCTTGCACTTAGAAGAAAACCCAGACTCCTATGTCTATCATCTTCTATCACTATCCCTTTAGTTTGTCAAGCTCCAGACACAAGTCTCTTTTGTTCCTTGCACATGCGTCACTGAGTCCTATCTCAGGATCTATGTGCTTTCTCTTCCCATCCACAGACCAGAATGTGTTTATTTTGTGCTTATCTTATTTTTATCAATAGCACTTTCAATGTCTGAAGTTGTCTTCACGGTTTACGGACTGTCCCTCCACACTAGAATGCAAACTCCAGAACAGTGAGGGTCTGGCCTGCCTTTTCCAGCCAGCAGTGAACAAGCACTTAGTGGGCTCTGATAAACATGGATCTACTGAACAAGTAAATGAATGAGTTACCCTATTACTCCTGGAAGGTATACACCAATTCTCTGTAATTCACTGTAACAAACTTCTAGAATAAAGAATCTACAACCACTGTAACCCCTTTTCACTGCACCTACCATTTTCTCTGTGATGTGACTTTTCCTCTCACCATTCTACTGAAACTGCTCCCTTGAAAGTCACCACGGTCATTTAATGACCAAACGCAACTGCTTTTTTAAAGCCTCGGCCTCCGAATATCTATGTATTTAACACTGTTGACGACTTTTCTTTTCTTGCAAAATGACTCTTCTCCCCAGGCTTCTGAGATTGTTCTCCCGTAGACCACATCTTTACCAACCCCTTTGCTGGCTCTTCGTCCTGCTCCTGATCTCCATTCTTGGGTCTTCCCTGTTGTCCAACATAAAGCTGTGTCAGTTTCTTAATTCTATACATACTCCTTTGGTGAATACATCTCATAGGACTTCAGCTCTTACTTCTTTGCTCATGATTTTAAGAAGCTCCCAGATCCCCACTCTCTCTCCTTACCTTCAAATTCATGTTCCAAACCCACCTTCACTCTATGACTCCTTTTTCTGTTGATATTCTCAGAAGATCAAGATACTAGAGTCTTCTCTAAGTACCTCTTTACTCTCATCATCTTATTCAGTCAGTACCATCTATAGATCCTTCCTTCGAAATCACTGTGTTCATCCTTATTTTCACTACCTACACTCTATTACCTCCTATACAGATTAACTACAATAGTCCACTGACTGATTTCCCTGTCCCTTTAGTCACTTTCCTCAAAGCTACCAGGCTCTAGGACCCCATTAACAAATTGCCATTGCCTATAGGGAAAAAAGGAACACTCAAATTCTGCAGTTATTCATTCAGCACAAGCAGAGCCTCAAGCCAGTTTTCTGGACTGTCCTCGACAATTCCACTTTCTTATTTTCTAAGGCATTTTCTAGAAATGAAAGTGTAATCTTATCATCTGATCACCTGTTCAGTTCACTGGCAATAATCTTTATAAGCAAATGCTAAGCACTGTAAAGCATTTTGGGGTCTTGACTTTTCTGCACCTGCATAACACCTGACTCCAGAGATGGCCAATTAAAGTTTGTCTAATCATTTTTCTCTGAAGCAAAAGTCTTCTAAGTTCATTATTTGCAAAGCAGAAGAATTAGATAATAGGAGAGGAGAAGTGAATGATTATATTAATAGATATGGTTGAAATCTCTGCAAATTTTAACAATATTAACAGCAATGTGTACAATCAACTGAAATTCTTAAAAAGAGTTATAGTTCTCTCATTAAGCAAAAAAATTTTGTTTTCAAATATAGGTGAAATTCAACCAAATTTTCAACTCCAGAAAGTCTCTCTTATCCTTAAAAGGTGTTCTTTTGAATTTATTTTATTTTATTTTTGTTAATTTCAGGTATACAGCACATTGGTTAGACATCTATATAGTTTATGAAGTGATCACCCTGATTACTCTATCACAATAGCCAAGATGTACTTCATATATACAATGGAATATTACTTAGCCATGAAAAAATGAAATTCTACCATTTTCAATGACATGAATGGACCTAGAGGTTATTACGCTAAGTGAAAAAGTGTTCTTTTGGTTTCCTATTTTACCTAGTTATCAGCCATTTATCTCTTTCCTCGCACAATCAATTTTCTTGAGAGAAGAGTTTGCGCTTCTGTTTGTCTTTCAAGTATATACTTACCCAGGTTGATCTCTCTTTTCTTCAATTACCACACAGTGAGCTCTCAGTACATACTGAATGCATGAGTGAATGAATACATGGACTCTTGTTCTCCCCTAGCATTCTCGTCCATTATTATAGCTTCAAATACCAACCGAAAAACTCACAGCTCTGAAATCTAAAACTCCACTTCAACCTTCCTTTTCTGCTTTAGTCCTGGAACCCTAACTGCTATGGGGCAGTCCCTTCTAGATTTCTAACTAGAACTTTAAATTTAGTGTTTTTTTTTTAATCTAAATGCAACATCTTTTCCACTGTTGTTTTTGTTTTTCTTATACTTGTCCATGAAATGACTATGGTCCAATGCGCTGTCCTAAACTGGAAATCATCTTAGATTCCCTTTTCTCTCGTTGATTTTTCTTCTTAAATATCTTTCAAATCTGTCCTCTATTCTCTTTGCCTGGTAAATCCTATCCATCTTTAAAGGTTTCGCTCAGTTATCTCTAGGAAGCCTTTTAAATGGTTCTTCTTTATCTGCCCATCATAGCACTCAGTAATCACAGAGTGTTGAATCATCAGCTTACAGGTTCTTTGAGGGCAGAGAGTAAGACTCAGCTACTTCTCATCCTAGCACAATGTCTGGCATATGATAGACCTTCTGTAAATATTTGTTCAATTGTTGACTAAAATAGACTCTCATTTGCCTCACCTTCACTGCTGTGATTCTCTCATCTCTCACTTGGATTACGACAGGTTTGGCTGCCACTGTTTTCCCAGGGATGCTCAGCTCCAAATACTGTCCACATTGAGATCAGAACTGGCTTGTAAAATGCTAATACAGACACTTTGTAGAGAGGCTCAAAGAGCAAGACAAACAGGAAGGGAGGCATAACAGAAAAAATGGGCTGTTTTTCCAGTTGGGTCACTCACTGTGACAGAAAACAAATGACTAAACTGATACAGTGAGTCTTCTGGCCTTATATTGACATCATTTGCTAATCCAAAGACAAGAAAATCAGAAAGTTATCTTCCTGTGTGTTAAGACACTGACCAAAAAAAAAAATTACACAGTGGTATTGAATTCACCATTCTTCTGAACTACTACAAGACCGCAGTCTATTTAAGAAGACAAAGAAAACTGTAAAAGGTTCTGACATGTCTGGTTGTGGATCAGCGAGATGAGGAACCTAAAGAAGAAAAATAGATATTGATGGAGATTTCAGATGATAAGATAGCCAGAAAATTTACCTCTGATGCTTTTCCTCTTCCATGTTAATCCCATCAAGATAGCTAAGGATTAATGCTGCAATAACAAGTAACTCCAAACCCTAACGGCTTAAAACAGCAAACATTTACTTCTTGCTCACATTTCACATCCATTGTGGGTGGGGTATCGGATCTGCTCCATATTTTTTTTATCCTCACTTTGGAAACCATCCAGACTGATAAAGAAACTACTATCTAGAACCACATCATCCAATAAAAACATAATGCCAGCCACAAATGCAAACCACATGCATAATTTTAAATTTTCTAATAGTCTTTTTAAATAGTAAAAAGAAACAGATAAAATTACTTTTAATAATATCTTTTATTCAACCCACTATATTCAAAATAGTGTCTTTTCAACAAGTAGTAAATATTTCCCTAATAACTAATGATGTTGAACATCTTTTCATGTGCTTATTTGCCATCCATACATCTTCAGTCAAGTACCCCCTCTTTATGTTGTTGTTTTTTTTCTTATTATTGACAAAGCATAACCTTTGATCACATACACTTTTTTTCCTGCACATGCACCCAGTGATATCAGTAAAGTTAGGTTTAAAAAGTTTTATGTACATATACAAGTACACACACATATATATAGACACACACTAATTAGATACGGAAAATGCTTTGAAACACAAAATGTTAGAGAATAAAATTTTCAGAAGCCTCAAAACAAACATCAGCAGAGCAGAGCTCTTTCCATAGCTGTATCTAACCATAGAGGTTTCCCTTTAACCAAAGAAAGGCCTAGAGCCTAGTATGGTAGCTGGCTATGCCCTAATAGGAAATGTTGCTACAGCTGATAGGGCTTGAGTAGTGGGCGCAGTAAGCAGGATGTTCCCATGGCAACAAGATAGATAGCCAAAGGTGGTAAGAACCAAATATATCCAGGACAGAGCTCAGCACTTAAGCATATGATTCAGAAGCCAGGCAGATCTGGGCTTGAATTTCCTTGGGCTACTGGCTCAGGGCTCATGAGTAATATTATTAACTTCATTTTCTTCATTTGAAAAATGGGGATGAAGCTGCCTGGAATGATTGCTGTAGAAATTAAGTGAAAAATCTCTGTGGTGTGTAGCAAAGTTATTGGCACTCATAGTAGGCACATAAACTCATCTCTTATTATGAAGGGGAGATTTAAAGTGGGGTTGGAGAGCATAAACTTTGGGGCCAGCCAGACTGGGCTAGAATCCTGAGTCTGATAAGTCCTAGCTGCGTGACCTTCGACAAATCACTTTACTCTCTGTGCCACAATTTCTTTATACACAAAATGAGAAAAATATGGTATAAGTCTCCTAAGGTTGTTGTTAACATTAACAGAGTTTATATCAGCAGAGTACTTAGGAAGGTGGTAGCAGACAGCAATTGTTTGCTATTACAGCTGCAGTGCTTTCCCTAAGCTCAGGTCAGTGTATAAGGAGCCTCTTGTCCATGACTAGTAATTCCTTCATTTGCATTACTCAACTAACAGCTATTCATAGAACACCTACTATGTGCAAACACTGACCTAGATATTAGAAGGGATTGAAAAATTGTAAAACACAGACACTTTTCTGACCCTAAAGAACACAAGCCCTAAAACAGGAAGCCTGGTCGATAACTTCAACCAACATAGTATGTGGCTATTGCTAAATAAATGATAGAGAAATTTAGAGGCATAAAATCTGCCATGAAAATAGAGGGAATTACAAAGAGAGAGCGGAGAGCTAAGGCATTAAGCTGAAACTTGAAGGAGGAATAAGAATGAGAGAGCAAAAGAGACAGAGAACAGAGAATATTCTACACCCTGGGGATGTATGAGCAAGAGCAGGTTCCAGAAGCGTGCTGGTCTTCCCAAGGACCAGTGAGATGGGTGTATGCCTGGAGTAGAAGGTGAGCAAGAAGAAAATCAGTTACGAAGGGCAGTTGGGGGCCAGTTTATAAAGAGCCTTAAATGCTAGGCTATTACTTCATTGTCTAAACTGTAGGCAGTGGGGATGCAAGCAGTTTATTAGTAGTTTCTAATTTTAATGTTGATAAAAATTACTCATCTATTTTTTTAAAAAAAGTAGAAGTGCAGACATAAAGGTCCCACGGCACATTGATGAAATCAGGGGTCCTGAAGTAGAGGCCCAGGAATATGTTCAGTGAAAGAATTCCACAGGCCATTCTGACAGAGACCAAAGTTGAACCCCCTGCCACAGAGCCCTTAAAACCTGGATTACCACAAATGGTTTCTAAGACAGAGGCGTCAGAAGAAAGATAACTGGGATTTGTTGAGTGCCCACACATGCCAGGTGACTTACAGGTAGTATTTCATTTAGTTCCAACAAGATCCCTGTGAGGGGTACATTATTATTCTCATTTTAGGTATAAAGAAGCAGATACTCCTACATGTTGCAAATGCAGTAAGTCACAGACTGGGCATTCAAACACAGGTCCCTGGCTTCAAGACCACTGCACATCCCACTGTATCACATGACCTCCCCATAAACACCTGTGTGCACTTTACCTTTGAAACTTAATTCAGCTCAAACTAAGTCAAGTAGCAAATGTGGCATCATAAACACTCTCCTCCCATCCTCATTTCTTTCCTCCAGAGGCGTCTATATTTTATCTTCCCTGAAACTGAGCCAAAATCACTGAGGACTATCATTACACATTCAGTTTATTTTTTTAAGCAAGCTTCTCCTAATGTTTTTTCTCTTTCCCTTCCCCTTTCCTCTCCAATATCTACTCAGTTTTGAAACTCCTTATTCAGAGAACACAAAATGGAACCTGAACTCATGAATTTTCTTCTGTGGTTTTTTTTTTGCCTGAAGGCTGATATGAGGTGATAGCAGGGAGGGTTTTGTCTATAATAGGCTTACACAAAATCCAAAGGAAATGATGTGGATGCTCTGTTTAGCTCTCAAGAAGCACCAGGAAGCGGTTCGTTATTTTAATCTAAGCAAGTTCCTCATTCTGATTTTGAAGGTCATCCTCTGCTGGTAGAATCTTACCCACAGTATGTGTGTCTGTGTCCGTCCACGTGTGACTACAAGAGACACTTAACATCTTTCCCAATATCAGTATTGTATTCTCCAGCTGCATGTAAGAGTCTCACTTTACAACGCCTCTTATTTTTTTCCCAAAAAAGTGTTAGAGTTTTCAGATTGAGTGCTTTATTTTTCTGACTGGCCGTCAGTCATGTGATGCAAGAACACATTTTTCTCCTTTTTGTATACTTTCTTAATTCTTCCACAACTGAATATTTTACAATTTATTTTTTTCCCAATCTAAATTGGAATCCTGGGTAAATGCCTACCAACCTCTTTTTGGCTTTGAATATTCTTTGAATAGAATTGACAGTTTGTACATTCCTTATCATACGTTTTCACTGAAGGAAATATCTGTCACTCTGGAGCTCAATCACATGTAGATTTACTTACCTATGACTATGCCCAAAAGGGCTTGAGCATAATTTCTAAGCCAAAGAGGTTCAGACATAACATCTATACCTATACTCTAAATATCCACTTTGAAAAGTGACACCTTCATTCCACCAGGAAAGAACTGCCCATGTTAGGAAGCCATAATGATGCTATGAATTCTCTGCAGACCACTATGTGCAAATATTCAGATCATGTAATGAAAATCCCAAGGAGTGATAGTCACCTAGACTACATGTGAATAGCGACCCCTGGAGTTGCTCAGTGCACATCCTGCTCAACCACAATAGTAGCCCTTCAGTAGGAAATTTATTTTCCCCGAATGTAAATAGTTTTCCAGATCCTTAATAGTTAATGGCCATTTATGAACTCTTTTGCTTGGCTGAGCACTATAGTCAAAGTCTCATAAATTAAAAATTAGAGATATAGGTTTAAGGAATAGGAAGATATATGGACAGCCTTATCTTTATTTCCCCCATATTTTTATTATTCCCTAGAATAGACTGACTTTGTTAAAAAAAAAATTCATAAAGTCATTGGGATGACTCAAGAGATTAGAAATGGTGTTATCTTCAGTACATGAAAGTGGGTTGTGTAAAAGGAGAATCATTTATGGGAGACAAAACATCAGAGTCATCACACCAAAAAGACACTAAACACAGTCATGTTTATTTCAAATATAAAGTGTACTCCGTATTAATAAATACTTTTAACATTGGATGTAGGAAAACTACTGTGTGTGTTCTAAGAAGACAGTTTACTAAAGAATCAGAGAAAAGGTAGGGCTTTGATCAAACAGTCTGGGAATAGGAATAACCCTGTGGATATTGTGTGGAATTAGGATAGGGAGAGAGAGGAGTAGATAAAATTGGGAAGAATTTTCTACTCCTTTTTACTCATTGGGGCCTTAAAATTAAAAATCTGAAATTGGAAAATACACTTCTGCACACATAACCACTTTCTTTCTCGATTTTGGATTGGAATCACTCATTAGAGGACACAGTCAAAAATTGGGAACAGTTACCCGGTTTGAATCTAGGCCAGATTATTCTGATTGATAATGGGTTTGCAAGGCTCTTCAGAGGTCAAGCAAAAGAGTCTACAGTTTATGCTTAAAGCTCAGGCATAGCCACAGTATCATCAACTGAAGGATGGAAGGCACTGAATGCTGTTGATGGCCACCTCTACTTGCTCTGCTAAACTTGAATTCTTTCAGTCCTGTCTTTGTATAAACTCATCATCCCTTCTGCCCACCTGTGGTGTAGCCCCTGTGCCCTCTGGAGCTGGGGTTTGGGGGACACATTAGCCATGCAGCTGCCCAGGCCCCTCACTCATGGAGATAACCCATTAAGGGAACCCGGATGGCCACTTTTTTCTGCAAACACTCAAATGGAACTATCTCAAAGATTTGGAGTTCCCCATCCTGATTATCATACATGATAAAGAAATGTTCCAGAAAGGGACTAAGGTAGACTGTTCTCAGATCAGCATCAGGTGGGAGCAGAATATGCCTTCACTGGATACCTTCAGGCATGAAAGACCCTCGGCTACCTCTGGCTTTCTTAGCTCTTCTTCTCAGAAGACATAACTTTCCAGGCTATAGTTAGTGAAAGAAAACTTCAACATAAGAGCCCCCACTGCAGCATTGCCTCTCAGGAAGTTTCTGGGTAGAGGGAGGAAGGAAGAAGAGAGGTCTCCTTCATTTTGATACATGACCTGGTAGCCAAGAGCAAGGGAAAGTGGTGAAAGAGAACAAAAGAGGCAAATGCCTGGTCCTCGTAGTACAGACTGGGAACAATTTTGAAGGGAAGAGTCATCTCAGGTTCTGAAGGCCAAGACTTAGCCAAACAGGGACACCAGCTAGATGACTAGAGACACTTTCACTTCCATGGATATTGGAATCACAGGACTTTGTGTTTAAGCTAGGGAGAACCTCATGGAACTCTCTTCGTTTTCCAGAAGAGGAACCTGAGGCCTGGAGAGATTAAGCAGTGTACTCAGGGGACACGGAGAGTGGCAGAGAGACTGCAGTGAGCCATGTGGTTGGTACAGGTGAACATCACGCAGTGTGTGGTTAATTACATTCAGAAACCCCGAGATGAAAATATCCCACCCTGGGGCTCTTGTTGCTCTGTCACCAGAAATAAACAGATCTTGGGCTGAGCTTATCCATAGGGTTCCCTCAGGAGGGTGAAGAGCTGCAGATGTGTCCTCACTTCCCAGTCCGGGAGGCCACCTGGATGGCTTTGATCCACTCAGTGCGCTCCTTGGGGGTGGCCGCTTGCAAGAAATAATGAACTTCATGAGCCGTAATGATCTCAAAGAGGTTCTCTTCTTCACTCTTCCTGCCTGGTGAAAGAGAAAGTGAATGACAGTAGACATGTGCACCAGAAAGGCCACCTCATTCATCCTCCTTCTGCAATGAATGAAATTTCTATTTTTTAAGTGTTCTAAGAAAGTTAAAAAGGTGTTTTTCAAACTTACTATCATTGTAGGATCATATATATTCAATTTATAATTATATATAGTATTTATATAGATAGGTACATAATATGGTCGTGTGTATGTGTGTAAGAAATGTTTAAGAAATACATGAAACACTCAAGGAGAAACATTTTCTTTTACAGTTTACAAAGAAATTAAACTCACTTTTGCATACCAATAGTGTTTAATGAATATCTTTCCTCTGCTCATAATATAAACCAAGATATGACCCTAGTCTATTTTTTAAATTTATAAATAAATAAATAAATAAACAAACAAATAATTAGACCCATAGCTAGTACCACCAGTATAGCCTACCCCCAAACTAAAACATAATATGGGGAGAAGGGAGTGAGCTGATCTAGGGGTAGTAAAAATCTAAGCTTTTGCAGCTGTAGTGTTGGCCTGTAAGTCTATAACATCATAATCCTCAAATAACAAGGCGGAACAAGGGTCTGGTTGTCTAACCCACATCTCCACAGTGATACTGCTCATCCCTGCACCTGCAAAGTCAGCCTACACCAACATGATTATTTCTTGTACCGAATCATAGACTTCTGATCTGTGACCTGAAGGTCATCTGTGCTGCTAAACCACTAGCACAGACCTAACTATAACCCAGGTGCACCTTCCACTCACCACACTGCCTCATTGCACAAATGTCCCTTTGGTTGTGGGAGATTTCCTGGTCTGTAAAAGGCCCCCATTAAGAAATGTTGTGGCTCAATTACAGGCATCAGGAGGTAACAATTCTCTCTATTTAAACCAGTTCTGACGTGAAGGACTCTTCTCAGCATTGATCAAAGATTTACTCAAAGCATTCACAAAACCACTCTAACTCCCCAAGGCCCAGAAAGCCAGGGCAGCAGTTGGGAGAGAACAGCTCTTGGTTTCTCCCTGGTTTTCAGACAGAAATTCATCCATGCTTATGCCTGAAAAATTGAGCGAGTGATTGCTGTAGGCTCAGGATGCCCAGGTGTGGAGAGAGAGTTTGAGTGGGCACTTCTCTCTCAAACAAAAATGCATTCTTACCATCTGGGTTGCTCTCCACTGAAGTCACCACACAGCCTCTCAAGTGAATTGCTCCCAGGGGATCTTCCCCCTGTAGGAGAGAAGAGTCTTTTGTTGTTTCCAAAGTATAATGTCGGGATATACCATATTCTACTGGTACGAAAGCTACAAAGACTCCCAAATAGATGAAAGCAGAAGAAGATTAAAGAAAACTGCTTCCAGGTCCTCCACCCCACTCCCAGTCCCACTTTACCCAGGGAGGCAGGATGAGGAGAAGCAGGTCAATCTGAGCTTCATATCTGGAGGAAAGCGGCAGGAGAGGTGGAGACTCTGAATCACCACATTCCACAAGAGAAAAACTGCATGTTTTTAGAGCTCTTTGGCCCTATGCAACTGACACCATAATATAACCCTCATGGGAAGGAATCAAAGAGCCCTGAACCCAACCCAGACAGCCTAGTCTTTATGCGTTAGAGTTGGTTTATTTTATTAAGGTAAAAGCCTCCTCTTCTGAGTATTAAACAGCCCAAATGGCTAGACTTATATAATGCTTTCATCCAAGTTGTCCTAGAAGAAAAATAATCACTTTTTCGTGTATTAAACCGAAAGCAAAGTATTGCACAGGCTGAGATCCTCTGAAAATACCAGATTGGGAGAAACAAACAAAGAAAAAAATGTCTTGAGCTGACTAAATAAATAACAATACAGTGATATTTTCTTCCATCTCTGAGCTCATGCTAGCCTCAAAACCTAAGATATCAAATTTTTGTAATAAGAGGGGCTAGGAAAAGATAAAAGAAGGTGGGAGAACAAGAAGGAGGATATCAACATAGCAAAATTGGAAATGAGAAGCCCCAAGAACTGGTGCAGTAAAAGCTTTCACTGGAATGGATTTATTAGCCACAGGATCTTACCCCAGCAGGGTCATAGTAATGCAGGTATGCAGGGTCTTCTCTCAGGATGAACTTCCTCACTTTCCAGTTTTTCCTCCTATGCCCCTATATCCAGGATCAACATAAGAAAAGGAATGATGAGTTCTTAGCAGCACTCTGTATATATAGCACCTACATAATAAGTCTTTACTGAATTGAAAAAAGAAAAAAAGATGAAATACTAAATTCAGAAGAACCAGGTCCTAACCCAGATCTTTGTCAGGCAGACAGCACGAGAGCTAATGAAAAATTCAGATGTTATTAAATTATGGATTAAATTATTTCCAAAAAAAAATAATAAATAAAATTAATAAATTATTTCCAAGGTTATATTCCAGCTTGGTATCATATAAGACAGTACTACATACAATGTACTATGTTAGGTAATCTGGAGGCTATAGAGAGATTTAAGATATGCCCTACTCTTCTAAGAGTTTATAACCTATTTGGAAATATACGATAGCAAATGTTCAAATCAAATAATTGGTACAGATAGTGGATTTCAAAGGAGTGAAACACAGCATATGTAATTGTGGATTTGGATGTCGAAGAAAGCTTTATAAAGACCTGCACTTATCCATGTGGTACACACAGGAATTAGATGAGTGAGAAAGAGGCCAAGTGAGAAGACCATTGACAACAAAAAAGCAGCAGTGGGAATGCACAAGGCATATTCAGACATTGATGAATAAGGCCAGTCTGAAAAGAAGGCAGGGTTCATGAGGAATAGCAGAAGCAATGCTCAAAAGGAGAAGGGATGTAGTAAAAATAAAAGGTGGGGGTGTTGCTGATAGCTTTTGAGTTGGAAGGGAGGAGATTACAGTCACATTTTAGAGAGATTAATGGAGTGACAACAAATTGCATGGACCAGCTGGCTAAGTTAAAGATAAGCCGGGGGGACAATAATAAGGTAAAAAAGAGATCATTAGAAAATGATTTCAGTTATTCAGGCATAAAATTGTCAAGGATGAACAGCAGGTAACAGCCAAAGAAATGGGGAAAAATAGTTGCTGTGATAGACACAATAAAAAAGAAAAATAGGATTTGGCTTTTTCCAATAGAATTAAACACGGAAACTGTCTAGACTGTGGATTTTGAGGGCAGGATTTTTGTCTCGTTTGTCTTTGGTCCACCAATGCCCAGCACTGTGCCTGGAACGTGGACACTGCTTCATATCTGCTTATAATCACCTTGAATTACCCAGTTATTTCAATTAGTTTATAGCAGTTTTTAAAAATGTTACAGTAAACTTGATTCTGTGATTTCCCACAGAAAATTCAAATAACGAATAGCTTCAGAAGCCAAAAAATTTTTTAAAGATATACGCTTTCTAACCTGCCAACATAAAGAATATTGTTGTTTCTAAAACACCACATATTGACAGACACATATATGAATTTTCCAATATTTTTCATTGTACTTGTGTAGGAGGATATGAAACATTTATGATTTCAGCAAACAGTGCCTCCTTCATAATGCCAGGTCAGAGGAGTTTAAAGTGAGCTTTCAACAATGGGTCTAAGTTATTTGGCTGAGCATTTGGTCAAGGAGCTCATCTCTAAAGAGCCTTTTACTGGCCAGAAGGATGAAGCCAGGAACTCTATAGAGTCATATGTGAGAAGAGAGAATATTTCATCCTACAATATCATATCCAGATGGCTTTTGCAAAGTGTCGGCTTCTAAAATTCTTTTTATAAATTCCTGTTCTTTGCCTTAATGTTCCCCATAAAATGTTTCTGCCCCACAGCCACTTCCTCTTGACCTGCAGATATACTTGGCATGTTCTCTTAAGCAAATATTGAGTGAATACCAAGTTCTCATGAGTCAGTGGAAGAGGAAGGTATTAGGAGGATGTGAAATGAGGCAGTCCTGGCTAACCACCATTTTCCCTTTAATATGACATCGCAATGTGATGCATTGAAGAGTATGATGTTAATAAGAAGTGTCTGATCATCTTTCATTTAATGAATATTTCCTGAAGGATCTTAAGGAATGCACACATGCCTAGGATTTCCAAGAACTAATGCTGATCTGTCAAAGTCATCTACCTATATTTGATTTAATTCACTCTACAAATGTTTATTGCCTGTTATAGACCAAGAAGAATGCTGATCTCTGCAGCAGATATGAGAAAAACATATATAGCACATTGTGTCTCCCCACCAAAGAATCTATATGTGGTTGAAAAACTAAATATTTTATTCATTGTCATAACAGAATAGTTATATCAAAAAGGATTATATTGAATATAGTCAAGTATCTTCAAACTTGCTACGTCTCCCAAGTAGAATTATTTCCTCTAGGTTGGGAGAAGAGGGGAGAAGAAGGGTGGAGGGAAGGGGACCGACCTCCACTTGAACACAGCTACTTCTCACTTGTAAGGTGTGAAACATAGTTGTCCTTTTTCATGATTAGCCTTCTACGCAGGTTAACCCTGGCTAACTCCCAGGGGTAGACACAAGGGTGGTTTAGTTTTCATGGCACCTAAAGAGGGAACTTAGTTAAATTCCCTCACATGATTCTGATATGAACCAGGGTTATAAACCACTGAGCTAAGAGACTGGAAACATTAAAGGGAGCTGTCGATTCAAACAGAAGAGGTTTTTGTTCCCTCTCTCATCCCAGAAAAAGGAGATAAAAGAATATTCTAAAAGAACAAAATTCCTGAACACACATAGATTCCTGTTTTCTTTATGTTTAAAGGAGGTTTATAAGGATGACTATTTAAATAGTGATGTTTTGATAATAGGATAAATTAGCTTTAAGAAAAAGGCTCTGTGGTTCTCGACCTTAGCCATACATCAAATTGCTTGGGGAACTGAAAAACGCAATGACTCTGATTTAATTGGGCTGGAGTGCAATTTTAACAGATCCCTGGAGGAGGAAAATGTGCACCAACTGAGCTAGTTAAAGCTGAATTGTAGCTATTGACGAGTAAAGGAAGGCGAAGAAAAACAGGGAAGCAAGCCTCCTCTGGTCCTCATCTTCTTCAATACACACTCAGGCACCCATTACCCTCAGTCAATTGTAGATCATCCAGGGTCTCCTTTGGGGTTTTTTGCCCAGATAAATGACTCCATTCTAGTCCAGCTTTGTTTACCCCTTTTCAACTTTCATGTTCAATTTCTCAGGGTCCACTCTAGACTAGGGCTTGTCAGATCAACTAATTCTAAAAGAGTAATTAATGAATGATAATATAGAATTATAGAAAGAATTGACAACATAAGAAAATAATAAAATTCCTTCCCAAGTTACTCTTCATGGCCACCTTCCAGCAGAAACATAAGAATATTTGGCAAAACCAATACAGAAGCCAGCGACAGGCTAACTCCGCCCATGGGCAACTGCCAGAGCCTTCCCTACACAAGGCTGGCCTGCTCCTATGCTTTTCTTTTAATCTAGTCAGTGGTTACCTTGTTATAAAAGTTATTAGAATAGCCTGTAAATTCTTTCTAGATCTTTATTGTATTATTTCTTAGGACTCTATTCTCTGAAAACCTGATGTTAAGGCAAATTTTCCACATTAATGCCCACTTCCCCTAGTAAAACTCAAAATCTATTTCTATAACTAATCTCAATTAACCCAAATTCCTTCTTTTCAAGTGTAAATACATGCTCAAGTTCATTCTCCCCTCTTGCCCTGAAAGTTCAGGGTTCTATGATGAGATAAGCCAAATCTCTCAGTCTCATGGGGCCTACAGACAGAGCACAAAAAACTCCTTACAGCAACCAGGTTCTCTCCGTTATATACTGAGCAGTGCCTTTAAGATGACTCACAGCACAACCAGGAAGGCAAAACCTTGGCCTCATAAAGTAGCGTTGGTTTCTGTGACACTATTTGTTGGTATCAGTTTGTTTCACCTTAAATATCCTCATGTCTTTCTACTGCTTCTTCCTCTACTAGGTGCTGGCCCTAACTTCCTCACTCTGCCTCAGCCCTTGTATTCTCTTACCTCTTGGCATGGTCACTAACTATAGCTCTTCAGCTCTTCAGCCTTTGCCTCCCAGACCGACAGTGGCCTGTACCTGTAGACACCTGGTAACTGCACACAACTTCTCCCAGGGACTGAGTTCATGCCTTCTAACTGGATTTGCCCTTTGTTTGCTGATGCTTCTGCAGAGTTGGCCTCAGGCATGCACTAGGTTTAGTCTAACCATGTCCTATCCACAATCTGGAATGGAACTTCTTTGTTCTCAACAGTATATGATGTTCCTTGTCTAGCTGTGACCTATTCCTGTTTCACAGTTACTTTGTAGAGAGGAGGAATAGGCAAATGGAAGTATTTTTATTATGAAATATGATTGTCTTTTGGATGGCATCTTTTAGCCAATTGATTTCCTCCTCCTAATTAAAAGGTTAATATTTTTCTTGAAACATCTATTTTTCCCATGATATTGATAAAAGAGAAATTTCTCTTTTCCAAGGTGGATCTTCTGCCCTGTCTGCCTCAGTCCTTTTGACCTAATGCCACTTTGATCATTTACTTAGCTAGTTGTCTATCTTTTTCTCCATGGGTTTCATTTGCTAGTTGACTATTGGTCAAATGAAATACCATTTGTGGTTTAGAAATAAAATGAAGCCAGTAGGGGGAAAAGGTGAGAAGGGAAGAGCAGTGGCCACTCACCTGCTTTAGTAGACATCCCTGCTTGATAATGACTCCTCTGAATTCTTCTTTCAGAATAACATCATCATCACTGGAATTCTCTTCACAGAAGAACCCACTGTCTGGCTATGAGGAAAGAAATGGCAAGTTTATTTTATGAGTCTTAGGCATATTACTATTTTACCATCTCCATCTCCCTCTACCCTCCAGCCATTGAGTAGGCTCCTTCTTTTCCTCCCCTGTGGTTCATATCCCAACCTGAAACTTAAAGGCTGTCCTTGGTTAGCTCGTTTCTCTTCCCCTTTTATCTTGTTTCTAGATGCTCATCCTCTCTTGTTTCTTCTCATGTGACCTTATCAGTATCCTTTCATTTTCTTGGGTTCCCCAAGATACATTCTAAGTCTAGCTCAGCACATTTCTTTCTTCAAAGCCTTCCTTCTCTTGGGACTTCATGGCCACATTCTTGAAAGTAGAGTTGGTTAACTTCTAAGACACTGCACAACACAAACTCAGTTACAACCTCTGCCACTCAGCCCCTTCTACTTGGAGAAGACCAAGAGCACGTGTCCATCCTCATTCTCTGAGGTCAGGAGGGGACTGAGACTTGTTCAGCTATAAGCAAGCAATGAATCGTACAGAGGAAGAGGAGCCACTGTGATGGGTATTTTTAGAATCCCACATTTAAATAGCTACAAACAAGCAAATTAAAAGTCTGAAAAAAAAACTGACAGCAAAACTTCCCCCAAATGAAATGAAACTCTCTCTGGGATATCCATATCATTTTTTAAAAAAAGTTTGTTCTCTAAAGTAGCTAACTTTTGTGCTCTGACACTAAATAGAAACAAAACTGCCAAAATTCCCCTAGAAATCTAGTTGCAGGATTTCTCACACGGCCCAAGATCATTGTGTTACATAGTATTTCCCAGTCTGTGGTAAGCATACCATGGGAGGTACACAAGACAATTGAGAGAGGTGATGCAGATGAAAACATTTTGTATGAAAAGTCATGTATTTTAATGTATATTTAGAAAACTACAACCAGCATATCGTGATATTATGGATCTCCCTCTAGAAAGGAAGCTCCATAAAGGATGCAATTTCTGCCAGTTGTTGTTTTGTTTTTTTGTTTTTCTTTTGTTTTTTTTTGTTTTGTTTTGTTTTGTTAACGGCTGTATCTCCTTCGTCTTGGAGAGTGCCTAGCATGTGTGAGGGCCTAACAGGTTTTTATAACTGAATTACTGAATAGATATAGTAAAGTTTTAAAAGTCCATTTAAAGAAAACTATTCTAGTAAACAATATTTTCCTTTAAATTGATTCACTTAGATGTGGCAGACATTGGCGGGGCGGGGGGGACAGCTGTCAAGTCTGAAACATGTAACAGCTCTCTGTAGGGCTGGGCCTTTCTTTAGCACACGCGGATGTGAACTGAAATCAGCCCCTAGAATCTGCCCAGGCAGTCCCCATTGCAGGAAGAGTAGATAGGTAGCTTTTCTCACTTACAAAATAGTAGAAGGCATCAGGGTTGTCCAGGAAAGGATTTTCAGCAGTTCCATCCACTGCATTCTTGGACAGGTCTCCAGCAGGCTGCAGGTAGCCTTCGTTCAGCAGCGAGGAGGCGATCATGAGGCCTTCCTGGCGATTCCGAACAGACTGATTGGAAACCAGCCAGTCGATGACACAGTTACCTGGATGGGACCATCAGAGGGAAGGTTAACTCGCTTAATCAAAGAACAAATCATTGACAGTCACCTCTGGAAAGCTCCAGAGCACTCACATGTCTGACTTGTCTTATCTTTTCCCTATTATTCCAAGAAGAAAAAAAACAAAATCAGTGGGATAGATACCTAGAAACAAAAAGAACCATGTTAAGTCTTGAGGGGAAGAAAATCTATATGCATCAAAGAAACAGTTTTTACTATTCCACTCATTTACTCCATTAACAAACATTTATTTAGCATCTACTAGGTGCTACAATGGGTATTGGGGAGACTCATTCAGGGAATCTAAAAAGGAGAGATGGGTGATAAGTAATTGCTATCACAACTGCTATACTATGGATCAATACAGCGGAGCTACTGGGTCAAACTTGCAGGAAAGTATGGAAGGGGTGGATGGGCGAAGGGGACTCTGGACTCACTGACAGGAAAGCTTTACAGAGGAAGTGACACTAGGCCTTTAAAATGAGTAGATTGTTGCCAAGCACATGAGGCAGAGGCTGAGAGGAGCCAGCACAGGCTGAGGGGAGCAGCAGTGTGAATAGATACAGACAGGCATGAAACAGCCCATTTCGGGGCCAAGGGGGAGGAGTCTGTGACAAGAAGACAAGAAGAGACAAGAGGGAAAGGAAGGCACAGAGTGAGCCGGGAGAGCTTTATTGGTGCATCAAGAATTCTGACAATGGGGAGCCACTGCAAATTTCTAGGCAGGAAATAATATGGTCAGATATGTATGTCCTAAATTAAAATTTGTTGATAACACTTGCACTGAATGTCACACCTTTTTGCAGGGTCTAGCAGGAAACTTGAGAAGTCATTTAATCAACATTCTGCCTCAAGAGAGATTTAAAAAGAGAATAAAATAAAATTGACCCCTCAATTGGATTATTAGCTAGCCACAGAAAAGCTTTGTATTAAAAACAACATATTCTTTACAAAAGTAGCCAACCAGGAAGCCAACATAACAGGCCTCAAGTCTCGGGTCATCTGAAAGAATAGGAAGATGAGCCATCCTTGAACCAGGGGTGAAAGTGGTTGGTTAGTGAGCCTTAATGAATTTCATATATGAAGGGCTTTGCCTACTTTTCTTTCTCTAGAAGGATACCTAATTAATAGTGTATTTCTGCTTTTAATCCTTGCAGAGACCCTGTAAAAGAGGTAAGGCAGTAATTGCAGATCGCATTTTCAGGATAAGAAAATTAAGGCTCAGAGAACTTAAGTAATCTTAGGCCTGTGTTATGCCTGCATGGAACTTATCTTCAGTGTTCTAAGCCCAGACTCCATGCTTGTTCAGCCAGGCATGCTGAAGCTTGAAAGACAACTTCAGTCTAGTTTCCTTATCAGCTAACATTCAAAGTCCTCCATCACATGTCAGCAGTACCCAGGTCCCAGTCTCTGCTATAGACATGTGTCTCTGCTGACACCACCTGATCCTACATGAAGGCTGTACCCCACCTGATTTCTAGAAGCCATCTTGACCTTCATTGGGGAGGACTGAAGAAGTTCTAGCCCAATATTCTGGGACTAGTAACACACTGCACAGGAAATAAGTCTGGCCTGGACCTTGTGCCCAGATCTGCATAGGGAACCCCATCCCTGTCTCCACAATGTTCCCTTTGTCCCAGGCTCTGTCTTGGTGACCTCAGTCCTGCTAGAGTTAAGGCTCTGCCTTGCTTTTGTTGGGTTTCCCTTACCACTGCCCAGGCTTGGTATCTTTACCCAAAATCTTAGCCCAATCTTTTCTGATGTTAATGGCCATCTACCTTAACTCTCTGAAGCTGAATTCCCATGGTATACTACCCTGTTAGCTGAGCTCACACCCTCTACCTCTCCACCTTCTTGGCCTGGACCTGGACAGTTTCCATGCATTATCTGTTGACTAATTCTACATCTGTTGTTTCTTCTCAGAGTTTTTCTCTCTTGATCTCTCTTGTCACCATGATCAAGACATGCCTAGCATTAGACAAACCTAATCTCAAACTACACATCCTATTTTTCCCCTTAATGAACCACCAGCTCTACCACGCTGATCGCTCTCTTTTCCTGCATGTATATCCTGCATATCTCTGTGCCATAAGTTTGTCCTCACTGTCCTCTCTGCTCAGCCCCCTCATCAACATTCCTTCTCACAAATATTTAATGAAATTCTATTTATCTTTCAAGATCAAACTTAAGCACCCCTTCCTATTCATCTCTGAGTACTTTCTCCTTTCTGAACTCACAGAATTGATTGTCTTGTACATTATAGCAAGCCTATAAAATAGATGTGCCATGGTTATCCTTATTTTATAAATAAAAGTGAAGCAAAGAGAGGCTAAGTTTTTTTGCCTGAGGATTTATAGCTAGTAAGTTGCAGAGCCAGGGTTTGAATCAAGACAGTCAGCCTCCAAAGAACATGTTTTTAACTACTACACCATTTATCTAAACTCGTAACACTTAAAGACTGACCCTGTGCAGCCTCAGACATCCCTAGTATTGTTACTGAAATCTTGCATTACATCTTAATCCCTGTTTATCATTTTATTCAATTCTGTGTCTCCTTTAACATAATACCATTTATTGGCAGAAAAAAATGATCTTTTGATTGATATAACTATGATCTTTTGATTGATATAACTAGAATTTCCAAAACTACATCTTGGACAGCAAAGTTCTTATCTACCCTTCTGGTAGAACTTTCCATGCTGGGCAAGTTCAATTTTCATGTTCACCATTCTATGACTCCATCCACCCACCACGCTCCACCCACCATGCTCCACGCCCACACCACACACATTAGGCTGAGCAAGAACTTCATCTTGCCTTCCCCAGTGGCCCCATTTCAGACTCACAAGGCCTTTTACCTGTGAAGCAGTGATTAAAAATCTTCTTGTCCTTCTCGAGGTTCAGTTCTTTTATTCCTTTTTCAGTATCTTTCATGGACAAATACAGAGCACTGCACAAAGATAGAAATGGACAGATGAGTGGGAAGCATTTCAGAATGGTGAGTCCTCTCAGAGAGTCCACCTGGAGAGGTTGGCCATGAGCACAAGCTTCCCCATGCCCCCCACCACGAGTGACCCCATACCTAATCTCTCCAACAGATTATAAGCAGTTAAAGGGCATAGTTGTTATTTGCATAACTTTGTGGCCTGAGTAGCATTCAATAAAATGTACTAGAAAGATGCTTATTATTTCTTAAATTCATTAAGCTCTTTGTTGATTTAACTCCTGGTACCCGAAATAGAGCTGCCCCCTGGTACCCGAAATAGTGGCAAAGATTAAAGGTTCTCAGGGCCAATTTTCCATACACATTCTAGATCTCCAAGGTCCCTCAATTCTCATGTCTCAGTCTTTTAAGTGTCTTTCAGGAAACCATCTGGTGTAGGCATTTGCCTCCTAGAAAGTGAACATTTTGATTAAACTTATCTCTTATTCTAAAAATTATGAGATAAGATGAAACAATGAGTTTTCATTTTTGTCCCTGAAGTAATAAACTGAAGATAGCCAGATCAGAGATATTGCAAGCAACCAAACAGAAGGCCACTTTCATGAAGTCTGAGGCTTCACACAGCACAAGCATTATTCTCACTTAACTCTGACAGCCATAGCCAGAAATGTGGTCACTTGACAACTCTAGCCATCAGCTGCAGCTAGACGAGGCACCTCCTCTTGGGTCTCTACTCAAAATCTTTCCTGGTGAGAGAAGGTGCTCAGTCTCACCAAGCTCAGTGTGCAGACTTTATCAAACTCTTGCGACATGTCAAGTCTGTGTTAGGCTTACAGAAGAAGTTTTTCTTCAGTTCCTCTCAGGGACACCCCCCCCCCCCATTTTGTAAAAAGAACCCTTGTTGGACATTTTAAGCAACCAACATGGAATTTTTCTTGAAAGGGCTCCTGTTTCAGGGTATGCTCAGCATAAAAGTAAAACTATCAAGAAGCAAAGAGATTCTCAGAGAAAAAGGTCCATGTGATATGAGATGTGAAACATGCAGGAAGGAAGGACGCCTACTCCCAACCGCTATCGACGGCTGAATTTACCTCTGAGTTTCTAAAAGTCTTTAGATAACAGCCATCATCTACAATTCCAAGGCAGCCAACATCAGAGGACATTAAACCAGGCCAGGATACAAATGACTTCCACTCAGGATGGGTGTTCGCCTTGGCTGGTTTATGTTGACTGTGTGAATGTGTGCTCTTGAACTTGAAATCTCACACACTTGGATGCATAGCCCCTGCCATTTTCTGCCTACCTAGAGATACTGAAGCTTTCTTTCAATACTAGCTTATTACGGTTACTTCATAAATGAAATGATAAATTATCTCTATCTCTCTGTCTCTATCTATATGGCTCGTTCTCAAGCGCACTCTCTCTCTCTTTCTCTCTCTCTCTCATTCCCTCTGCCAAGATTACCCAAAATGAGAGAGTGTATACTTCATTAGCCTCCTCTCCTCAATTGCTAGGTCTCAGAAAAGCATGATCACTCCCTCAGATCCAGGTAAACATCTTAGTACACCAAATGCCAGTATGAACCTGGAAGAGTGCATACAGCTTTCAGAGGTGACTAAAGCAAACCTTAGTGCCAGAACTGTTATAAGATTTCCTCAAAGGTGGGATAGGGGTGGGGCAAGGAAGATGGCAGAAGGAAGCAAACATAGAAAGTCACCCTAAATCAATGGTTTCTGGAAGTCGAATGGATCTCCTGGTGGATTTCCTCGCAAACTTCTGGCCTCCTTCAATGCATTTAATGGCCTTCTTAATGTCCCGAACCCAGCCATCTCTCTCTTCCAGGAAGGCTGCCTGGAAGAAGTGGTCCTGCTGCTTGTTTGTAGTGATCTTAAACACAAACTAAAAATCAAAACACATTAGGGATAATTCATTTCAAGGGGCTGAGGCCCCTTAAGAAGCATAGTTGTTGAGCCCACCTTGTTCTATAAGTGCTTGGCCAAGAGACACCCAAATGCCCAGAGTGGAATGTGGGTGGTGGTGAGAGGAACTGCCCCAGGGAACACCATTCACATGATAGGCTATGCACAGGCTCAAAGGTCAGTGCCTGGCAAGGTGTTCAACGCAGCTAATGATGTCAACTCACCATCCTTTTGCCGAAGTCCTGACAAGGGCTAGTCAGAGTGCTTCCTTTCAAGGGAATCATTCCTTTGGGGCTGCTGTCACTTTTCTTCTTATAGAATTCAATTCCATCTTCTAACAATACAACCCACATGGGTTTCCAGGTGTTGAACACACTCCCCTGTAATGACAACAAAAAGAGTTGTATAACAATGTGTTCTAAAACTATTCTATAATGGTGCAGGACTTTGTTAATTGCCTAGCTTTGTGTGACAAGGCTGCTAGTAAAGCATCCTTCAGGGGAGAAGGGGATTGCCATTCTGCTGGAACTTTAAAAAGTTTTTCTAAGATAAATCGTATAATTTAAATTGTACAACACTCCTATAATTAGCCAGCCCATAAGCCTCTTATGGGCCACTACCAGAGGAATATGGTGTGGATCTCTACTCCTCTTGTGCACTTAAAGCTGGCTTTCAGGGGCTTATTTGCTATTCCCAACTCTGCCTGTTGTGTTTATTTAAACCCGGGGATGGCAAGTAGATTCTATCTCAAATGTCAACTCAGACCGACTAGTAGTTGATGCCTAAGGCTGGACTCACATAGCTATATGATCCAATAGCTATGTTAATGGCAGACATGGAGGCCATAAATGGTGGCATGCTAGCTGCAGTGACTCTCATCCTGTGGTCTAATTAGATTTTATCTGAATAAGAATGTCAAGAAGAAATTCAGAGAGCAGCCTTGTGTGACAATCTCTTGCAAAATGGCCTGAGATACCAGAATGTTGCTTTGCATGTCGATGTAGCTTGGAAAACCCTTACTGAAAAAGTTTCCAGTTTGGGTTAATGTCAATTGCCACTGTACAAATAAATTAACTATTCTGACTAGGTCAAGAAAGTTGCTCTTTCTTGTCTAGATTTTGAGTGGGCTTTGAAAAAGGAAGGAAATAGGGTTCTTTGCCTCTCATCATTGAACCCATGAGGTCACCCTGTCATGACTACCACAAAATAGAATTATCATCCAGTTCCCAGCAGATCCTGCTGTTTATTTTAAAATACAAAGAGCCTCCATATAAAGGTCCAGTTGCCCAAAAGGAAGTCTATTTATACAAAGAGAATACATACTTGTGAGACTTGTTCAAGTGTTTCCTTTATTTCGGTTACTAAAAAAAATTTTTTTTTAATTTGAACACTATCTCTTTTCTGCATAGGCAGAATAACTATCCAGACTAACACTAGATTATTTCCCTTTCTTAAAAAAAAAATGGCCGAGGTCACACACTAAGTCAATACATGAAATAATTTTAATTAAATGCCTTTCTGTTTTTCATCTATCTGAGAGAAACTCATATCCAGAATATAAAGAGGTCCTGCAACTCAATAATAAAAATACAAATAATCTATTTTTTAAATGGGCAAAAGGCTAGAAGAGGAATTTCATTAAAGAGGTTATCCAAAAAGGCTCTGAAAACATGTTAAACATCATTATTCATCAGGGAAATGTGTGTTAAAATCACAGTGAAATATCTCTGCACACTCATTACAATATCTAAAATTTAAAATGATTAAGAAGAGCAAGACTTGGCAATGATGGTAATGGGAACTCCCATGTATGATGGGCAGGAAGCCAAAATGGTACAAAAGTTGGAAAAGTAATTCTTAAAAGATATACGTTGAAGCATGTAGGGATCAGATAGCATGATGCCTAACATTTATTCTCCAAATATTTGAGCATAAAAGTATGTGTGTGTGTTTATATAGAAATATAGACATAGAGAGCAATAAAGCAAATGTGGCCAGGTGTTAACAACTGATTAATCTAGGTAAGAGTTCATGGGTAGTCATACTATTTTCTTGTTTCTCTGTGGGTTTGAAATTTTTCAAAATAATTTGGAACACTAATAAGTGAATAATACATAACATTACATTATATTAAAATTTGGACTGCATATACTTTTAGAGAAATAGAGATAAGTCTATTTAATAAAAAATTAAAATAACTGAAAATAATAAAAGATACAGTCACAGAGCTAGGACTAGGAAGTTGGGATATATATATATGTCATATGTCTGCTTTTTCCTATTATAGACCAAAACTTATACAACTATTTGTCACAATAGGTGGGTTTTAGATGTTGAGTCAGGTTTGTTAAAGTTTCCCAGTGAATAACTGTTCATCATCATGGGACTGGTATAGCTTAGTGATAAGAGTCTGACATTGCACAGCACCAAAGATAGTTGACCATATAAAAATTAAACTTTGGTACATTAAAAAAAACCTTGCAAATTAAAATATGTGAATATTTGTAGTATATTATCATATAATTAAAGGTTAATATCCTTAATATGTTTTTAAAAACTCTTTAGAATCAGTAAGAAACATATAAACACTCTCAATTTTTTAAATGGGCAAGCAATATAAACCAGCCATTCCCAAAAGGAGAAATGCTCAGACTCAATAAACACAAAAATGTAGTGCCTCAACAGCAAAGAAATGCAAATTAAAATTAAATAAAATTTAAAAATTTTAAGAAGTTTTTTCTTAAGATTTATAAAATGTATTGGTGAAGATATGGGGGGAAAAGAGTTGTATGAGTCAACAGTTTGATGTAGGCTGTGAAAAACAACTAAGGTCACTGTAGGCTCTATAAATAGATGCATAAAGTCTAAAGTGAGAAGAATAATATTCTGAACTTAATTGGAGCATAACCAGTAGGTGACCATGAGCTCCAGAGTTGAAAGGCCCAGGCTCAGATCTCAGCTCTGCCACATTCTAGCAATGTGACCTCAAGCAAATTTTTATACCTCACTTTCTACATCCGGCAAATGGGGATAATGCTACTATCAACTTCTTAGGTGATTGGGAGATTAAATAAAATAATCCAGGTAAATTGCTTAGGGCAGTATCTAGAACATAGTAAGCACTTAATAAATACTACTTAACCTTTGTAATTCTGTGCATATCAGGTGCACCTGGAAAACGACCTAAAGTTCAGGAAACCTCAGAACTGCAGACAAACCAGAGCCTGTTCAAAAGATAGTGAAAAGATTGCATCTCTCTTTGGGAATTGTTGAAGGAACTGACTAGGTTTTAGCCAGAAAAGACACAGGCAGAGCAAATGAGGACTGTCTTCAAAGATATGAAACATTGTCATAGATTGACATCCCAGTATGTGCAAGTTTCAGGGGCGGGGGAGAGGGTTGGGGGGTGGGGAACAGTTTCCTGCATAACTTAAAGGAGAAAGTTAAATTAGTGAGTTTCCTAACACAAGAAGCATTAAGCATGCTTGTTAACAAAATAGCAAAAAATTGCAGACCACAGGTGGCAAGTTCAATTTAATACTTATTTCAAAACTTAACATTCCATTCTACATTCCATTCAGATTCTACATATCTATTCCAAAAAGCCTGTTGTCCCTACTATTCCTTTAATCTTCAATTTCTAGATATTCCTGCCAACCCTTGGTCCCTCCTCCACGCCAAAAATAAATAACTCTAAAACACATATTTAACATGATCGTCTAAAATGAATACCCCACTGGAAATTTTTACTACATTAAAAGTTACTATAATTTAGACCCCCGATTCCTTGATTTCTGTGAGTCCATTTTAGCAAGTTTCTTGAGACATGTTCATTCAACAAATAACGATAGAGCATCTCCTGCACTTAAGACAGTGGCCTGGGTGTTGGAGGGTAAAAATAAACAAGACAGTCTGCTTTCAAACGGTTCAGTCTAACAGGCAGAGAGAGTGACCTTGGTAGAACACTTCAGTTCAGTGTGGTAAATGCACAAACTGGGGCACACCTTCCTGTGTATATGTACAGCTAGCTGAAAGGAGCCACAACTCACTGCTGAGGGTTGGGGCAACTTTATTTTGGTGTTTAGAACCCCTCCCAGGCACCTCCCACAGAGTGGAGACACTTCTTTTAACTTCCCCTTTCCCTCAAACTTCTCTTTTCATATGCTGACGTATAGCTGGAACTCAAAGGAAAATTACATTATAGTCAAAACTAGGTATCTAACTAAAACAGAAGTGTGAGTTAGCATCATCCATTCTCCCACACTGGTGGGGCATGTTATTTTAAGCTGTTATTGCATTAAATTAAGTCCTTATTTCTGCTGCATCGTAAATTGTTTTTTCTAGTTTTCCAACCTGATTCGTGCAATCACTAGTCTCACATCCCAGATAAATGGTCATTCTGTGCCTACTTAAATACTTTGAAGGCAAGGAAACGAATCTATTCAGCAGTATATTTTTTTCAGATTGTATAATTTCTCAATAAAAACTTGGTAAGCAATAGAGAAATGGCACCAGTTGCTTAACCACATGATTTCTGGGCATCTTAGGAATTTGGGTTCAAATCTCGACTTTGCCTCTTCCAGGCTGTGTGGCTATAAATTAAGTTACTTAACTTTCCCAAACATTAGTCTTCTCACCTGAAAAATGAAGACAATATTGTACCTATTTCCCACTGTTGTAAAGATTAAATGAGATAATACACTTAAAGGTCTTAGCACACAGGCTAGCTCATTGCAGGTGCTCAGAAGTGGTTACCAAATAGACACATAAGATTGCACAGTTTTGTAGGCAATTCTGTGATGTCATTCTGGCATAAAGTTCTTCTGAATACCACCTATCACAACAACAGTGCTTCAAAAAAGAAAATCACTGCAATACAAGCCCATGAGAGCCCCCTGTAATGTGGTCAGGCACTGCTCTCTGTGACACTGGGGCCACACTGCTGGGTTCCAGCCCAGCTCTGCCACTTAATAGCTGTGTTACCTTCGGCAATCCTCTTTGTCTCTCTGGACCTTAGTTTCCTCATCTGTCAAGTAAGGCTAATAACCGTACCCACTTTATAGGATTGTTATAGGTATTAAGCGCATTAATGCATTAAATGCTTATATTTGTCCCTGCCAAAGGTAAGCACCACATGTGTTAGTTATTATGATGATGGTAAATCAATGGGGGTGCAGATTGCTGGGGATCATTTTATGGTATTGTGTTCTGAAGACAAGGCAGCTGTATGAGAGAAGTCCTGGGCTGAGATCCCTGACTCCTGTTCTCCTTCACTGTAGGCTTTCCTTCTTCTACTGCAGCTCTCTGCAAGCCCTTTTCTTTCCCACCTGAGCCACTTGTCCTTGGGTGCCCCAACTGCTGTGCTTTCTCCCAGCCTCACAGACCACCCAGATCCATGAGCCACAATTTGAGTCAGTCCTGCTGCATGAAGCACCTGCTAAACTGGTTGCCAAACTGTCAACAACAGTTTGCTCCATAAACCCCTAGGAATTAGGTTGGTTCGAGTCATGACTTGGTGGACTCCGGGTTCTTGCTTGTGTAACCTGCTCCTCTTTCTTTTTTTGATTATAAACATATTCAAATCAGTAGCACCTCCAAAAGATACTAATGATTATTCTCTGGCAATAAATCAAGAAAGAAAGAAAGAAAGAAAGAAAGAAAGAAAGAAAGAAAGAAAGAAAGAAAGAAAGAAAGAAAGAAAGAAAGAAAGAAAGAAAGAAAGAAAGAAA
>CM053515.1:64322243-64507453 GCA_028627145.1 Eidolon dupreanum
AAAAGAATTACTCTCAGAGTAAAAGCTATTTATTTAAGTCTTGACAATCCTACCTCTTTCTTCCCCATTTTCTAGTAGGTCGGCCTCACTTATTAGAGATTTTATCTTTTATTTTTTGTAATTTATGGAGTATAAAATATGGATAAGCAAAATAAGAACAATTTTATTAGAAGATGTTTAAATTGTTAAAAATAATAATGATAATAACCTTTGCAGAAGATGTTTGCATTTACCTGCTCTTCTCAGGATACTAGCCCAAGTGCTCAGGAAAGAAACAAGTCAACATTAACTATTATTGGTTCTCAAAAAGAGTATTGGTGCCTATTGCAAGGAATCTACATACACTTCTGCATACATATATGTGTCTTTTCCAAAGGATGTTTCAAAATAACGCCAGCTAGAGAGAATGTCAGCCTAGAGCTTATTTCTTCTCCAGCACCCACTCCTACCTCTCATTACCATAGGTTCATTACAAATCTTAATTTAGATAAAATTTACCAGAAGAAAATCCTAGAATACTGGACAGGGCTCAGCGCCACAAGTCAGAAACCCAGAACTCAAGAGAGTGGGTCTCTGCCCCAATATTGCACCAGCCATGTGACCTTGGGCAGTTACCCAGCTTCCTGATCTCAAGTTCTTCTTCCGTTAATGAGTGAAGGAAGGAGGCTAGAGGATCTAAGGTCACTTCCAGCTTTAAATCAAAACAGAATCAGGCAGCAATGAGGCTGTTTAACCTCCTTATAAGGAGAACATTTTGGCTAAAATGTTAAACCAACAAACAGCCTAAAACACAGTCACAGTAGGCATTTATTCAGTTAAAAAGCTGGGCATCTAAAGGAATGTGCTGAATTCAGTTCATTTCTGACTAGCTTAGCTCACTTGGATCAGTATGAGTGTACTTATTTATATAGGTGTTGCCCACAGGATGCCTACGAACCCTGTGTGTGAACTCAACACCCTGGGGAGTTTCACAGTGACAAGGCATACTCCCACCATCAGAAGAATAACCAACAATGCTAACAAAATTCCATTTCCTGATGGCACACTAGTGAGACTACACATTTCTGAGTGTATTTGTGTCCCCATTTTCCAATCTTTAAAATGGTACATCTACCTACTACCTTAATGGCACATTATACAAATTCATTAAGAATTGTGAATGAAGAGAATTCAGCCCCTTAAAAAAAGATAACTTTTTTAGTGCACCAATTCTTAGAAGAAAGCCCAAGAAATAAGCTATGATTACAGTATTATTATATAGCTCATCTTTAATCATTTTCTTCTTTCTCCCCTCAAATTAAAAAAAAAAAAAGAGGAGGAGTGGAATTTAAAATTTAAATAAAAAATTAATAGTCTCTTCAAGTAATTTCTATACCAGAAGAGTTTGAGTCTCCTAGCATAGAAGGCATGTGTGAAAAGGATACTGTAAATCATGAGGGATTTTGCTTAGGTCCCCATCTTTCAGACCCTGCAGCCTGGAGTTCTCAGTCCCACAAGATCAAGCTGTGCTGATGCCTGGGTTGGATTAGTTCACCTTTAAAAACCAGACTGCAGTGGTACCTGTATTGGCTTCCCCCTAAACATTCTACATACTGCAATGTTCTCTTAGTTCAAACCAATAAGTTCAGCATTAAACATTCCTAAGAGTGGGTACAGTGCAAAGCTGGACTCCAATCCTTCCCTACCCTATTTCCAGTGACACCTTTGTAGGTGGCCCTTCTACTTACCCTTTTCACAAGGTAGCCCTCCCTGATCCGTTTTGGTTCCATGTCAGGTGGACAAACACACGGCCAGGTCCACTGTCAGACAAGTCGGTCGTCTCAGAAGCTCACCTCTTCTGAAAGCAGAGACAGTTGTGGGCTGCTTTTTTATACAGAGGTCCCTTTCACAATTTCCCGTCTGCTGTCTATCGTATGATCACATCCTCTTCCCCTCACTGGGGTGGAAGATCAGAATAAGGAACTGCAGAGAGAAACACCCCATATTTTTCTAATGTTGGAAATTTATTAAAAATATAGTTGGGTTGAATATTTACCCAAGGTAAATTCTGATTATCATAAAGAAAATCATTCTCCTAAAAAGAAAAACAAAGAAAAAAAGAAAACAGTAAAAGGAAGAGAAAAATAAATAAGAAAAACTTATTGGTGGAAATTGTCCTTGCTTAGGAATTATTTTTGAGATTTTTTAAATGCTTTACAAAAATGCCAAGGAATTCAGAATCATCTGGTTAGCAAACCAAAGGTAACTACTATTAAGTGAATGCCTACCTCTTTCTGTGCCAGGTACTCTATGAGGTGTGTTTCAGCCTGCCTCACTTACCATGGTCTTTACAATGAACACAAAGGGGAAAGCAAATTATTGTCTCTGTCTTAGACATTAGGAAACTCACGCTCAGGAAAGAAAGCAGTTGTCTCAAGGTGATAAAGTAGATAGGAGGCAAAACCAGAAAAGTGGGGAGGGACCTCACCAGGTTGCTGTTGCCTCCCATCGGCCTGAGAACCATGTGTCACACAGAATCATATTTCTATAGTAGGCTTGTAAAAAAAAAAAATCCATACTCAAGCATGTTTGAGAAATTGTACATTACAGTCCCTGCTTGGTGCCTTCCCTTCAGATTAAGAAATTACAGAATCCTATTGTAATGGTGTTTAATTTTGTGTTTCCCAAATTTATTTGACCACAGAATTCTTTTCTGAGTAATTGCTATTAACATTCTTGCTATAGGTTGAGTTGTGTCCCCCCAAAAGAAGTCCTAACTCCTGGTACCTTAGAACGTGATCTTATTTGGAAATAGGGTGTTTGCAGATGTAATTAGTTAAGATGAGGTCATAATGAATAGGTGGGCACTTAATCCAATATGACTAGGTATTTAAAGAAGAGACATGAGACACAGAGAAAAGAAAGGCGCCTGACACCAGAGGCAGAGATTGGAGTGATACATCTACAAACCAAGGGACGCCAAGGATTACCAGCAAACACCAGAAACTAGAAGAGACAAGCAAGGATTCTCCTCTAGAACAGTTGTAAAGAACATGGCCCTACCAACACCTTGATTTCAGACTTCTAACCTCCAGAACTGTGAGACAATAAATGTCTGTTCTTTTAAGCCACCAAGTTTGCTGTACTTTGTTATAGTAGCCCTAGGAAACAAATACAATTATGAAAGACTAGTATTCTATACAACAAACTTTGAGAAGGTTAATCTGGCCGTTTGAAAATGGTCAGGCTATTTAATCACTCTGTGCCTCAGTTTTCTCATTTATAAAATGGGCATAATAACATCTATCCAATGTGGTCATTCTGAAGATTAAATAAGATAATGTTTGTAAATGTTTAGAAAAGTGTCTGAATCATAGTAAGTGTTAGTGAGTCCTTATTTTCAAAGTCTCCATGACCCAAAAACTGACCTTTTTCAATAAATTCAACAGAGATTATAGACCTAATCATGGAATTAGGTTTTCAATTAGTTGCCTTTCCTCATCATACCAGTCCGCATCCTTTGGCTGCAATCAATAGAAAGCAACTCTAGCTAATACAGGCAAATAGGAATTTACTAGAAGATTTAAAAGAAAAATGAAGACCCAGGTCTTTGAAAGGACATAAATCAGGGCAGCTGTGGGGTTCCAGGAAGCAAGAACTAATGAGTGGTTTCTTTGAGACATCAAGCTAAAAGAATTTCAGTGGCTTTCAGGCTCTACAATAGTTTCCAGGGACTAGGCCTTTGATTGGCCTTGCTTGGCTTAGTGCTTATCTCTCAGACATCTGCGGGGAGAGCACATGTCTGACAGCCCCATCAGGACCTGGACCAATGGGGGAGGGGCTCGGTCCCCAAAATAAAATCAGTAGCAGAGTGAAAGGTTTCTATGCAGGCAAAACCAACAGATGTTAAGAGAAGATATACGAGGAACCAGAAAAGACAGGAAGATCTGTTCTTGGGGTTTTCTAAGAAACTCCTGATTCACTCTCCTCCTTTCTTCGAGCTCCATATCTAACCAGCAGCCATTACCCCTCTATTTTTCACTTTTCATTTTATGCTAATGTAGATTATGTAGAATTATAGATGGCTGGCCATCAGTTTCTAATTGCACCAAAATCAGTTGGAAATTATTAGAAAGTTTTGGAGAATAGAAGTAGAAAACCAGCATTTGATGGCACCTGAGCAAAACAGAAGCAAATAAAAGGATGATTTGCCATGTCTGCACTTACACAAGTGTTTTACTATGTCTGTATTTGCACAGGAAATGGAAACAGTTCATAGATTTACCGAGTCTTATTTCACGGGTAAATTTATTTCCTTTTGTTTAATTAACCAAGTGACTTCTAATTTGTAATATTTTCTCCCTTTGTCCTAGTACATATGACCAGAGGTCTTAAAGAATTCTTATTCCAAAATACCATATTTCTTGGATGCCTGCAGTATAAGAGCACCCCGAGTTTCGAAGAGTTTGTTTTAAGAAATATATATTGAATGTTTACTATGTGTAAGGCCCTGAACTAGGTAAAACGTCTTGTCACCAAGGAGTTTCCGAAATTTGTTAATTCGCTGAACATTACAATAGATGAATTAGATGCTGCCACCACCTCCTGCTACAGGTCTTCATGCCTGTTTAGCAACCCCTAGTGGTCAGTAGAGGGAACTGCCTGAATCAACAACATTTAGGACTTCCTCTCTTACAAAGAGTTTAAGGAAGGGTTCTTCTGCTCCTTCAGATCTCACTTTTAAAAACCTCCTGTCCTTTTAATTCTCCCACATTGGATCAATACCTTGGAAACATTCTTATAGTACATTTTATTGGTATAAGGAAAATTTAAAACTTGAAACTGAGCAAAAAAGATTACTTACTGTGTGTGTAGACAATGGAAAACTATGCATTGTTTACAGTGCACTTTTCCAGGTTATCTCATTCTGTGGATTTTGTGTTTTTCTTGTATGAATTATTTTACAACTCTATAAATTGTGAATAGCTGCTAGCAATACAAATAACTCTTGTCTGATGACATGCAAATAAAGTCTGTTGGATGGAGTTTAACAGACTTCATTTTACTGTTCTCCATGACCCCACCCCATATACCCCCATGGTAAAAGCCATTTGTAAATTGATTTTAACATTCTTTACTCCTCATAAATTTTTCTTTCACTTATTTGAATCAGTTGTGACTTACAGCTGGTTTTTCTCTTTAATTTATGACCTAAATACAATTTTCATTTTATTACATATGAGTCATGAGTCTATTTTAAAATATCTTTTAAATTTATTTTTTAAATTTAAATTTATAAAAACATATTATTAAACACTGGTAACTAAAAAAAAAAAAAAAAAAAAGAACCTTACATTTATCTGAGAAATATCAAAATATTACCAGTGCTAAACCTAAATTAGGAGAAAAGTGTCAAAATCTGTTAAGAGGCTGTGGTTGACCCTACTTGCAGGCTAACAAGTTAGTTTGCCACAAGTTCATGGAAGCTAACAAAAGACCCAAGACTTCTGGACGTTACAATGGTACAAAGGACTTTGTATAACACAGTAAGCAGGATAGGCTTTGTGTTTGTGTTGTTTCTCTTGCCCCAAGTGCTATGAGGCAGGGTGGAGTGGCCCAGACACCAGGGGCATCACAGCTGAGGAACCCTGAGCTGGAGAACCTGAATCTTTCACAATGGGCTTCAGGCATATCTGAGAGGGACATTGTCCTTACAATGCTGGATAGTAAACAAATCTGCCCCAGCTCTAGAAAGAGACACTTATCTTCCAAGGCTGTTGTTCACTAAACAAACATCCATGAAAAGAGAGTGCCTCTGCTTGCATTTGTAAAGAAACACAGGAGATCCTTGGAGAATTATCTCCCAACAAAAAGAAAGCCTTAAATTGTCTAATTCACGTAGACCCAATGGAGAACATGTAGTTGGTGTCCAATGGGCCTCCCCTCTAAATGGGGAACCAAGCCCATATACTGAGCAACTGCCTCCCAACAGACACAGACACAAATTCACATGGAAGTGATAAAAGAAATATAAAAGTGTAAACATACATATACCCATTTGCTTCAAAGAAAGCATTTCCACACACTTCTTTGCTTTGTCAGCTGAGAGGGCCTAGAAGCAAAAACACTCTGGTAGCAACAGGCACAATGCTTGTTGGACTGAATGTTTATGCCCCTCCATGACCACCAATTTCATCTGTTAAAATCCCAACACCCCCCCAAACCCCTACCTGCACGCCCCCCTTCCCCATGCACTGGTATTGAGACAGGACATCACTTGTAAATTCTTAATCTCTTAGCAGGAAATGAAATGGGACATCTCTTGCAGAGTTAATATTTTTAGTAAACCTAATTAAGTTTTTCTTCCCTCCTTTCTCGGGGGAAAAAGGCCCTCTCCGTCAAATCTTGATAATTGCCCTGGCGACTCAGATCCTCTGGCTATTGATAAGGGTCATCAGCCCTTTGTTAAGCAGAAATGGTATTAAGCCAGGCAGGGCCCTTAGAGTCTAAGAGGGAGAGGGAACTTTAAGCCAGAAGTCTTTCTTTTTACTCTTTAAGAAACATTAACCAAGTCTATTTCTCTTTACTAACTTAATAGGCAAATCAATAATAGAAATTAATAGAGGTATGATTTAAATAACGAATTTGTATCTTCTTTTTCTTGTCTAGGGACTGAGGTGGCACTTCAGCAGGAATCCCAAGACCCCACCCAGACTGAGGCAGGAAGGGAAAGAGCTCCATGAAACCCCTGTAGGCAGGGACTACGGCCATTCTTAGCAGGAAGCAGATATGGAAGAAGAGACCTCCAATCCCTCAACATTCATATTAATAACAAGGGTGTTTATGGCTCTTAGAAAAGAGGCAGAAAAGTTAGGGGGTTTCGGGTCTGCCTGCAAACACACTGAGATCATCCTATCCTAGAAGGGGTCCGCCCTAATCCACCCACAATTAAGCAAGCCAGAAGGCATTTTTTAACTCACACAAAGAAACAAGTAGGGAGAGAATTAGGTACCAGTTTAAACCAGTCACTCGCACCCACACAATGAAGACCCCCCCAACCACCTGCAACTCACCTGAGCCTCATACCATCATTATAATATAATACATATGCTCACAAGTTCATTAATATCATTATAACAGACCTAATTCTGGGAACAAACACACGCAGAAAGCAAAATAATCAATCGGTGAGTCCTGTCAATCTTAATTGTCAATCAAGGAAGCCCAGTCCTTTAAGAAAAGTAACCACCCACAGCAAAAGGGGATAAAAACCCCCAAAATTTTGTTACCAAGTCTTTTGAGCCACGCTTCTCTTGCTCAGGCTCACTTCCAGTTCTGGAAATGTACTTTCCCTTCTAATAAAACTTTTCTTTCCTACTCAATTCTTTGTTCGAGACATCAAGAACCTGGACAACGCGCCGGGAGAGGGCCCCACTCTCCAGTAACAACATTAGGATGTGGTCTCTTTGGGAGGGAGGTAGGCCATGAGGGTGGAGCTCTCATGAATGGGATTAGTGCTCTCATAAAAAGACACGAGAGAGTTTGCTTTCTCTCTCTTTGCTCTTCTGCCATATGGGGATACAGCAAGAATCCAGCAGTTTGCAACCCAGAAGAAGGCCCTTATCAGAACCTGACTATGCTGGCACCCTGATCGTGGACTTCTTGCCTCCAGAACTGTGAGAAATAAATTTCTGTTGTTTATAAGTCACCCATCCTGTGGTCATTTGTTATAGCAGCCTGCATGGATTAAGTCCCACACCTAGTGCCCACGTCTTGATACACTATTATCCAATTAAAAAAAAATCTAGGGCCCAGAAAGAGAAAAAAAAAGTAATTTTATAATGGAGAAATTTGACAAACACTACCTTAGCCAGGTGATCAAGGTCAACATCAACAGTGATAAGTCAAGTTGAGAGTCTGTGCCCTTGATATCTAATCATAAAAATATCAAACAAGCTTTAATCAAGGGACATTCTATAAAGCACTTGACCAGTATTCATCAAAACTGTCAAGGTCATCTTAAACAAGGAAAGTCTGAGTACTCACAGCTAAGAGCAGCCTAAGGAGACATGACAGCTAAATATAATGTGGGATCCTGGATGAGATCCCAGAACAGAGAAAGGACATTAGGGGAAAACTAAATAAGTCTAAAAATGTGGGCTCTACTTAAAATAATGTATCAATATTGGTTAGCTAATAATGACAAATATGCCATAATAAGTAAAGTAAATGAAAATAATGGGAATCAGGTGTAGGATATGTGGGAACTCTTTGTACTATCTAAATTTTTCTGTAAATCTAAAATTATTCTAAAATAAAAAAAAATACCTTAATAAAAAAAGAAAGCATTTCCAATTCATCTTCATCTTCCTAATTTTCATCATATGCAGATGAAGATTCTGATGTAACAATTTCCATATTGTTATATTCACATTCCATTTGTTCTGAAAGGCCTTAAATTCAGTAAGAACTGAATTTTTGCAATGGAAACTTTGTTTTGTCAGTTTTTTCCTCTCCTGCTGAGGATTATGGAGAGCTAGAAGATTGCTTTTTTAAAAAATGCACTTTCGTTAAGTTTAAGATTTTAAACAATATATATAATTCTCTGGTCATCTCACGATGGAAAGCCCTCAAACTTCAGATTTTTAAAGATATCATTAAATAAAGGAATTATACCACCAACAACCAAAAACTAAGAGGATGAATCCCCAGAAAAATCCCACTAATACTGGCAAGCTGAGAGCACCTGCTGTGGGAGGTGTGGACTGTTGAAAGTTGATGGAGACCCAAAACTAGTCCTGCTAGGACGTTCGGGGAAGCACGGCAAACAGAGCCCACAGCTCTGGGCACTTCCTACCAGCTCACTTCTTGTGCAAAGTGGACTCCCTAAAGAAGAGAAGAGGATGTTACTGCTACCTATGGATGAGGGCAATTGTTCTGATGAAGGGCTGTGCTGGTGGAGCTGCAGTTTTACAGAACACAGTGCAGTGTGTTTACTACACTGTGGCAGCCAGCCATGGGGCTCACTGGAGGCTGAAATCCAAGCTCTGTCTGACAAGCCCTCGCGCCCTGCACTCTCAGCACAAGTTGAGGCTGTCCTGGGGAAGGGGTGCCTTTTTACTTTTGTTAAGCACTGAAGGATGGAACTCCTGCTTTTTGCAGATTAGATAAATAGGCTATATTGTGAGCCTTTGTTCTCAGTTCTAGATGGCAACAGAAAAATCCTCAACTGAATTTCTAATAGTTTTCTCAGTGCGTGGTGATATGCATACATTACAATAAATAAGACAAATTTCTTGTTTATGGTTTTGGAGAACTGCTGGCATCTCTTAGTGTTTATCCCAATCCTAACATACTTGTAAATATATTTGTAGATTTTTCGGATTATCAAAATAATTTGAACTTGTAACCATTTCAAACAGTACAGAAAGAAATGAAATAAATATGGAAATGAAAGAAGGTAAATTAATGTTTTGCACTAAAACCAGTGATTTCATATTTCAACAAGGTTATTTTCATCACATCAGAGCAGGTCGATGCCAAAGTCTCAGAAATGCCTCCTTTCATCTGCCCAGACACGGGAGAGGGTCTAGAAGGATGCACACAAAACTGTTAACATGATACCAAGTGTTTCAGGAAGTGAGAAGGAGGAGGGCTTTCACCTTACACTTTAATCACTTCTATATCATTTGAACTTGATACAATGTGCATGCACTACCACAGTAATTTTATTTAAATCCAATAAGCATTTATTTTAATGATTTACCCAGAGTTGTCAAGAGCGCGGTAGGAGTGTAATCAGTTCCACCATCTGAGAGGGCAAAAAGATTAAAAGCCATAAAAAAATACAACTTTTTTGACTCAGCAATCAGGATTTTCCCCCTAAGGAAATAATTATTGTTGTGGGGGTAAAATTAGCATTGACGATTTTTTTTGCAGCACGGTTTATAATAATGATAAGTTTGTGGGGAAAATCTAAATGTGCAAGAATGAAAGCTTGGTTAACTGAATTATGAAGCCCGTATAGAATAAAATAAGAAGCATTTGATAGACTTAAGTGGGAAAAACAGGACATAAACCGGTAGGAGACTTTATGTGCTCATTTTCAAACAGCAAACACAGAACTCTTATTAGGCTGAAAAAATACCAAGTCCTGTGTGATCTAGGTGTTGTGAAATAAACTGTCAAATTTTTAAATAAGAGCATGTTTAATAATGGTCCGTAAATATTTCAGTCATAACAGGTATAGAGTACTGGAGACTTTATGGTATAGCTTTGCTGTCCAATTAACAGACAAATGACATTAATGAAAGCCCAAGTGCCCCTCTTGCTTTGCTGCAGCTTTAGCACACTAAAGGCTCTAGAAGACTAAGCACAGCTTTTCGTGTGCTCCAGCCTATCAGCACTTCTCCTGGGAGCAGCACCCTCACCTGGGCTCTACAACAGATCATGTGCTCTCAGTGCAGACATCAGCACCCTTGGGATCAGGCATTCACAGCCTGGATGCAGCAGACCTCAGCAGGCATTGCCTGCTATAGTAGCTATATGGGCTGCAGGAGAGAATCATAAGGAGTGCCAACAGGAAAAACCCACAGTAACTAATAGGACCATGTCCAAGAGCCCACGGATGACATCTCCTGCCAAATCTCCAAAACCCATAGGGAATCAGAGAAGGGGGCCAGAACTCCCATCACAGAAGGTATATGCAGACCTCAAGAAATACTGCGTGCAACTGTTGTTTCAAGGCTAGATTGTCACCAAACTTGCAGGGTTGTGGACACACAGTTTCCATGTCTGCATCATGGTTACTGGATACCAAGGGTGTCTTCAATCTTCAACTTGTTCAGACAAGATTCTTTCCTAAAATGGGCTTCTGAAGATACAGCTGCTTGGAGTTCCAGCTGTCATCCATCCTTCTTACATTTCCTGCCCATGTCCAGATGAGCTAAGTGGCATTAAGTATAGCTGAGATCACTGAAGAGATTTTTAAATAAGCTATTTTAAAAGTGACTGACATCATCAGCTCAGAGCTCTTATTCCTAGGTCAGCACATCTTCTCTGCAGCAGCGACAGTCCTTGATGATTTCTGCCTGACCGCACAGGACACAGTGGGGTACCATAGCTAGAAGCAATACCAGGAGCAGAGTGAGGTCCCTCTAGCAGCCAATCTCCCATAAAAAATGGAAGAAACTGTTCCCCAACAGAATTTAAACCAAATGAAATATCAAATCATGATTTAGTTCTGAAAATATTTTGACACTTTCAAGTTTAGAAATAATTTGTGTATATTTAATTCTGATTCAAACAAACTTTCCATTTATTTAAAAGACACTTTAGTCTCATTTACAGGGAAAAAAGTTAAAATTTGGTTTTATTTTCATATTTACCAAATAACTCTAGGAAAGGAAACTGAGCCAGATAACATCTAAATTCCTTTCCAACAGCTAGATTCTGTAATTCTATAAAATGAACAGGATTCAGTCACATTTGGTTTGTTTTTGGATAGTTGGTTCTTTTTCAAGTCCCTAGGTTCTAGGATATTAAGAACAATAACAAAAGAGAAATATTTCTCCTCTTTATGGGAAGGACAGATGTCAATGCATTTAAGCTTCGTTAATCTTCTAGGTGTTACCTGTTTTTTAAATGGCATCTTGATTAACATCTTGACATCTTGATTAACATGAATTCCTAATAATGATAATAGATAAGATTTATTCAATGCTTATTATGTGTTGGTATTGTGCTAAATCCTTCACTTATTTTTAATCTAATCTAATTCCCCCAATTTATTGAGGTAGCTATTATTATTAACTCTGTCTTAGAGATGAGGCAGCAAGCAGAAAAGTTAAATGGCTTGCCCAATGTAGCTCAGCTCGGAAGGACAATGAGCTGGGATTTGATCCAGGTCTTTCTCATTCCAGAGCCTTTAAGCTCCACACATTACCTGACATACTGTCACCTCTAGGCTGTGGTGCTTGGTATTCAAGAGAAATCAGTCATTAAGTTCACATCGACCCCCGAAAAACAGCCACCATTTTTGTAAGAGAAACAAAGTTTCCTTAACTCTTGATTCTTAAAAAACAGCAACAACAACAAAAAACAACAACTTACTGTGTATTTTTATATAAAAGTCACTGAATAAAATAACTTTATAGAAAATACAATTTTGTATTTCATGTAACAATTTCTTAAAATCTCTCAACAAATTTGAGGTAAGGAAATAAACATTCAAAAAAGATTTAAAACAATAGGAATTATATGTAAAAACTCTCTCTTAATTAAGAAATAAAACTTAGAACCACATACATACAGAGATATAAAATCTCAGATGACTATCCTTTAAACAATTCTCCATGTAAATCTTTTATCACATGGCTTAAGATAAAAGCTGAGAGGCAAAAATGTTGAGGGTGTAGTCTTTGGCAAAAACCTGAAGTGTGTATCCTCTAGAGGGCCAATTAAGAGCAGGCATATATACTCTGAGATAGTAAATTGTTATTCAAGAAGTCATGGTGGTATAATGAATAGCTATACGGAAAAAATAAATAAATTTATATTATACACCTCGCATCTTATATCAAATAAATTCCAGATGGATCAAAATATAATTGGCAAAAATGATATCAGAAAACTTCTATCAGAAACATGAGATAAAATTATTTTTATAATCCTAGAATGGGGATGCCATAGGAGACTAACAGATTAAGTTACATAAAAGAAAAAATATCATGTATGGGAAAAACACCACAAACAAAACAAAAAGGCAAATGTCAAGTTGAAAAAAATATATATTTTATTTCATATCCCAGATAAAAGGTGTATGTCTTTGATGTAGTAAGTATTTAAACAAAGAAAAAAAAACCAATAGAAAATGGGTAAAAGACATGAACTGACAGTTCACAGAAAAGAGAGTTCGAATGATTCTTAAACTTATGAAAAATGTATGAACCCATTCATACTAAAAGAAATTACAAAGAAACAATAAGATGTTATTCTTTACATATCGGTTAGCTCAGACTCACAATTTAGATTGCATCCTATGTTGATGAAGGTATAGGGAAACAGACACATGGCTAGTGGGAGTGTTTGAAGAAAATTTGGCAATATTTATCAAAATTGGAAAAACATCACATATTCTTTGACCCAGCAAATCTGCTTCTTTTTTGATTTTTTTTTTTTTAGGCGAGACAATCCTTGCTTGACCTCACAGATTACAAGGACCTTGTCAGTTTACAGTTCCTTATTTTTTGTTTTGTATGCCTACAGCACCTGGTCTATCCTAGGTGGTCTCCCATCCAAGTACTAACCAAGCCCAACCCTACTTAGCTTCCGAGATCAGTCGGGATCGGGCTTGTTCAGGGTAGCATGGCTGTAGATGCAAATCTGCTCTGAGCAAAAAATTGTATGGACATACCTGTGTGCAAATAATAAATATACAAGGACTCCCCTCACTAAGGTATAAAGCAGCACCTTCCATCATCCTCCATTTCTTTCTCCTTTATTGGTCATCATAATATTTAGCAATACTATTGTTTTGTCTATATCCCCAGAGAGTATGTATGTAGGCGAGCAAAGGGTGGGAAGCAGTCCTGCTGGGGAAGATGTTAGAAGGGTTTGCCTTCTAACAGCACCACTTCCTTGCATAAATGAGGACAACTGCATACCACCAGTCAATTATCTGTCTTGTTTACTCGGAGAGAAATGAACTGGAACTCAAGCCTGGAGCCTATAGAATAACATAGAGAGACAGGAGGGAACTAAGGCATTACATTTTGTTTCAAGATGAATCACACCTACCTTGACCTCGTTCATGGAAAGTATGTTTGCACTCCCTGCATGGAGTTGCTGAATCACTGATGAGACCAAAGATGCTTTGCATGCTGTTTTTCCCTGACCTATTTTCCGTCTACAGAGTAAGAAGACTCAAGCCTGTTGAACCCCGCCAGCTGGATTTTCGGTCTGAACCTGAAACTACTGCTGGTGGCAGGACAATGCACCAAAAGGCAGGCTGTATCCCCAGCATCAAGAACGGGACCTGGCACATATTAGGAACTCTACAAATACTATTTAAACGATGAATGGATGAATGGATACTATATTGTTAAGTGAAAAAGAGCAAGGTGCACAACAGTGGCACCTAGTGTAAAAAGATAATACCGCTTTCATTTGCAGAGGCTGACGCTGGTGGAGTGCACAAGTGATTTATATACCTCAGTAGATGAATATACCACTTCTGCCTTGGGTGGTTACAAAAATTTTTAAAACCAGGACAAAGATTATTCCTGGAAAACGGTTGTTGCTCTGTTCTATCATATACATAAATGATTAATCAAGGTTGTGTATCATAGGCAATAATGATTTTTAAACTGGAAAATGACCAAAGCAGGCATTACTGGTATAAGCCCAATATCTGTTTCTAGAAGTGTAGTGATCTAGGTGCTCTGAGGGGCAAGCCACCCCGCCCCCCGCACCCCCCCCCAAAAAAATCCCTAATTAGGAGCAGAAGCTGAGAGGGGTATGCAGTAGATGGGCAAATATCAATCAATTTAGAATTCTACTGATCCCACCAGGATAGAGAGGTTGGAAAATAATATAACCTAAAGTAGTTAATCATATCGATCTTCCCTATGAAATTAAATATCTATCAACAGGTTTTGGAGGGAAGGATGCTGATAAAAAATAACTTAATTTTTGAGGGGTTTGTATTAAACTGTCTGATCCAAGTTAAATAACAGCAAACACTCCTATTTCATAACTATATATATATATGTATGTATATATATGTATGTATGTGTATGTGTGTGTGTGTGTGTGTGTGTGTATGCAAAGAAAAACACACTTTCTCTATTTCCTGCACATCAAATAGGACAGACGAGGAAAATCTTACATACAACCCAAGAAATGCTAAAAAATCATTAGGAAATAAAAGATGCCTCTCTTTATGCCACTCAGAATTTTCATACAATTTAAAAGGAGACTGTTTTCTGCTAACTGGATGTTATAATGTGGATTCTGCATCAGGGAACAAAATTGGACAATATTTACCTACATCTGTTTTCTATATACTTTAGCCTATTAACAGCTTGTTTCCACAAAGTTGAAGGTAAAGTCCAACAAACGGGCTGCAAATATTACAAGGTCTTTCTACTCCAGCTGGCAGCACTGCAAACTATTTCCAGCTCTGTGTGAGCTCCAGGAATTCTTCGACCTACTGCTTTATGGTGGTTCTTTCCTGGTCTTGGGGAATTTCGCCCCACACATGCGCAGAGCAGTAGTCAGGCAAAGATTCTAGGGAAACTGCTCTGCAAATATCCAGAACATTCTCTCTCTCATCTCTCTCTCTCTCTCTCCCTTTCTCTCTCTCTCTCTGTGTCACTCTCTCCTTACTGATATTCTGCCCTTCAAGTTCTAGCCTTTGCTAATTTTGATCTCATCCCCTAGATTCAGTGAGTCTCCTAGGCTCTGTTTCAGTTCTCTTTCCTGCTCCATAGCCTGGAAATGGCCTCAGACAATACAGGACAATCATACTTCTCATCTTATCTGTTTCCTCCTCTTAGGTTTCACAGTCCTTTGTTGCCTGCTGTTCACTGTGTGAAAAAAGTTGTTACATATATTTTGTTTGATTTTCTAGTGGTTTTTTACAGGAGGGAAAATTCTAGTTGCAACTAAACCTTCATGGGAAGAAGTACAAGTCAATAATTTTATTCTTCATAACTTCTCCAAGAGTGATCAAGAGTATCTTCAAGGTCAGTCGAAATGATAATGTAGTCATGCTAAACATACACAAACAACAACAACAAAAATTTTTATCTTTTAGAGGTTCTATTGACATATTTATTGACTGATACAATTTCTGGGATTTGCTTCAAAAATATGGATAAGTGTAAAATTGCATGGAGACATTCATTAAGTATGAATTGATAATTATTGAAGTTGGGTCACGAATACTGCCTACTTTTTATATTTAAAATGTTCTGTAATAAAAAGTTTTCTTAAATCAATTATGAGAACCTCTGTTTAATGCTCACCAAATGACTTCTGTGTCAATTAAGAATGAAATATCTGAGAGCACGATTTTGATGGTAAAAGGGGGTAGAACATGAAGCACACAGCATAAAAAAAAAAAAGAAACTGAAGGGAAGGGAAACTGAAAAACCTTCAACTGTTCTCTCTAATCAGTTCAGATGATGGCTGTCCCTGATAACCTGGATATAGAACCCAGCACAATGCCAGGCTGGCAATTGGTCCTCCACTTACTGTGTGACTGAGAGGTGACAAAAGCTGTGCCCACACACATTGTTACTGCTGCTGTAACTGCCTAGTCCTTATTTTAGAGAGTGAGATTTCACAAATCACAAAAACAATCTGTCCTGTCACAAACTCCAGCAAAATAGAACCTGATCACCATGGTAACAGCAAAAGCAGGAGTGGAGGAGGAATGCATATTTTGTCACAGAAACAAAAAAGTAGGTGAAAAGCAAAAGTTAGAGAAAGTATCCTATCCATGCCTCAAGATCCAGCCCAGAATTCTGTCTCCTCTCAACCCCCATGGCCTCCTCTTTATGGCTAGGTTTGTAAAGAACCTAGTCTGTAAATCCAAAGCAAGTATCATTATCTCCTTATTACAGAAGGAAAAATTGAGCCTCCAAAAGACTAAGAAACTCTCTAAAGTCTAATAAGTGCCAAAGCTGAAAATGAAACCCAGATCTACCTAGTGCCAAGGCCCGCATTCTCTCATCTCTGATCCTGTAGCATTTATCATTTCCAAATACTCATTCAGACATATCCATGCAAACCGATATGTCATCACTTATAAAATAAAAACAATGGACAACATCATAAAGATAAACACAAAAATAATTTCTAAGCATTTAAAGATCCAGAGTGTTTTGAGAACTTATATTTCATTCCCCTCTTCTCCCAAATATTACAAAGTAAGAACATAATATTAGAATATAATAATGGAGAGAAATTACTTCTCATTATGGAATGTGAAGAGAGACATATAAACTAAGGGCTGCATTAAAATTTGGCCAAATAAGCAATATTCTAGGACATCAATGTATATAAATATCATCATGACTAAAAATGATACTGTTCCATTCAGGTTTCCTCACATAACTCCTCACATAACTCCTCAAATAAACTCCTGAAATAAAAATAAATAAATAAATGTAAATCATTCTTTTCAGTGTCTATAATAAATCCTTTATTTAAATATTTAAAAATGTTGTGGAGAAAAGGAAATTCATCATCTCAAGCTGATTTCTAAGTAAGGTGTTTTTGTTGTTGTTATTTGGGTGATACTGTTTGTTTAGGGATTTTGTTTTTTATATTTAGCTGTATACTAATACAATTTTTCTCTTCAGTATAGTTGCTTTGTCATACAAGAAGACAGAAATCAGAAGTGTTCTAGAAGGAATACTATGGTCAAGAGGCTGCTGCTAGTATTGAACATCCACCACTAACCACCACTGCAGCTGATGACTTCTAGCTCCATTTTAGCCTTTACATCATTCATTCAAGATTTAAAGTCCAAAAAAGACCCATGCCTCACATCTTATACAATATTAACTCAAAATACATAATAACTCTAAATGTAAGACCTAAAACTATAAAAATTGCAGAAGAAAAATTTTAAAAAAATCATTGAGAATCTAGGTTAAGCAAAGATTTCTTAGATAGAAAAGCAAATTCATAATCTATAAGAAAAACAAATTGATGAATTGGAATTCTTCAAAATTAACAACTGCTCCTCAAAAACACCCCTGAGAAAATGAAAAGAAAAAGCACACATTGGAAAAATTTGCAGATTACATTTCTGTACTATATCTAAAATATATGACAAATTCTCAAAATTCAAAAATAAATACTTTACAATAGGCTGAACAAAGGTCTCCCGAAAACTCCCATATCCTAATCCCTGGAATTCGTGAATATGTTACCATTACCTTCCCTGGCAAAAGAAACGTTGCAGATGCGATTAAGTTAAGAATTTTGAGATGGAGAGATTATCCTTGTTTATTCAATTGGGCTCCATGTAATCACAAGGGTCCTTATTAAAGGAAGGCAGGTAGATCAGAATCAGGAAAAGCTAACCTGATGACAGAAGCAGAGAAAGATTGGAAGATGCTAAGCTGCTGGTTTTGAAAATGGAGCCTTCTTCAAAAGGCGCCATGAGCCTCTAGAAGTTAGAAAAGGCAAGGAAAGGATTTTTCTCCCAGAGCCAGCAGAATACCCTATTTTAGGACTTTTGAACTTCAAACTATAAGATAATAAATTTGTATTGTTTTAAGCCACTAATTTTGTTATTATTTGTTATAGCAGCACAAAGAAACAAATACATATGTATATATGTATATATACACACACATTTACTTCATAATTTTTAAAGCTTTTTATATTTTTTTGCACATATGAAACAGTTATATAATTTTTTAAGTAAATATACACATATATACTGAATAGTGCATAAAACACATAAACGGTTTAAAGAAAAATGATGAAATAAATATGTGTAACCACGACCCAAGTCAAGAAACAGAATATTCACAGCAGCCTTGGAAACCTCACGCACCCCTCCCCATTGCATATTTCTCTCTCTTCCCTAAGGTCACCTCTATCTTAACTGCATGATAATCATTTTCCTGTTTTCCTTTATAATTTATATGCACATATAAGGGCACACATGAAAGTGTATCTCTAAACAGTACAGCAATTTGCCTGTTTTTCAAATTTTTTAAGTATGGTAAAAGTTATGTAACATAAGAATTTTCATCTTAACCATTTTTAAGTCCAATACAGTTCAATAGTAGCAAGTACACTCACATGATTGTGCAACAGAGCTCCAGAACTTTTCATCTTGCACAACTGAAACTTTATACTCACTAAACAGCTACTCCCATATCCCCACACCCAGCCCTTGGTAACCACCATACTTTCTCTTTCTATAAATTTGACTACTTTAAATACCTCATATAAGTGAAATCATACAATATTTGTCCTTTTGTGAGACTAGCTTATTTCACAACCCATAGTGTTCTCAGGTTTCATCCACATTGTAGAATGTGTCAGAATTTGCTTGTTTTTTTTTTTTTTAAGGCCAAATAATATTGCGTGTATATGTCACATTTTGTTTATCTATTTACCTGTCAGTGGACAATTGGGTTGCTTCCCCTCATTGGCTACGTGAATAATGCTGCTATGAACATGAGTATACAATTATCTCTTCAAGACCCTGCTTTCAATTACTTTGGATATCTACTCATAAGTGGTATTGCTGACCATATGGTAGCTCTATTTTTGATTTTTTAAGGAAACATACTGTTTTCCACATCAGCTTCACCATTCTACATTCCCACCTTACCACATCTTTGCTAACACTTGTTATTTTCTGTTCATTTGTTTGTTTGTTTGATAGCAGCCATCCTATTGGCTGTGAGGTGATATCTCATAATTTTGACTTGCATTTCCATAATGATTATTAATGTTGAGCATCTTTTCATATGCTCTTTGGCCATTTGTATATCTTCTCCAGAGAAATGTCTATTCGAGTCCTTTGCTCATTTTTTAATAGAGTTGTCTGGTTTTTTGTTCTTGAGTAGTTGAAGTTCTTTGCATATTAACCCCTTATCAGATATATGATTTACATTTTCTCCCGTTTCTTATACGCTGTTGATTATAGCCTTTGATGCAGAAAAGTTTTTAATTTTGATGCAGTCCAAGCTACCTGTTTTTACTTTTATTGCCTATGCTTTTGGTAGCATATCCAAGAAATCATTGCCAAACCCAATGTCATAAGCTTTTCCCCTATGTTTTCTTCTAAGAGTTTTATATTTTTTGGTCCTATATTAAGATCTTTGATCCATTTTCAGTTAATTTTTATATGGTGTAAGGTAAGATTCTAACTTCATTTTTTTTGCATCTGGATACCAGTATTTCCAGCACTATTTGTCAGAAAAACTTCTTTTCTCCACTGAAGGGTATTTGCACCATTGCCGAAAATCATTTGACTATATACACAAGGGTTTATTCCTGGGCTGTCTATTCTATTCTATTGGTCTATGCTACTGCCTTTATGCAAACACCTAACCGTTTTCAATTCCTGTAGCTTAACTGCACTTGATTTAGAACTACATGAAATCCTATAATCCTATTCTTGAGGATCTTATTTCTTTTGTTTAGCATTGGAAGACGCATTTATAGTATTGTTATATGTCTCTAAATGGTTTGTTTTCATTGAAATATGTTAAGGGTGGAAAATTTTCAAGTGAGCCAACTTCTACTTCTGTAATCTGCTTGCTTGTTCTAGGCTTTATAAGCTGCCTCTTTTGGGAGCTCAGGACTGATCTCCTCTAACCCTTCATGGTAGAGAGTCAGTCGCCCGCCGGCTAATAAAGGATCACAATTCATCTCAATTGGCTCCGTGGGTCTGAGATTTGATTGAACCACAACAAAAATAGTATACTATTGTCCAAAATGTATCCATTCTACTGCTGGTGGATATTTAATTTTCCCCCCCACATCTACAATGTTTTTTTCTGGAAATAGATAGCTGCTATTTGGTCTCATTGGGTTTGAAATTTTTTTTCATAGCTACCTGAGTATACTTTATAGTCTTTTGACATACTTCATCTTTGTGATTTCATCTTTTGCTTCTTTAAACTTTCATCCATAACTATTTTATATTTCCTATCTGCTATTGTATTATATCTGAAATTCTTGGTGATCTAAATTTGTTGTTTATTGTTTGTGTGGAATCTCATTTTTTTTTTTTCATCTACATGGTTTGGGTGATCTTTGATTGTAAGCTGATATTTGGTTGCTATTCATCTGTTGAGAAATATGTGGCCCAAACTGAGGATGCTCCCTCCAGATATGATTTTTATTCACTCTTCCAGGAGCCAGGGACTGCTACAAATCTACCACTTTTAATCCATATTTGGAGCTTCAAGAGTCCAAGCTCATCCATCCTTGCCCTCCCCTCACCCTGCCCGCCCTCCCCGCACCCCCGTCCCCCCGCCCCCCGTCCCCTCCCCCCCATCTTACCACTGACATAACAGTTTGGTTTCTGAATTGCAGGAGTGATCTGCAATATATCATTGGACTCCTATTCAACTCTACTTTTTTGGAAGCACCAAGATTCATTGGGTTTTTATTTTTTTTCCTTTGGAATGTTATCTATTTGCTGTGATATAAGCAGTATAATAAAAATTGTGTTTGATGTAAGTTTTAGTTGTTTTGTAAGAGGAAATTATCTGGTGCATCATCATGTCAAAAGCAGAAGTCCTTATAGGTCATTTTTTGTAGGTTGATAAAGCATTAGCTTCTTGCTTGAAAACAATAAATGGAAGTTACTCCACCAACCAAACCAGGCTTTTGTTTTATTGAATAAGGTAGACAAGAGCTGGATTATCCTAGGTTGAGGACAAAAATTAAACCATGACCACAGAGAGGATTTGTAGTGATTTGGGGAAGAGAAAAAAGAGAAATGGGTAGCTAGAAAGAGGAACAAACTCTACTGGAGTTCGATTAAGTTTCTGGTGCTTGATGAGGAATGTGGATTACAAACTAACCATAAATAATGTCCATTGTTAAAAGTAATGTGAATTTGGTTCTACTTTGGAAAATGCAATAAAATTCTGAATTTGGCTCTGAAGGAGGCGAAAGTGAAAGTCCGGGTCTATTACCTACATTAGGTAATATCTGGAGAATGGAACTTACCTTGACCTTATTATTTTGGTCTCTTACAGAAATATCTTCACCATGGCAAGATGTAATGTAAGTCCCCTAGTTTTTAGAGCATGCTAATGTAAAAATCTATTTGAAGAACATTCTGTCTTTTGCAAAACCACATTTTAAGATATTTATTAAATCACTCAGTGTACCTTGAACAAACCCACACACATTCAAAATTTCTCCTTAAATTCATTGCCAGGAAAAACCTTGTCTCTTTAGAAAATTATATTTCCTTATTTTTATCAGACTAAATAACCCATATGTTTCCTGTCTCAACTTGTTTCCTTAACTTCCAAAAAAAAGTTAGATCCAAACTGAGTAAGTTCAGTTGTGGTAAGCTGTGCATTCCAGGTGCCTGGTCCCATCTTCCCCTCTGATCCTGTTTGTAAAAACGGCTTGATCATCTATCTTTTCATTTTGTAGCATAAAAGTAATACATATTCATTATTCATTCTAGGAAATATAAACCAAAAATTAAGAAAAAAAGGCAAACATCAGTTTTAAAACCTTAGTGTACATTCTGAATATACCATTTCCTCCCCCGCCCCAACTTTATTAATATTATTTGGTTGGCAGGAAGGAAACTGACTCTGAGTACGTAGGGGAAAAATGTTTTTATTTTCCTTCTACCCATCTTATCTTCATTGGCTGAGGCCCTGCAAATTAGACTAACAAAAGACAGATTAACAAGGGAAAATCAAACAGAGGTTTATTACCATGTAAATCACACTTACACCTGGGAGTGCCCAGTGGTGAGTAATTCAAAGAGGTTTTTCTGAACTTGGACTGAGATAACATTTTAACAAAAAACAGTAATTTTTTAGAGAAGTGACAAGACAAAGGAAAAGAACTTTGATCTTCTAGGAATGGCAAATTGTGGAAAGGCAAATTTATCCAGGAAACTAATGGCAGATCAGGGCTAGTTTCAGCAAGGTTTGCTATGTAAATTTCTCTGGTGCCACCTCTGGGTTTGTAAGGGTCTAGAGCAGTCTCGATGATGAACTTCTGACCTTTCTTGTAGTGAGGGGAGGGGACACATCTTTACAAATTTTGTCCTGCTTTTAGGCAAATAAGGGGAAGACAAAGAGCTTTTCTTGTACCTGTACATCTCAGTTGCCTTCAGCTTAAAAAACCCTTATGCCAAAGTGGCATATTTGGGGGTGGCAAATTCTGCTATCCTTCACTCATTTAAACAATAAAAAGTGATCTTTATAAGGATACAGGTGAGCTCTCATAATTCAAGTAAACCACCCAGGCCTCAGAATACACAGGAAACCTGGTGGCCCTCAGTCCCCAGCAATGGAAATAATGGACAATCTCTCTGAGACTCAGCTATTGGCTGACTCATCTCCAAACTACTTTTTTTCAAGTAATGGCCAGCTTGGAGCATTGCATTCAGCACTCCGACTAAGACTGCAAGGAATGGGAAGGGCCAGGTAGCCAGTGCAAATGAGTATGGGTGGTTCTGTCATCATAAAAGTGGGGTGAATTAAAAGGGGTGTTTCAAACTACTGAATCATCTTTTTTTCCCCCTCCCTTTTTTGTGGTTGCAGCCAAGTGTTCATGAATTTACGTTTCCCCACACCTATTTCCACTGCTGTGAGAAAGAAACCCTAGACTGGTTGTTGTCCTCCTGGTGGGTTTCTTAGGCAGGCATCAGTTGTTGAGCATTGTGGCTTTCTGCTGCCTGCATGCTCTTCCTGACCCTTGTCTCCCTAAATATGGCTGGAGGAGAGAGAAGAGGGAGTCCCCTTAAGTACATTTCACATAATTAGAGCAAAATAAAGGTTGATTCTGTTTATTTCAAAAAATAATGATGGCATCAATCTGTTCTATACCCTCAACAAGTGAGATATAAGAGGCAATATCCTCAAATGTGTATCTAATGCAGTATTTCTCAGTATTTATGGGAACACTCATTCATGGAACACTAGCACATTTAGTGATATTAATATTAGTTTTGAGGAAAGAGTTTTGGTAGTCAAAATACATTTGAGAAACATTGCATACTATATGATATTTTTAGATATACAAAATACATTGTATCAAACTAAAGGCTTTAGTAAGTTCTACAGTTTTAATGTAGGGAGGAGGCAAGAGAATTTAAAATGTTAATCAAACCACATTCAAAGACTACAATATGCTGATCAGCCCTGCAGCCAGGTCAGGAGGACACCTGAAGAACAAAGGAAGATTTCTACTGCGACTGCTAACAGCCCATTCCCCACCACACCTGTGAAGGCGAAACGGGAATCAAGAGTCATTGCCTAAGGCTAAACCCATGGAGGACCTATAGATTAAAGGCTGGGAACTGCCAGCAGGCCTTTCACTCTGCATATTCTTACCTTTTTACACTACGTACTCTTCCCCTTCCATATCAAAGGAAATGGGTTAACAAAGTCTTTTAAACTACAACTCACAGGTTCTAAAGAATGATTTATAAACTAAATTCCCTGAACACTAGGATCCCTCTCAGTGCCTTTTCTCTGTCTCTCTCACTGTCCCTCTCACTCTCTGCCTCTGTGAGGAGACCACACTCTGTAGAGTGTTATCCCTTTTCTGATAAACTTTCCTTTTAACTTGAACTTTAGCATGTGTGTTGAATTCTTTCTAGACTGTCCACCATAGGACCCTCTTCTCTTGGTGCAGGGCCTGGTCTCCCCATCTCGGGGAAATTTGTCCTGTCCTGCATCTGTTTGTCTCTCTCCCCAGATGCATGCGTGTGTGCGCATGCATGCGCACATGCACATACACAAATAACAATGTAAAGATGCGTATTAAAATATACAGCGATTATATTCCATTGTTCCAGTACAGGTTTTCATTTTTGTTTGTCATTATACTCTGACTTTTCTGTAGCATGTGTATATTAAAAAGGTTAACGATTTATACGAAATTAAGGATTAAATATCTGTTAAATACAACAAATGAAGAGAATTTATTCTCATCAAACACCAAAACTGTATGATAGTGTCTCCCATTGAGGCGGGACATCACTTGTAAAATTCTTAATCTTTTAGCAGGAAATGAAACTGAAACGGGACATCTCTTGCAGAGTTCATCTTTTTAGTAAACCTAGTTGTTTCCTTCTCTCCTTTCTTTGGAATAAAAAAGGCCCTCTCCCTCAAATCCTGATAATTGCCCTGAAAACTGGTGACTCAGATCCTCTGGCTATTGATAAGGGTCATCAGCCCATTGTTAGCAGAAATGGTGATAAGCCAGACAGGGCCCCTAGACTCTGAGAGGGGAGAGGACTTTAGGCCAAAGGTCTTTTTTACTCTTTAAGAAATATATTAACCAAGCCTGTTTCCCTTTACTCACTTAATAGGCAAATCAATAATAGAAATTAATAGATATATGATTTAAATAACGAATTTGTATCTTCTTTTCCTTGTCTAGGGACTGAGCTGGCACTTCAGCAGGAAACCCAAGACCCCACCCTAATGAGGCAGAAAGGGAAAGAGCTCCATGAAACTGTTGTAGGCAGGGACTACGGCCATGCTCAGCAGGAAGCAGATATGGAAGAAGAGACCTCTTGTCCCTCAACACCCATACTAGTAATACGGGGGTTCATGGCTCTTAGAAAAGAGTTAGGCAGGAAAGTTAGGAAGTTTGGGTCTGCCTGCAAAGACACTGAGGTCATCTTATTCTAGAAGGTGCCCACCCTAATTGGCTCACAATTAAGCAAGCCAGAAGGCATTTTTTAACTCACATAAAAAAACAAGTAGGCAGAGAATTAGGTACCAGTTTAAACCAGTCACTCGCACCTGCACAATGAAGACCCAACGACCTTCAACTCACCTGAGCCTCATTATACCATCATTATAATATACTGCATATGCTTGGAAGTTCATTAATATTATAACAGACTGAATTCTGGGAACAAACACGTGCAGAAAGCAAAATGATCAATCGGTGAGTCCTGTCAATCTTAATTGTCAATCAAGGAAGCCCAGTCCTTTAAGAAAAGTAACCACCCACAGCAAAAGGGGATAAAAACCCAAAAAATTTTGTTACCAAGCCTTTTGAGCCACGCTTCTCTTGCTCAGGCTCACTTCCAGTTCTGGAAACGTACTTTCCCTTCTAATAAAACTTTTCTTTCCTACTCAATTCTTTGTTCGAGACATCAAGAACCTGGACAACGCGCCGGGAGAGGACCCCACTCTCCAGTAACAACATTATCTTTTAAAATACAGCACACAGTTCATTAACTATCTGAATTAAATATAGATACATGCTGAATGAATATAGCAATAACAGAGTGCCTATAAGATTTAACAATGTTATTTCATTATACAAATATTAATCACTAAGACATACTCTTTTATCAATAAAAATTCTTTATAACAAAGACTTTTAAAATGTAAATTTTAAATTTATGTAAAACGTGCTTTTAAGTCAAGGGTTGGAAAACTTTTTAAGTAAAGAGACAAATAGTAAATACTTTAGAATTTGCAGACCATACAGTGTCTGCTGCAATTACTCAACTCTGCCGTTTTAGTACAAGAGCAGCCTTGGCAATGCCTCAACAAATGAGTATAGCTGTTTTCCAATAAAACTTTATGTATGGACATTAAAATTTGAATCACATAATTTTCATGTCTTTAAATATAATTTGTTAAATTTTTTCCAACCATCTAAAAATGTAAAATCATTCTTAGTTCACAGGCCATAAAAAATAGGCAGAATTAAATTTAGTCCCAAGGGCTACAATTTGATGACCCATGTTTAAAATATTTGCAGTGCAGGGATCACTTAAAAAAAAAAAGCTGATTGTTCAAACAAAAACTGTCTGTGCTTTTGGGGGGCTTCATCCTTACAAAGATCCTTATTTGATCTGACATCTCTTAGGGAGAACAATCTTCAGAAATGCTTTTGTACCTGTTGAACCCAGCCTCTAAGCTGGCCCCCAGTGATATCCACCTCCTGATAGTCACCCCTTGTGTGGTCCCCTCCCACATCACAGTAGCCTATGGTAGCAGTGATAGTTCATCATTTCTGAGATGAGGTTATAAAGACTGTGATTTCTGTCTTAGGTGCATTTCCTCTCTCTCCTCCCTCACCTCTCCCCATCAGATCTTGGAAGCAGACCCCCACACTCAAGCCTTTATACATCTGCAGCCACAGCTAAGAGCTTGAGTGTTTGGGACTTTGCACCAAAATCACCCAACTAAACTCTCCTGGACTCCTGACCACCTTCATTAAACAGTAAGATAATAAAATTTAAAAAACCGTAAGATAATAAATGTATTATCTTACATTTTAGCTGCTAGGTTTTTAGCTGCTAGGTTTTGAGGTAATTTTTTTATATAGCTATAAATAAGTAGTACAGAACCTATGTTAGACCAAAATCTGTTGGTTCCTAACACTGGTCCCTCACATATTGTTGCTCTTTAAGACCCTCTTCTCTGACTCAAAACCTAATCCCTTGTCTGAGTGCCCTGTCCATGAACCTTGCTGTATTCAGACACTCCCTGAAACTAAGACTTTATTCCATCTTTTGAAATGTCTGTGCCAAATATGGAACTAGTGAAAAAAAGAGGGGAAAAATTCTCTGCATATTATTTTCCATAAAATACTGGTCATGTTTTCAGAACCTAGTGGTTTAATAGCATCTTTCCATCTCAAGGAAAAAGTAAAAGTTTTTTTGATGCTTCTTAACCTGTTATGTAACTCTCCAACTCTCCTCAATCACACTTTCCTGTATCTTTTCAGACAGTATATTGCATTTTAGGTGACAATTTTGCCATTGAGAATTGTGCTTTGATTTTCAGTCAACTGATTTTCCTTTATAATGCACAATAATCTATTCCACTGTTTATCATTTCTTACTCATCAGTATTATGGGTCCTGTGATTATTCAAGATGATATTCTGTAAAGCATAAGGCAGGAAAAGCAAGAAAATAATGGTCATTCTGCCAAGCCAATCACATGATCCTGACAGAAGCTTGGAGCCAGGCCAATCATTAGCAGGAAACTGTCTCACTGCATTTCATGATTTCAGGGTATGAGAATTTCTTAATGTTCATGAAATCTTCTATACATTTAGAAAAGTATTGAGACTGTGTATTCTGTTTCAGTTTTGAGGGTATGCTCAGGCACCTGAGCATGTGAGCACATGTGTGCATGATGAGAAAAAGGTAAGGGTCAGGAAGTGGGAAATCCAGATGCTCTAATTTCCTTTATTCAATTTGTTTCTTAATCAGAGAACTCTAATTGTAGGATAAATTTCAAGAGGTCATTAAAAAGTTCTGTCTGGTCTTTGAACTTCATAAGCTATGACTTCTATAAGATTAGACAGGGTCAAGGTTAGTACACATAGGAAGCCAAATTTGACTAGCTTGACAAGGGTTACCAGTGGCAATAGGCTTGCCAGACACTGTGCTCAGAGTTTAGACACTGGTCTTAGACCATCTCAGCTCAAACTCCTCTTCCATCTTTCATTTTTGTTTTTATTTCTTCTTTTGCCTGCCCAACACCTTCACTGGTTCTTCTTTGAGAAACACCACGTCTTTATTTGGAGAAATGATTCTCTCTCTCCAACTATTTGGTTCTAAAGGTTCTAGTTCCAATTATTACTGAGGTCCAGCTGATCCTTCCCTCTTGTATGTATTGCTTCACTGAGGCTTCCTTGTGTTACATAATATACCCAGATGGTCTCCCTGCAAGCTGGTTAGAATTTTCTTTACTTACAACCACTTGCAAATGAATCCTGGCTCAATCAACTGTGCTAGGTGTTGTAGTATAAATAAAATAATAGGAAATTATGGTCTGATTGAAACAAAAGACATATAAAAAATTAGAGAATTATATGAGATTATATAATTTTTATAGTACTCAATTACCAATTATCTGGTTGTGTGTTAAATGTTTTTCAGCTAAAGTGCATTTAAAAAGTAATATTGCACTTGTGAAAAAAATTTAAATTGCCACAATGCTTACATGTTAAAGACTCTATAGGTTATAACCATATACTAAGCCCCTGACCAATTAAACCCCTCACCAATCAGGTACAACCTATATTAATGTGCCACAGCCTGACATTCTGCCACTGTTCTGTGAAAATCTCTGTCACCAAACATCTAAAAGTTTAAGTATTATTAATATAACCTTAGTAATCAAAATGTCAGCATCTTGAGATTGAAAAAATTTTGAAATATTTAAACAAACAGAAAATTTGGAAGGGGAAAAATATTAAGAGACTTGTATTCTTTCACATACATTTAACAGTAAAAATAAAGTAAGGGTCACTTTTAAAAATTTCTTCAGAGAAAATATTGAAGAAAATGGCAGTGACTAAAATGACTTAAGTATAATACATGGAAACCATGCTTGTAAACTCTGAGAAATGACAGTTATGTGAGGTTGTTCAGTATGAAGATGGAGAATGGTCAAGGAGGGAACAGAGAACAAAAATAGAATTGTGATCAATATTTCAGACTGCAGGTGGAATATATGGAACTCCTTTTAAAAAAACTGTTCAGTGATAAGCTCACATTTTATGGGCCTTATTGTATTATTTAAAAAATGAATAACTTTGGGCCATTTTTTTTGGTCAGGCAATACGCCTAACATTCAGTGTCCCTAAGAGACTTTTATCATCTTTGCCTTTCAGAAGGAATCTACAAAGGAGGAAATATGTTCTAAAATATTGAGTATACTCTAAGTATTATATTAATATTGGACTAGACTTCAACTAATTCTATTTTTATTATAAATTTGGGTTAACCATGTTCATCTTCTCCTCTCTCAATCTACCGTTGCCCTTAATATTTCAATTACTTGTGAGTAAGCTGCACCATAATTGCTGTAGGACTTCAGAGGAAGTAAGTATTGGTGAGGGCTGGGCTAGTTAGTAACTGCTTTAAGGAGAAGGCAAGATTTGACTTAACCTTGATGGATGGGACAATTACAAATAATTCTGAAGACTTAATTCATGAATTGATTCATTCAACAAATATTGAGCGCTTACTATTTGCTAGGCTTATTCTAAGTACTTGGAATAAAGTTGTAGATATGGTAGAATCTCTTCCCTAAAGATATTTCTATGCTAGTTGGGGAAACAATGTACAAGTAGACAAGTAAATGTATATTTTATAATTCCAGATGGTGATAAGTGCTCTGAAAAAATTTAGTAGGGTGAAGGCATAGGATGCTAATTTTATGCCTCTCTAATGAGCTAACATTTGATCAGGTGCCTGAATGAAAAGAGCAAGAAATGAAAGAACAAGATGCAAAGATATAGCATTGCAGGGACTTGCGGGAAGGGGATAATGGAAAGTTACTGTTTCATGGGTACAGAGCTTGAGCTAGGGAAGATGAAAATGTTCTGCAGATGGATATTGGTGATGATTATATAAGGGTAATTGTACTTAATGCCCTAACATATTTTACCACATTTTTTTTTTAAAGTTCTATATCAATATCAGAAAGAGTGAAAAGCCATCTCTGGAATCTAGTTTTAATTGAATATTCACATTCATGGAGAAAAAGTGAGTACTGTTGTTCTGGTTATTCACAGATAACATCTATGGCAGGAAACAGTTTTATTTGGATGTAAATTCCTATGCTAGATTGATCCTGAACAAATGCAAGCAAGAATTGATGTCAGGACTGCCATCACTGAGCCAGAGTCTGCACGGTGACTGTGAGGAGGGAACCAGATTCCCCCAAGAGTCTAGCAGACAAACAGGCCTAGTGCTTATCACCATGGGTACAAAATCCCTTGGGCCTAATGCAGGACCTAGATTCTTCAGAACTGGGCCAGGAAGATAACTTTGTTTTCAAGTCTAGCAAATCAAATGAAGAGGGGAAGTCCTAACATAAATGTACAGTGAACTGGTTGAGATCTATGATACTAAGATATCCTGAGGCAGAAGGAAAGGAGTCTGGCACATCATAAAAATCATTGACACTTATTTAAAAATAAAAATAATTTCTGCAGATATTAAACTGTACCTGAACATAGATTGAATAAAAAGAAAATAACCTGTGCTGGGTTTGGATTTTATATGTATGTACACACACACAGATTCCATGTCCTAACACTGATTATTTTTGAAGTCTATAATATAAATTCACCAGAGACTGGGACAGTGGAAAGTTAGCCTGATTCCCCTACCAAGCCCCACCATTCATTTGGGCTTAATTTACCAACTTCCAAAAGAGTGATAATAATGGTTGCCCTGTTGACAGACAATGTTTAAGGTCATCAATTTGAGATCATAATGCTAGCTAGCTACCTTAAAAATATAGTAAGTATATTTTTAAATAAAAATAGCTACAATGCATTGAGTGTCAATATGTGACTGATGCTTTTGTGTGTTTTACATAATTTCCTTTGGTTCTATGAGCATGATCTATTTTACCACCATCATTGTACAAATGAAAACACTGGAGCACTGAGAGGCTAAGTAGCTTGGCTTGTTCAAGGCCACCTAGCTTGTTCTCAGCTGAATTAAGATACAGACACAGATCCATTAGACCCATTAATCTTTGCACATTTGTATCACTGATGAGAAGTTATTCAGTTACTTTTACATTTTTTAATTCCATTTTAAGCTGCATTTCATGGTTCTGTAAATGTTATTCCCAATATATGTTGCCCAGCATTAGCAGCACCTCATATTTGAAAAGTAATTTTTTTAAATGCTTTTCATTTTCTTAGTTTTCACAATGTTGGGAAGGAAGTGTTTTAAATCTCATTTTACAATAATGAAAATCAAAATGCAAAGATTTTAAGTGCTTTTCATAAAGAAACCAATTGGTAGCCAAGCCAGAATTCAAACTGAAGCCATCTTACTATGCATCCAACACTCTTCAATACACAGGTGAAAAATGGCTTGAGAATGTGGGATTGCTGAATAAAAAGTTGAGGAAAAAAAAAGAAAAAATTCCAAATAGATTTTAAAATAATTCCAAAAGAATATCACCCTCTTTCCAGCCCCAATCCACCAGAATAACCGTTAAGTTTGTCATGTATCCTATAATACTTTGAAAATTGCTAATAAAAATGTATACAAATATATATGGTTTTAAATTTTTTAATGTTTTAAAATACCATCATACTGTAAATATTATTTGCAATTGGAATTTTTTTCTTTACATTATTCCAGATAAATCATACAGATCTAATTACTTTTCAAGATATGGGAGAATTTACATGTGAACATATTTAAAAACAAGGGTGGAAATTCAATTTAGTAAAATTTATGGAGCACTACTATGTGCCAGGCACTGTTCTGTGCATGCTGAGGATACAACAGTAACCAAGACAGACAAAACTGCCTGCCCTTGGGCTTCCATAGTTTGCCACTGTGTAGCCACCCACTTGTATCATTAACAGTTTTAGCATATGTGTTTGCCAATACAACATATAATTTATTATTTAACAGTAACATGAATTCTATAGTATAGTATATGAGAACTTATTCAGCCATTTACTTATTTGACATTCATTTATGCTTTATTTTGATTTTTACAATCAATGCTACAATAAACATCCATATTACATATATCCAATGTAATGATGCCTTTATTTCTTATAAAGAATGGGTTTTTAAAAGTAAGATTGCTGACTCAAGGAGTGTGTGTGTGTATGCTTAATTATAGGTATATAATTACATATATATAATTTTAAACTTTTGATACATTCCTCAGATTACTTTTAATAAAAGGCTGTGGCAGTTGTTTTTCTATTAGCTTATAATAGTGTTGATTTCCCTACATCTTTACCAACACTGAATTTTAAATCTTTTAAAATTTTGACAAGCTCATAGTCAAAAAGTAGTTTTGATAATGCTGATTTAATTTGTATTCATCTGACTCTTCTACTAGAGATGGTTGAGCATCCTTACATGTGTTTACTGACGTTGCATTTCCATTTAGTAACAACTGCTAATAATAGAGTCAGGTGCTAGAATGTGCATCATCTCATTTGATCCTCACAACAACACTACCAGAGAGATAACATCTGCTTCCCGCACCTATTTTACAGATGAGAAAACTGTTTCCAAGAAGTAATGACACTTACCCAAAGTCACACAGGTGACAAAGTGGTAGATCGGGACTTTTAACAAGTCCCATTGTAGTGCTTCTGGGCTGAACCACTACATAAACTGCCTCTGCTGCCAGGAACATTTTCAAGCCATTCCCTCCAATCTTACTCTCTCTTTTCTGGTGAAATCAGAACAACTTGGTTAAATCAGCAAATACTTGAAGGGTCCCTCTGCAGAAGATACTATGATAGACATTATTGGGTGATCTGAAGAAACAAAGCTCCTGTCGCAAAGTCTTTTTGACAAACCAAAATACATTATAGGTAAGGGATATATATAATGTATGTATACATATACTGATGTATATATGTGTGTGTATATATATACATATATATATATATATATCACTTTTTTAGAAGGATATGATCTATTAGCAACTATGGTGTAGTCTATCCAATGTCAGAGAAGCGAATAACGCACAAAATTTTGCAGCCCTACATAATTTAATGCTAGTCAGAATAGTGTAGGGAACATTGCAAACAATTACGTAATGAGAGTTAAAGTGGATTTATTTTTATTTTTGCAGAATAATGTAGGAAATAAAGCACTTTCCAGATGATGCTATTTCTAGAGAAAAGCAGTACTAACCTGGGTAAACAAAAACTAGCAAACAGAGCAGTCCCTACCCATTTGTCCCAGTTTCTTCATCCCCCAGGTGTGCTCACTGGCCCTGGTACTATCCACCTGGGTGGTGCTGAAGCAGGAGCTCACTCTCAGCTTTCTGAAGCCATTCCCAATATAGCGCTAATACTCTTGGTCTCCTTTTGCTTCCAAAATCAGGATCTGTCAACCGACTTCTGCCTGAAGACTTTCTAATAACGCTTACTATGTAAATCTAACTCTGCGGTGTCCGACCGAGGACTCTGCCAAAAATTTTTTATTGAGGATCTCTTCTCTTGGCCATCTTCGCCAACTGTATCTTAAACACATGCCGGTTGCCTTTTACAGGGTTAATAGCTCACCCATCAGAATCTGTAAATACACGTGATTCATTAAACTGTGTCATTCCTGAGACAAGAATATGTGTAATGGAAATACAAACCCACAAGAAGATGCAGCTCCTTGAACAGATATTGGTCATTTCCTTTTTCTCCTTCTTGTCCCACATTTCCAGTCCCTTGGTCATTTTCCTTACGCTTTGGAAAGACTTAAATTTCCTGAAATTTAAATCACAGGCTAGTGATTTCCTGCTCCGCTTCCCGTCTCCCTTACGCCTCTCAGTCTCCTCCTGTTTGCCTGAAGCCGGATCCGCGAGCGATGGTGACCAATGGTCTCCCCGCTTTGCTCACCGAGGTGGCATCTAGATTCCGACGTCTAGCTCTTCCATATAGTGTCGCTGAACCCTAGTACCTACATCCTCCCTCCCAATCCTCTCCTCCAACCGCCCCGTGCCGCTCTAGGAGGAGCCTAAATGTCTTCTCCCGGAGCTGAAGGGGATTGTGCGGCGTAAACAGGATTAACTCTCTCGCCCCCAGCTGCGTTGATCTATCTGCGGTCTCAGGGCCACAGCGAGCCCACGGGTGCGCGGAGGGCGCAGCTCAGAAGCGAGGGATGTGGGGGCTCCGGGCTTGGGAACTGTTCCAGCCTCTCACTTCGTCGCCTAGTGAGGCGGAAGGCCACAGCCTCAGAAGCTGCTCCTCCAAAGCCCGCGCGGACGGCGCGGGCTCCTAGCTGCAGCCTCCCCTCCGCCACCTCCCTCTCCCTCCCGGCGCTTCCTCTCCGCCCACCGCACTCCAGCTGCTGGGTCGCAGCACTAGCTGTCCTCCGCCCCCCTGAGCCACCGCGCCCGCCCCGCGCCCAGCCATGGGGGACCTGCCGGGCCTGGTGCGCCTCTCCATCGCGCTGCGCATCCAGCCCAATGATGGCCCGGTCTTCTTCAAGGTGGACGGGCAGCGCTTCGGCCAGAACCGCACCATCAAGCTGCTCACCGGCTCCTCCTACAAGGTGGAGGTGAAGATTAAGCCCGGCACACTGCAGGTCGAGTGAGTGCGGGCGCGCGCCGCGGATGCCTGGCCCCGCCGGGGTACGCGCGGAAGACCGAGGCCCTGGAACAGCCAGAGGCTCCCGGGCCTCTCTGGGCTCGTGCCGCGCCCGGCGGGACCCAGCGTTGTGGGGGGCAGAAGTCAGCTCCCTGTTCCTCTTGGTCCCCTCCACTGCCTTAACTCTTTTCTTTCCTCTATTCTCACTTCCCTCCACCCACCGCGGGGAGGGATATTTAAAACAGCGATAGGACGCCTGGGGGCTAGGTTTTTGTTTTGTTTTGTTTTGTTTTTTTTTCATTGTAAATTTCTCATCCCTTCTGTCCAGCCATTGGCGCGGACCCCCAGGCGGCCAGAGAGGTACAGATGCGAGCAGCTAGACTTGGGGTTCACCTTCCTCAATCTCGGTCCTCCTCTCCCCAGTTCTGGCATTACGCCCGCCCCGGTCGGACCGCAAGGATGAAGGAGGGAGAACGGCTGAGGAAAGAAGTGTAAAGGCGGGGGTGGGTGGTTATTGGGGCTCCCTGAGGATGCTCCCCACTCCTCCATCCGCCCTTATGTGGCTGATGACCCCGGGGCTGGAGGAGCAGCCGCAGGTCAGAGCACAGACTCCTCTGCTTGGCCTAGTTTGACGGATTTTCGTGGTTGGCGTTTTTCTTTTTTTCCTGAGTTGTCTGTCTGTTCAGCCTAGTGATGGTGCCTGGAATTGGCAACATACTTACAAGAAAAAAAGCGGGGGGAGGGTTTGGTTTGTTTGTTCGTTTGTTTATTTGTGGCAGGAATTATCTTTCCTGCTACCACAGTTGATGTGCTTGGTAGACCTCCGGCGGAAAGTCAGTGTGGTAGGATGCAGTAGCTATGGAGAAGTACCCAGGGGTGGAGTCATTTACCTCTCAGCCTCCACCTAAGTCTAGCGTGGAAGGAGGAAATAACCAGCATTTATATCATCTACCATATTCTGAGGGGAGATGGGGTGGGGCTTTGCATGCACCAAACACCTTTTATAGCTTAAATGTCCATCCGTGGTCATTAATTCAATAAACTTGTTTTGGCCTTTAGATGCCAGGCCTTAGTTCAAAAACCTAGAACCAAACCTGGGTTGTTTCTGGTACTCCTGGTTCATCTATTTGTCAGCATTCCTCACAGCTCCGTACACCCATTACTGTCATATTTCCCAGTGTTCTGTGTATTGCCATATGATCTAGACTTTTCCTTTCCTTCTTTCCTAGCAACCTCTTTTCTCAGGTTATCTGTTCTATATGCAATTTTCTTCTGGGTAGTCCTCTATTTTTCAAACTAATCTAAAAAAACAATTCGTGTTAATGACAAAACTTTTTTCTAGTTCCACTTTAATTTTATAAAGGGTTTTTCAATGACTTCTCAAATTTGAGTGTATATCAGAATCACATGGAGGGCTTGTTAAAACATAGACAGCTAAGCCTCACCCTAGAGTGGGGTTTAAGAATTTGCTTTCTAATAGGCTGGCAGATGATAATGTTATTTTAAGTTCAGGGACTACTGCTTGAGAACCATTATCCTAATAAAAGGGAATAATGCCGGTGAGAATTTCTGGTGGTGTGGCTGGCTTGAGGAAGAGTAAGCCAACTCACAGGATGCTTGATTGTTGGAACATAAAAAAAAAAAAAAAAAATTATTAATTTAGTGGTTCTCAACCCTACCTACACATTAGAATCACCTAGAAAATCTTAAAATAAATTTACCAGTGCCCAAACTACATCCCAGACCAACTGAATCCTAATCTCTGGGGTTTGTGATGGGACTGGGTCTAGCTAGTTTTTTAACCGCTCCATAGATGAGAAACTAAAGAAGAGGACCACTAATAGAATCCTACTAGGCCTTGTGTAAGTATTCTGGATGAGAATACTGAGGTCAGTTCAGAGAGATTAAGTAGCTATGGTCAAATGAGTGATGAGTTGAAGAACCCAAGCCTTCTGAACTTGCAGAACTTTCTACCATACCTGTCTCCTCTAGCCACATCCTGTAGGCTTCCTGCCTAGGATTGTGGTCTGACCAGGACAGGGTGCCTAAGCTAATTCCTACCATATGTGGCCAACTCAAGTTTATTGCAGGAACATTTCCATTGGTGGTGTGGCGGTCCCACTGGAGCTGAAGTCTAAAGAGCCTGACGGGGACAGAATTGTTTATACGGGCACATATGACACAGAAGGTGTAGCCCCAACCAAGAGCGGAGAACGGCAACCCATCCAGATCACCATGCCGGTAAGGCCTGCTTGTGGGTGTTGGTGTTGGGGTGTGGTGCCAGGCAAATCAAAACCACAGAAAACAATCACTATCTCCCCTTAAGGAAAGGTATAAAAATAAATGTTATGAAATTATGAAATATTAACTCAATTCATGGTTTCATATTAGAATCTAATTGTCTAGAATATCACAGTACAATTAATTAAATAATTTATGCTTCTCCAATGGTCAATTTTAAGGCTCTTTCTACACTTCTAACCTATTGCATTGATCTGTTTATTCTTATGCCAATACTGTATTGTTTTAAATACATTGCTTTTATAATATATGTTATAAATAAATAATGTATTTTGCAACTGGTCACCTTACTGAACTTGCTTACTAAAATTTTTTAGTAAATGATCTTGGGTTTTTCAGATAGAAAGTCGGAATCTACATGTAACTGTGTAGTTTTCTGTTTTTTTTTTTTCCTGGTCTTACTGCATTAGTTTAATGTTTCTAATGTTTCTAGAATAATGTTGCCTGCTAGTGGTGGTAAGAAGTATCCTTGTCTCCAGGGTTTCACTATTAGCTACAATTGTAGTTTCAAATATTTATCATGTTAAAGCATTCTTACTCTAGTTCACTAAGAGGTACATTTTTAATTGGGAGATGTGTTGAACTTCATCTAATTCCTTTCCCATCTATGGAGATAATTTATCTCCATTGATATATTAATGTAATAATTATATAATACATTTTCAAATACTAAGCTACCTTTATTTCCTAAAATAAATCCTACTTTAAAATTATGTATTATTTTTAATATAGCGCTAAATTCAATATGCTAATACTTAGGACTTTTAGATTTTTATTTTATTAATTTTTTCACTTGCTTGATTTCTCAGCAAATACATGAAATTTTTTTATATATCAGGCACTGGTAAAAAAAGTGGTGGAAAAAATAGATATCCCTGACTTTATGGAGGTTCTAAGCTAGAGAAGGAAAACATACTTTATACATGATTATCAATAATAAAGTAAATTATTATAACGTAAAGTGAAGTGAAAAGGTAGTGGTGCCTTTGGAGCATCATATATCAGGGGTCTCAGCCTCGTCCAAGATTTTGAGGATGGCTTTCTTAAGGAAGAACTAAGGGATGAATAAGGGTTGAGGGAAGAGGAAGCATGTGAGGGAAGAAGAGCTACCAAGATCAAGAGCTGAGTGAAATAAGTCAGAGAAAGATAAATACCATATGATTTCACTTAAATGTGGAATCTAAGGAACAAAAAGAACAAACTAATCAAAAACAGACTCGCAAATATAGTAGACAATTTGGTGATGGACAGAGGAGAGTGGGGATTAGAGGGCTTGGAGAATGGGGTAAAGAGTTTAAGAAGTACAAATTAGTAGTTGATAGATTGTCATGGGGATGGGAAGCATGGCATAGGGAATGCAGTTAGCATTAATATATTGGCTAGGTGGAAAACCAGGGGAGAGAAGAAGCAATTAGGGGGACCATTTTATAAACTATATAAATGTCTAAGCAATGTACTGTATACTTGAAACTAATTAAAATAAATAAATTTTTTAAAAAGCTGTAAGAAAGCAAAATGTGTTCTAATGAATGAGAGAAGCCCAACATGGCAGGGGCAGAGTGAGGCAGAGACAGGCTCAAGATAAAGCTGGAGAAGTAAGTAGGTATTGGATGTTACAGGACTTTCTTTCCTTTCAGATTTATCCTAATGCCTGTAGGAATTTGTTCGATATACATTTGTTCGATATAAATTTATTTGATATAAATTTACATACAATAAAATGCACCAATATTAAGTGTCCAATTACATAGGTTTTGACAAATGGGTACTACTGTATAATTACCACCCCAATAAAAATATAGAACATTTCTACCACCTGAAAAATTCCCTCGTGCCCATATGTAATCAATTCCCCAAACCCTAGCCCACCCTGAGGTTTTTGTCTCAATACTTTCGTTTTAACTGCTCTAGAATTTTAAGTAAATAGAATCATACTGTTGTGTCTGACTTCTTTCATTTGTCATTATGTTCTTGAGATCCATCTGTGTTGTTGCATGTATCAGTAGTTGGTTCCTTTTACTACTGAGTGGTACTCCATTGTATGGATATACTACAATTTACTTATTTTTCTCTAATAAATGGATGTCTGGATTGTTTTCAGCTTTTGGTATTATGAGTAAAGCTATTATGAACATTTGAGTATAATTGTTAGTGTGAACACATTTTCATTTCACTTGAGTAAATACCTAAGGGGAGATTTGACAAGTCACAAGGTAAGTAAGTGTATGTTTAACTATATAAGAAATATCCAGACCGTTGTACCATTTCATATTTCTACCAGCAATATATGAGAATTCTAGCTGCTTTGCATACTTACTTATATATCAGTCTTTTAAATTTGGAAATGCAAAAGACCTAGGAGAGCCAAAACAATTTTCTTTCATGTCCTATATACTATAGTCTTTAAATCAGTTTGCATAAATCTTCCAGCTTTGTTTATTCAGTTATTTTAGCTAGTCTAGGCCTTTGCATTTTTATATAGATTTTAGAATGAGCTTGTCAATTTCTCCAAGAATTGAGATATTAATTTGTTTTGCATTAAATCTATAGTTTAATTTGGAGAAATTTGACACTTCAATGTTGAGCTTTCTAATACATGAATATGATATCTTTATTTAGATCTTCTTTAATTTCTCTCTATAATATATTACAGTGTTCCCTATACAGATTGATATATTTTTTTGTTAAATCTGTTAACATTCAATTTTCAACACTAAGTATGAAGTTAGCTGTAGGTTTTTTTGTTGTGTTTTTTTTGTTTGTTTTTGGTATACTCAGGTTAGGGAAGTTCCCTTCTATCCCTAGTTTACTGAGAGTTTTTATCAAGAATTTATACAGTGTTTTCAAATGTTTTCTCTATCTTTTGAGATGATCACATGGTGTTTTCTTTTTTATCCTGTTCTATGGTCGATTATATTGTTTTTTCAGTGTTAAAACAACTTTGATTCCCAAAATAAACACTATTTGGTCATGGTGTATTATCTATATATGACTGGATTTGATTCATTAATATTTTATTGAGGATTTTTACATCTCTGCTCTTTAGGGATATTGCTCTGTGGTTTCCTTTTCTTATAATGTCTTCATCTAATTAATACTGACTGCATAAAATGATTTGAACGTGTTCACTCATCTATTATCTGAAAGACTGAACACATTAATACCTAGTATTGATATTATTCTTCTTTAATGTTGGATAGAATTCACCAATAAAAGCATGTGTTTTACTTTGAAGATTTTAGTTAACAAATTCAATTTCCTTAGTTAATATTAAGCTACTCACATTTTATTTTTTGAGTTGTTTGTAATTTCTTTGATGTTATTCATTTGTTTTAATTAAATTGTCAAATTTATTGGCACAAAGTTGTTGATAATTATCTTCCACCATCCTTTAATGTCTTAGGATCTCCAGTGACTTCCATTCTTTCATTTTTGATATTTATAATTTACTTTTTTTTCTCTGAGCAATTTAATTAGAGATTTACCAATTTTATTGGACTTTTTAAAAATCGAGCTTTGTTTTCATGTTTCACTGTCCATTTTTCTATTTCATTGATTTATGATCTTACCTTTATTTTTTTATTTGCACTGTGATATTTTAATTAAAGTATAGGACCTATATACATAATATTTATATATATCATTGCATATATATATATAAAATAAATGATTCTTTGTGTATTGTACAGTTCTGGTTTTCAGTAGTTTGATTAAGATGTACCTAAGTGTGGTTTCTTTGTACCTCTTTTTCGTTGGGGCCCATTGAATTTCTTGAATCTGTAAGTTATGGTTTTCTACAAAATTTAGGTTATTTTTAACCATTATTTTGTTTAAAAAATATTTTTTTTCAATTCTATTCTTTCTTTTCCTTAGAGTATAGTACTCAATTACACATATGGTGTTATCCCAGAGGTCTTTAAGTTCCTGTTCAATTCTCTTCAATTTTCTTTTGTGGTTCTTCAAATTAGACTATTTCATTGATGTATCCTCAAGTTCACTGATTTTTTTCTTCTATCATTTCTAGTCTGCTATTATGCTTATCATCTAATATTTTTGTCATATTTTTCAGCTCTAGAATTTTCATTCATACTTCTTATAGTTTCCATTTCCTGAGACTCCCTGTTTGCTCATCATTGAAACCATGTTCCCCTTTACTTCTTTGAGCATATTTATAATTTCTGGTTTAAAATATTTGGTAAATCCAAGATTTGGCCCCATTTAGAGTAAGTTACTATAGAATGACTTTTTTTTTTCCTGAATATGGATAATACTTTCCTGTTCTGTTACATGTTTGGTAATATTTGATTAGAAACTAAACACTGTAGATAATATGTTATTGACTCTAGTTTCTTTTATTCTTCTGAGGATTATTATCTTTTTATACTGTAGCATGCAGTAAACATTCCTGGACTCAAGCTACAAACTCTGTGTTGCCAACAGTGGGTAGTAGCTGATATGTGTGCTTAATTTTTTTCAACTTCCAGTTGCTGCTTTTCTAGCCTAGTCCCTTAAGCTAAGAGAGTTTAGCATTCAAACAAGGAATTGGACAGTTTATACTGAGATTTGAGGATCCATCCAGCCTGAGATTCCCCTATATTTGCAGCCGCTCTGCCAGTCCTGAGGCCTTTGCTTTGACATTTCAAGCCATTAAGGCTTTAACCTAACAGGTCTGGGAATGCACTCAATCAAAAAAAAAAAAAAGCAAACAAACAAAAAACAAAAACAAAAACAACAAAAAAAAGACGACACTGAAGTTACAAACCTTACTCAGGATAATTTTTTTCTTTCAAGGATTGACTCTTCACTGATTTGACTGCTTTTTCAATAGGTCCGTAAGGGTGTCCCTTTCTACCAGCCCATGCATGCAGTTAGCCAGGGATTACGGCAGAGTTATAGTCAGATTCTTAGTTTCACCTCTTCTGCTGCTCTCTTGCTTCCAAGATCTTCTCCTGAAATATTTCCACTGCTCCACCAGTCCTGAACAGTCTGCAGCCACTTGCAGCAAGAAAGCTTCCATTTTCTTCTGCCAGATCTACAGGGGACTGAGGAATTCCCTCAGGCAAAAAAAACACAAAAACAATTCTTAACTGTTGTAGTCTAGGTCTTTTCAAGGTAACTCTCCTCTGGTTTCTGTCCTGCTTTTAGTCACTTTTTAAAGGCTTCATTTTTTTGTTTATATTTTGTCAGATTTTATGATAATACGTGTAAAGTTCATCCAACAACTCCACACCACCATCACCTCCCTCTTTTAAAAACCTTTATAAGAGTTCTAGCTCCTGATAATATGATAAAATTTGCATGTTTTTAAAATCAGTTTAGTGGCAATGTGTAAATGGAAGGGAGTCAAAGACAAGAACAATTAGAACTTTACAGACTAAGTTTTGCTGTCAGGTTTAATAGCTTTATAAAATGAATTAGGAACATTTTCATAGTTTGTGTTCTGAAACAATTTACATAGCATAGGACTTAGCTGTTACTTGAAAGTCTGACAGAATTTCCCCATAAAAGTCAAGATCCAAAATAAAGATATTTGGAAGGAATGTTTTTAACTTTTAATTTAGTCCATAACTTTTACTTGGGGCAGGGGGAGCTTTGTGGTTTTATTGAGTCCATTTTACTTGTTTTTCTGACAAAACCATCCATTTCTAGAATTTTAAAATGTATGTTTAGACCTCTAAGAAAATATTTTCATGTTACATACATGACAAAGAGCTGTTGGATCAAAACAAATCTTTTGTTATAACAAAGAGCTATCTTTCCACTCCTAGTATGTCAAAATAGCATATGTAACTAGAGTTGAAAGAAAATGTTAACTCGAAGCAGAATTGCAAATATGAAAGTTATCAGAATTTTAATGAGATCACAGAGGGCCACTGAGCCACCTTGAAGTTGTTTCTTCTTTCACTGAACTTGTACTGGGCACTGGGTCAAGTGCAGGGGGAGCCACCATAAATGAGCCTGTACCCTCTCTTCCAAGTGCTCACAGAGCAGGAGAGGAAGCCTCCCCATCTTCTCCCTGTAGCCGGTATGGGCTGGGGACCAGAGCTATAACTTTCTGTTTATTCCTGAGGCTACTCCCTCCTCAGCCTCTGGCCTTAAAAGGACTGGAAGGATACTTCTTTTACTAGAGGTGTAAGCAGAACAAACACTGTGGGGGAAGATTAACTCAAACATTTAGAAAGGAGTTGATTAAAAACTTCTTAAATAGATTTGTAAAGTGAGAATTTCTACATTATTTTGGATGGCTGAAGTATAGGTATTTTTTTAAATGTAAGAATGATTCAGGCTTAGTCATGAAAAGAAAGATTTTATTAATTACCATAAGTCTAGATCAACTGTCTAAGTATACACTAAAACAGGGGTCCCCCACCCCCAAGCCAAGGACCAGTACTGGTCAGTGGCCTGTTAGGAACTGGGCCACACAGCAGGAGGTGACTGGCGGGCAAGCAAACGAAGCTTCATCTGTATCTGCAGCCATTCCCCAGTGCTAGCTTCACCGCCTCATCTCCACCTCAGATCATCGGGCATTAGATTCTCATAGGAGCATCAGTCCCTGGTGCCAAAACAGTTGGGGACCACTGCCCTAAAAGGTTGGAGAGACTTCAAGTTCCTGGGTGATTTGGGAATATGTTGTAGGGGACAGGATCTGCAGTCTCTTACTGTAACTCACAAATCCTGAGTCCCAGCAGTAAAGCCTAAATTCTTACATATAATTTCCACATCTAGAAAAAGCAAGTCATTGATAGTTGATTGTTCCAACAATGATCTTACAGCTTTTGGTTTGAGCATTGGCCATGATTTGAATATTATCTGTAATAGAGTGAGTCTAAGGAAAAACAATTGAAATTAGGATTTCCTGATCAAGTTAGCATCTCTAATGTTAAGTTCAAATATCATTGTAGTAATGAAAGCCTTACATAGCCTTTTATACTGTTTTATGACTTTTTCCACCAGTGTTTCAGGCTTACATATTGTAAATTGCAGACACAATCACACTTTATCGGATAATGAGGATGTCTTGAGATGTCCCAGGAAACCCAATTATGTAGGTGAAGCCAGCAATGGAAGCTGGATTAAGGGTATATCAGAGAGATTTCCTATGAATCTAAAGTTACTTCAAAGTACATTGTTTTGTTTTGTTTTGTTTTGTTTTGTTTTTAAATCATTGGATAAGTAATGCTGAGATAATTGGCTATTTGGGAGAAACATCACTATTGTTTTTTCCTAATAATATACTCTAAAATATACTTCAGATAGATCAAGGGGTTATCTGTAAAAAGCCAACTTTTTAATAAATCAAAATAAAATGAGTTAATCTAAACCTAAAAGAAATGGAAGACATCCAAAAGTAAAAATTGAAAACTTTGATTACATACAAGGCAAAATTTCTGTCAAACATCATAAACAAAGTTAAATTTTCATTATAATGCAATTTAAGTTAAAAGACACACTATTGGTGAAAAAAAAAACTGTGTTGCCTTGATGTGCTACTGCCCATGTAGAAATTGCAGCTGCCGTTAGTAACTTTCCACAGTGAAGCTCAAGACAGGAAGAAGTCAAATACCATCTGACTTAGATTAACAGCAGTGATTTCTTTATTAAATTATTCCACAAGCCCTGGTACCAGGAGTTAATAAAGTGTTACCCAGCTCTAAAAGCTTTCAGCCCCCACTTCAAAGAGAATGTTGACTTGTGTTTTAGTATGACTAATTCCCTACTCAGTCCTTTCCAGGAGAAAGTCCAGGTGGAGATGCTGTCTGTGCGAACCATTATAATGTTCTCCTTCTGTTGGCTCTCATCAGCGGGAGACTGGTGGGAGTTTGGAAGAATAAGGCAAGGAGGTGTATGAGCTTGTTATGAGGCTGTGTGTGTGGAAGGAGGTAGCTTTATGCATGCACTCCCAAGTATAAAAGCTGTTCCTTATGTCAGCTTTGTCTACTCATTTCGCAAGATCGGTAACAATATATGAAGAATTCTTGGAAACCTTTAAGAAAAAATAATCATAGGACATGGGAAATAGAAAAATAATTTAAAAACATAAATAAGCAATTCACAAAAGAAGAAATACAAATGACCAGTAAATATATGGAAAAATGGTTTAATTTTACTATTGTTAAAAAATATAGACAGTACAATGACAATTTTCACTTATAAAATTGGTGAAATATTTAAAAATACCAATTGTTCAGTACTAGTATTTTTTTCTTTACAAAATATAGTGGTTTTTATAAATTGATATTGTTCCCTGCAAAATTGTTAAATGCACTTGTTAATTCTAGTATCTTTTAATATATTGTTTAATATTTCTACAAGCACAGTTGTTCATCTGTGAATAGAGACAGTTTTACTTCCTCTTTTTTCCTTCTTACCTTAGGTACTGGCTAGGACCTCCAAACAATGCTGAATAGGAGTAGTAGAAGCTAATAACCTTTCCTTTTTTGGCTCTTACCATTAAGGGTGATAGGTTTTTTATCCATGCCCCTTAGATTGAAAAACTTTCCTTCTATCCCAGTTCGCATAAGTATTTATCATGAATATTTATCATGAATGAATATTGAATTACCAAATGTTGTTTCTGCATCTGTTGATATGATTATATGATTTTTCTCCTTTATTTTCTTAATGTGATGAACTCCTTTGGTCCTGATATAATATTAATATACTTATTATATATTGCTGGAGTTGATTTATTATTATCTCAAGCAAATAAAAACTATAAGTAAATTTTCTGCATACGTCCATAAGGGATTTTTATCTATAATTTTTCTTTACTTGCAATATTGTCAAGTTTTTGTATTAGGGTAATATCAGCTTCATAAAATGAATTGAAAAGAGTTCCTTCATCTGTTGTCTGAAAGAATTTATGTAGAATTGTTGGGGTTTTTTTCCCCCTTCAATGTCTGAATTTATCAATGAAGTTACTTGGGCCTGAAATTTTATTTCTGGGAAATTTTTTAACTACAAATTCAATTTCTTTAGTAATAGAGGTCAACTGAAGAATTTGTCCATTTCATTAAATGTATTGGTCTCCTTTGTTTCTGTTATTGGTAATTTTTTTTACTTGCTCAGTTTTGCTAGAGGGTTATCAATTTTAAGACATTTTCCAGAAACATTTTAGTTTTATTGACTTTTCTTTACAGTTTTTCTTTACAGTTTTTCCTTTTCTATCACATTGACTTCTGTTCTTTATTGCCTTCCTTCATCTTACCACTAGATTGGCTAAAATTAAAAGGACTAACAACATTAACTGTTGGAGAGGATGTAGGGCAACTGAAACTTTCATATTGCTGGTAGAAATGTAAAATGGCATCATCACTTCAGAAAAATGTGACAGTTTCTTTTAAAGTCAAATATATTTTATAAGATCCAAAACTTTTAGTCCTATGTATATTCAGCTAAGAGAAATGAAAAATATGTATTAACTAATAAAACTTGACACATCACAAAAATAGAGAGGCTTGAAATCCAGTAGGAATTAAATGGTAACACCACACTAAAAGTCACAGATGTTTATTTATACAGAATTTGTTTAGTAATGAAGTAATACCATGTTTTTTTCAATATAATAAGCCCATTCTGTGCTCCCTAGTTGATGGATTTCTGTGTGACCTTATTCTTGTCTCCAGTGGAGGCAGGTGGCATGGCGAATGCAGAGTAGTCTGGGTATTCTAGGCCAGCTGGTTGTAAGACCACAGAAATTGTTTAAAACAGGCTCCTGGAAGTATTCATTTATTACCGAGGATAACAAATACATCTCCTCTCCTTGGAATCTGATGAGTTCTCTTTCACGTTAGTTGAGAAATAAAAATGTACCAAGGTTTGCAGCTTGTAAGGACACTATAGCACACGTCCAGGGATAGAGTAAAATGTCAGTTTCAGAATATAATAGACTGGGAGGCTTTAACAACAAACATTTATTTCTTACTGTTCTGGAGCCTGGAATTCTAAGATCAAGGTGCCAACAGATCTGGTGTCTTATGAGAGCACTCTTCCATGTTCACAGAGGGCTGCTTTTTTTGCTATGTTCCCACATGAAGGCAAGCAGGGAGAGAGAGAAAGGGGTGCGGAGAGGGAGAGAAATTATCCCTCTTGTTTACTGGCACTAATCCCATTCATGAGGGCTCCACCCTCATGACCCAATTGCCTCTGAAAGGCCCCACCTCCAAATACCAAATATTATCACAGTGGGGATTCAGGCTTTGTTATAAATATATTGGAGAGATCCAAACATTCAGTTTGTAGCAGTGTCCTAAAGCATTCAACAGGTAACAATCCATATATATTCTCACTCAGGGAGAAAAAAAGAAAAAAAACGATCATTATCTCTTAGCTGTTTTGCTCAAATAAACAGTTTGGTACAATGATGACAGTTTTTACGTAGGAATTAGGACACCTAGGTTCTTGACCTTTCATTTGCTGGGTGCATATTTTAGACCAAGGGCAAGTCACTTAACCTCTCTGAATCTTAGTTCTTTCATCCATAAAATGGAGATGTTAAAATCAAGACCAACGTGGAATGACATCTTTTAAAGAGTTGCATAAAATAAAGAGTACTATACAAATGCTCAAGATTATACCTTTGTATAAATTGCATCACTCAGGGAGCCTGCCTGGGTAAACTTTCTTTGGAAGGCACAGATGGGTTGGGAGGAAGAGCCTGAGTAGTTGCTTCTGTTCTTCAAAAAGAATGTCAGCTTTTTAGACTCCATCTGTTCTTAGCCAGAGGAGAAGAAATTCTGAGCTGGGTGGTGAGATGCCCAGGAAATAGAACTCCGGAAGAAAAAATAGGAAGGGAGAAGGCTAATGGGAAGTTAAAACAACTAGGCATGGGAAAGAGGAAAATATATTCCTAGTCAGAAACAGTTAAGTTTACTACACTATGACCTTGGATCAGCATTAATAAAAGAGAAACAAAACTGAAATATGAAGCACCTAGTGTATCCCATATTTTTAACTATAATTGTTTCTGTCATCAGATTTCTATTTTGGTCTCTTGTTTTACTGAGAACTCTTAGATTGAGACTTTCTTAGTTTTAAGATTATTCAGACATAAATGTAGTGCCTTAAGTTTTTTCTTATTTGTGGTCATAATCATCTTTGTTTTTTTTTGTTTATTGTAACCAATTTTTGTCTATTTTAAAAAGGGCCTTGGCATTATTTCTTTCTCTTATCTAGCACGGTTTTAAGCTGCTTCCCTCAAAAGATTAGCTGGTGTTTATAAAATATTTTCATAACTTAATTTAATTCAATCGCACTTTAAATTGGAATGCCCTGTGCTGGTCAAAAGTAATAAGTCTTGGTTATTTATAAAATGAGATTTTATTCTTACCACCACTACTGAATTATATACAAAGTTATAATATTTTCATATGTATATAGGTAGCCTTAATAGAATTTATAAAGTCCCTAAGATTTGAGACATATATACGTTAATTTTTCAGGAATGAAAAATTCACTTCACCATTTAAAATATTCTTTCTGATTATAAAAGTAACATTTATTGCAAAAAATCTGAGTAGAAAAGACAGAAAAACACCCAATTTCGTTATTTAGAAGCTCTATTATTAATATTTTTTCATTTTCTTTTTTCTGTATATCTTTTTTATATTTTTGAGCTCATACTGTATATAAATTGTTTTAATCAATCTTTTCACTGTTAACACTGTTCTAATTATTTTCTCTCATTATTAAAAACACTAAATTCATGTTTAATGGTTATATAAATCCATCACATGGATATGCCACCATTTTCACAATATTTTCTAAAGTTGGATGCTTAGATTACTTCTGGTATTGAGATGTTTTTGCTAAGTTGATAGGTGAATATTATCTCTATAAAAGTTCATATTTCTTTAATTACTAATATTACATGTGAATATTTTTCAGATGTTAGCCATTTTTTTCTTTTTAATGAACTATGTTCCAGCTTCATCCAAATGTTCTTAGTTTTTAGTAATTAATTCATATATTCTTTTATATTAATGATATTAACTATTTGGTAATTCTTATAAATACAGTTTGGCTTAACATTTATTTCTGATTATAAAAGAACTCAATCATTAAATTTTGAAAATACAAATAAGTACATAGAAGAAAATAAAACTTATTAACTTGTATAAGTTTAGTTGAATTAATATTAGACATTTCTCTTGGTACTCTGCTTAGTTCAGGTAATATATAGAATCATAGAAAAAGTTTATTAAATGTTTACATTTCAAGTTGTTACATAGTATTCCATTATATAAATATGCCATAATTAATTAATGTTCTAGATGGACATTTTTTGTGTTTAATTTTTCACTATTCTAAACACCGTGATATTCTTAAGATAAATTATAAATGAAATTGGTAGACCTACATATATTCACACCTTTAACTTGATACAAATTACTCTTCCAAAAGGCTATATAATTCAGTTCCCACTGGTAGTGTTTAGAATACCTGTTTCCTTGTAGCTAGCTAAAAATCAGTATTTTTATTTTTTAATCAACTTTGAGGTATAGTTTACATATAATAAATGTACCCATTTTAAGCACACTGATCAATGAGTTTTGATAAACATATACATATACCCATGTAACCAACACCCATCTAGATGTAACATGTTTTCATCACCCTCAAAATTTTCCTCTGGCACATTTTCATTAATCATCAATCACTCGTATATCATATACATAATATATAAATTATGTATCTACTATTTATATTATATATTATAATAGATATTATGCATATGAGTTTTATATAAATAGAATCATACAGTATGTATTCTTTGGATTCTTTTACTCAGCTTGTCTTTGAGATCCATCTTTGTCGCTGCATGAGTCAGTATATTTCCTTTCATTGTTGAGTAAAATGCCATTTTATAGATACACTTGTTTATCACCAGGTGATGTTGAAACATTTGGGCTGATCCCTGTCTATGGTTATTGTGAATAAAACTGCTGTATACTTATACAGCTCTTTATGCTATGACTCTTTAAAAAGAGATGCTTCATTTTCTCATCTGGAAGAAAATGTGTGGTATATCACCCACTGTTTCAAGTCAACCAAATTCCCCAAAGGAAAGCCAAATCTTGTTTTGGGATCAAATTAGTAGGATGAGGCAATGGTGCAGAATATAATTTTGAGAGCATCTTGGAGAGCTATCTGGGAAGCACCTGATTACCCTCCTCCCGTAGCAGCTACAAATATAAGGCTTCTTCTGCTTGCTGCCCTCCCCCTCCATGTCTTCTGGCTTCTGACAAGTCTAAAAACCCTGCCAAGTCAGTCCCCGTCCCTTCCCATGACAGGGAAGGGTCAGAGGAGAAAATAACGACAGGCATCACTCTATTGAATGCCAGATCCCCTAAATAGCTCCAGGAGGCGGTTGCGAGGTCAGGCTACCCCACAGGCCACTTGAGCACCTGCCCAGTGGCCTCTAGGGTATTCTGCGCCCTCTTCTCAGCTACATGAGAATTGTGTTCTTCTGGTTTAGAAGAATTCTGTGCAGTGATTTGCAGGGCCTACCTTCTGGAAGCAGAATACAAACTTTGTGAGAGCAAGAATCACGTCTTATAGAAACTTTTATATGTGCAAGGCACCTTGTAGATACACAAACATGGTTTTGGGTAAGGTATAATCAAAGCCTGAGACATGGGCACGGATCTGGACTTATAAACATTCAGTGGTATTTGAAAGCTAAAGTGGGGTCTTTGACAACCAAATACTACCGATAAATAATTTTCCCTGGAATTGAAATTAATTATAGGACAATTGCCATCCTATGTTTAGTTATGTTGTGTTTATGTTATTTTATACAACTATCTTTTGAGATAGAAACCAAAAGACAATCATTAAACATTATTTCCTCTCTTCTCTTCCCAATCCCCCTTCTGTGGCAAACTCTAAAATTCTGAGATTCTAAGTGGTTTCCAGGAATTAAATTTGGAAAATACATACATGTGGGGAGTTAAGTTTTATTAAAGGCAATATAATAGCAAATGCCACTCCTACAATGAAAAAAAGATTTTATAGAGGAAAAATGATCCACACACCTTCACAGGAAAATATCTCCCATAATAACGGAAGATGGTTTATTAAAGTAAAGGCTAAGGTTTGCCAACTCAGAGAGTCTTGATTGATCATACCTGATGATGCAGGACCTCTCACTAACATTGGCTCTCGTCTATTGCTCATGGCAGAATGAATTTTTCATGGGGCGTATTTCTTTCCCTCAGATAACTGACATTGGGACCTTCGAAACCATGTGGCAAGTCAAATTCTATAATTACCACAAGCGAGATCACTGCCAGTGGGGAAGCCCCTTCTCTGTCATCGAGTATGAGTGCAAGCCCAACGAGACACGCAGTCTCATGTGGGTGAACAAGGAGTCCTTCCTCTGAAGATGGCTTTTTCTGATGTTGCTGGACAATCCTTCAGAAATCTCCTTTTAGAAAACCCAGCACAAGCCTTCACCAAGGCGCACCACACCATTGATGTTTCGCATAGGGTGCCGATGACCTACTAGGCCCGATTATTTTGAAAGTGTAATTCCCCTCTGATGCAATGTCCCTGACAAAAGATCGTGATATACCATCCCCGAGAAGACCCCATTCCATATTCCGTGTTGGTGTGCCTGCATCCAATTGTTCTTGGTCATCCTGTTGGCTGCTTCCGAGGACCTCGGTGGAATTGGCAGGCATGTCCCATACTTAACAATTCTTCCGAATAACCGTGGTGTTATGTTTTCAAGTTGAGTGATTCCCCTTTTTTGTTAAATGTTAAATAAAAAAATAACAATGTGTGTGGGTTCTCTCCCAAGTGTAATATGGTAACTTGCAATGTTTTACAGCCCTTAAAGCAGGCTTTGTGAAAATGTAATACAAACTGCAGTGAATGTGATTCAAATGTGCTCCCTCTAGATAGCTCGGCTTTTCCAGGAAAGGATGATGACAAAATAAAAGGAGAAATATTTAAGAAGTGTTTATAGTGTATTAAAACTTTCAAGTAACTTGAGGTTTTGTGCCATGGCCTAGTGGAATTGAGAAGAAGCATGGTTGTGACCACTGTTAAACAAGGTGACAGGAGTTACAGGGTTATCTCTTTGGCAAGAGACCCTAGCATGATATTGATGGCATCCCTACATTCCCCTTCACTTGAACTTTGTAAAACTGTGTATGGAACTGTAATCAACTTTTGATATTTCTTAATAAAGGTGTTGAAAATCATTCCCTGGCTTGCCTTCTTAATGTGGGCAATACCTATTTATCAGGTGGAACTCTGCTCCAAGCCAGCTCCCCTAAGAGCTCCATCTGTGCTGCAGGGTGATGGGGACAGACCTGAAGTAGAATTAGCACACTTACCCACAGGTCAATTCTGACAATTTAACAGGATCCTCCAGCCAGCTCTAACAGGGCTAGCACAGGCTCAGGCACTTGGTGGGCAATCAAGACATGTTTGTCTCTGTTCTCTTTCCAAAATTCCTCCCTCCATGGTGGCCACTCCCCTATCAGCTAGCTCTATAGCTGAGCAGCTTGAGGCTGTGGTGCTGTAATAGTAAGTGTACATCAGGATGGACACCTCCTTGCCTACTCCCAGGGTGCTGCAAGGTACCCAGCACAAAGCCAGTACTCCACAAAGTTCGAGGATGAATCTCTAAGAAGGAAAGAAACTTCCTCTTGAAAAGCAACATACTACTTTGTGACAATATTGTAATATTCACTTGAGAAGTACAAATCCTATCACACTGAAAAATAATTAGTTGAGGGTTTGTTTTTTGCTGCCTGTAAGCCCTTCATGTAAGAATAAGCAAGGTTAATGGAAGTATTGTAAAGAGCCATTTTATTGTAGAATGGAATTTGGAAGGCTGGCACCAAAACCCTTTCTACCTGTCACTTACCTGCAATGAGGCTGTACTGCCAGCAGGGCACAGCAATGCCTTGAATATGGGCTAGTTATGAGTGGTGGGGGGAAGGGCGCGGTTTAGGAGAGCAGTATGCTTCTCAATTCACTTGCTTTTCAACAATAATAGCGTCTATTACAACTGCTGCCAAATATAAAAATTGACCCATTTCTGGTTACTGTATTTTAAAAACCAACACAATTATTTAAACAGACATCGAAATATTTTTTAAAACGTATTTAATATAGACAGAGACTTAAGTTTTCTTCTAGAATATCCAATAGAAATGCAGTGATTTGAAGGTGGGAAAATATGTGAATTACATATTTTAATCTGAAGCCTTTGATTAAGAAATATTTTCATTTGTGAAACAAGAGATTTCAAACTAGTGACTCATTTATCAGAGCTTCAGAGTTTGTTTTGAGGGGTAGAAGCAATGTTATGGCTTTTGCAATATTTGCATGGCTTTAGAAAAACATTTAGAGGCTTTGATTTTTGAGTTTGGCATGATTCAAGGCAGGGCTTGGAGGAAATATGGCCCACCACAACAGCACACTCCCAGAGAGGAGGCAGCTGGTGAGCCCTGGCCAGAAGCTGAAGCATCTGAGCCCCACAAACATGCTCCTTGAGCCTAAGTGGTTATTTCAATTTTCTATGTCTCAGTTTTCTTGTCTCCAAAACAAGGAGTTAAGCTAGGAGAATTCTAAAGCCTTTTAAGCTTTACAAGTTGTAACTCTATTTTATACTCTTTTAAAAAAAAAAGTGTGTGTGTGTGTGTGTGTGTGTGTGTGTGTGTGTGTGTGTGTGTTTTCCCTTGGGGCTTAGAGGTAAGGCTGAATCACAGGAGGTGGGGAGGAGATGGAGATGAAGTAAACAGGAAATCTTAACAGCTAATCTGCCACGTTAAGTGATCTCTCCTGGCATATAGTGTTCTACTTATGATTGGACTCAAGCCCAGTGTCTCTGGCTACTTCTCCTATAGCTCTCCTTCTACTCCAAAACTTGAGTGCTCAGCTATATCAAGCTGCTGAGTTGTAACTTTGCCCCTCAGCCATCTGGAAGGGCTATTTTTATACAAGTTGTAGCCACGTCTCTCTACTTCTAAGCATCAAATGGCTACCCAGAAGCTTGAGGAACAAGGCCATCCTTCTAATTATGTTTATGACTAGAACACTTTTGAACCGGTGAAAGAGTAGAAATGCCTTCGATTTATATTTTGTGACACCTTGTTTATTGAGAAATCATTTATCCGACCTTCTAAACTATCTGGATCGCAGCTGAGAACAGAAAACATGCCACAAAATAAAGATCCTTGTCACAGATGTCACAAAGTCCATTCACTAAAGGCGTGGGTCTTCTCTCAAAGCCTCATGAATCTTATTTTACAGATAGTTCTAACATATAGGGTGATCTGGTTTCTGGCTTTTAGTAAATTGGAAGCAGAATAATTAGAGGAAAGAAGGAAATTCGTAGAGGTAGATATGCTAAAAAATATATTTTTTTTCCACAGAAGATAAAGAAAAAATGTAAAAAGCAAATAGTCAAAAAGTATAATGTATAGGGACTACAGAGACACAATCTTACACTAAATCACAGTAGTTTCTGTGGATATCAAATAAAAAATGATATATATAATCACAGCCCTGTTTCATCTAGGAGGATAATCCATTATCTTCAGAAATGCATCATTGTGACTCAGTGTTTAGAAGTTCAAATTCTGAAGCTAAAATGCCTCAATTCAAATCCTGGCTCAGCTTTTTAGTAACTATGTTACCTTAGGCAAGTCACTTAGTATCTCTGTGCTTCAATTTTCTCATTTGGAAAATGGAGATAATAATACTATTTACCTTATAGAATGGTTGTGAGGATTAAATAAATGAACATATGTAAAACTTTTAGAACAGTGTCTGCACATATTATTTGGTGCATTTTGTTTCAAAAGGCAGGGCAAAATATATTTTCAAACAAAATTATTAAAAGTGCCAGTAGGAAAACTAAAGACATTTAAAGGAATAAAATTTATATTCCTAAGATATTCCATGCATGAATTTGAAATAATAGCCAACGTTTGTGCTCTATTTTTATACCAAAAAAAGTGCATGTAGAGGCAATATGTTTAATTACTTAGAAATAAATAGTTTGAAGTAGTATGTACTAAGATATGCTAAGAAAAGACTTTCTACACAGTCTTCATTAAGTCTTTTTTTATAAAGACCTAGTTTTGAATAATTGCAAACATCAGGACAGAATCAGAGAACTTAAAATCTGGGAGAAGTCAAGAATGATATCAAAAGTTCTATTTGTTATTTCTTTTAATCCTGAAAACTCTATGACGTAGGTAGCACATGTCATACTTCCATTTTACAGGAGTGGGATGGGGGATGGGGGAAGCCTCAGAAGTTGAAAAACAAGGCTCAAGTTTAAACAGCTAATTTTATGAGAAAGCACTTTATTTGACCTTCAGTTTTCTCATTTATGAAATTATGATAATAATATCCACTTCACAAAGTGTGTTAGGATTAAATAATATATCACATGAGAAGCACCTTCTTTCTTTCTCCCCATCCTCTTCGGCCTGACACATTTCATTTAAAATGACTTCATTATGTGCCCACACTCCTGTACTGTTTGTTTTTTTAACCTGGTGGTTTTGCCTTAATTTGTTTGCAGCCTAGCAGATCAGTTCCTTTTCCCAAAGAAAATTACTGTGGATATATTAAAAACATATATATAACATAAAAACGAGTGTCAATAAACAGAAGTATTAAATTTCTGGAAACTCAGTATTCAGTATAGAGACCTAGAGAACTCTACACAGCAAATTACTTGAAGATGACCTTTGCTCTTTAAAGTCATACTAACTACTGTTACAGCACTAGAGAAGACTAATTAAAATTTTTCTTTAATAAGTATAGTATTCCATTTCCCACTTGCTAACAGATGAAAATGACAACAATATTTTTAGTTCTACCCTTATGCTTTCACAGTAATCCTGAGAGGCACTCTAGACTCTGGCCCCAGTGAATTTCTGATTCGCTTTTTGATAAAGCAAGCCAGAAAGAAGACTTTCCTTACCACTGCACAGCCTGTTCCCTCGGCTTGGAATGCCCTGCTCCATTTTCTACTCAGCAAATGCCTTCAAGGGCTAGCTTAAATGTCACCTTAGCTATCAAGTCTTTCCTGACTCCTCTAAAATGTCGAGTCGAGAATAATTTGGAAATATTGTTTAGTCAAAGATTTTATTTTATTACCCCATTTCTGAAAAGCGTCATCTAACTTCTGCTTTTCTTAAGTTCTCTGAACAGCGTCCACATATTCGTACTGATGGCGAAAATGAGCTGACTCAATAAAAAGGTGATGAGATTCTAGAAAGAGCTAGCTGGCTGGCTGGCTGGCTGGCTGGCTGGCTGACTGAAAAACCAGCCAGTGAGTAGTTTTGAATATATTAGCCTTTAGTGGGTTAGTTCCACTCCCTTTAAAGGAGACCAAAAGAAGGCAAGTGGATAAGAAAGAAAATGCTTGAGTTCTCTCTTGCTGACATTGCTTTAAGTGAATGTGCCTTTTCATGTTAGTATTATTAATGATGATGGTACTAAGGTGTGTCATTCTTTTAAGGAGTTTATTTCTGTCAGGATAATTATTTGTCTGCCCACCAAACATTTCCAGCCCTCTGCCGTGTAGGCACGTAATAGGACTATACTTCCATAACCTGGGGTAGGGCCCTGTGAGAGCAGCTCTGGCTAGTGAGCTGTGAGCAGAAGTGACATATGTCATTTCCAGGCTGAAATACTCAACTGTTTGTGTAATACCCAGCAGAGCTCTCTTTCACTTTGCCATGGCAACTAGCCACTTTCAAGACGATCCATCATCCTGGGTTCTGGAATAAGAAGATGTGAAGCAAAACCCTAGCCAGTCTTTATCAGACCTGTAGCATATCTGAGAAATAAACTTATCTCCTCAATATTTTATTGTGAAAAATGTTGAGATATACAGAAAAGTTGAGAGAACTGTACAGAAAACATCCACATACTCATCACCTGGATTTCACAATTAGCATTTTTCTGTATTTGCTTTATCATTTATCCATTTATCCATCCAACCATCCTTCTGTGCTATAACAATTCATCTTCTTCTTCTTTTTTTTTTTAGATGAATAAGAAACTATTGTAAAATACTATTAATATTCAAGGTTATTCATGGGGTTGTTGTGTACTACAACATAATTTAGACTTGCCTAATCTACAACTTCTGGGGTGCTCTGATCAGCTCCTCTCCTTTTCTGCCAAGGATCCTAAGGTGAAACTATTCCAAAAAGAAAGCTTAAGTGTCTTAAGTTAGTTCTAAGACATTATTTTCTGCCTGGGAAAATCTAAATTTATAGGATGAATTAAGAGGCAGATTAAATCATTTTTATTTTTACTTATGGACTTAAAAAAACCCATAAACTCTGATTGAACTAGTTGGAGTGGGGCCCTGTTTAGAGGCAGAGGGGTGAAGTAAATGGGGAAAGAAAAGGCAAAAACCACATCCATTGAGTGTCTGTTGCATGGCAGATATTTTATATATACTACATCCAAGCCACTCTATAAATTATATATGATTTCTTTTGTTAAAATGAGGATATTAAGCTCAGAGAGGTTAGGCTGCCTGCACAAGGTCATATAGCTAGTGAGAGTGAAAGAGGCAGAATAAAAACCCAAATGACTCCAACATATTTGCCCTCCTCTGGAAGTCTACAAACCATGATTTCTGAAGCCCCAGAAGCTGATATTTCCCTCTCACTGGGAAGGCCGCTCCTCATGGTCCATGCAGTAACGATGGGGTTAGCAGCAACCTCCCTCACTGCGTGAAGCAGAATTTGAAATGTCAAAATTATATATATTCCAAAATACTAATTTTTTCAAGTCAAGACCCAGCTGGAATCTTTATCTCACAGTTTATTCTTTAGTCTTGTATTTTGTTGTGGAATAGATACATGCATGCATGCTCGGCACTTATTTACATCTTGAGATTGAATGAATATGACCACAAACAAAGTTTATTTTCAGGATTTTCATGGCTCGAGCCTACTGTTTTCAGATTCATATTAGTTAAACTCAAAAGAATGGGTATGACAGATGTAAGTTTAAATTATCAGGTTCCCGTTCAGGTCTTTTTCCTGGTCTAGGTACTCTTGTTTGCCTGAGTAGGAGGGAATAGCCCAGCAAACTTGCCTGAGAAGACAACCTAAGAACCCATTTAGGACTTGGGATCATGGGAATTTGTCCTCACCCTATAGATGTAATCCAAGCCTGCATGACAAGTTCTTTCAAATATTGACACAGACGATCTTTCTTAACTTTCCTATAGAGGTTAACCTTTCTTCAGTGATCTTAACAAGAGTAAGTCCTTAAAATAAAGCTTGGATACACTCAAAGGGGCAGCATGCAGGAATTTCCTGGGGTGATGGAACTGTTCTGTATCCTGATAGTGGTGGTGGTTGCATGAATCTATACATGCGTTAAAATTCATAGAACTGTGCATGCCACGCATATGCACACATACACATATACTCTCAGAATTAATTGTACTATATGTTTACCGATTTAAAAACCTGAAGACACTAATGCAAAGTGGCCCATGAGGCAAGAAATTAACCTTTCCGGGCCAGATCATCTGCATAAAGCATCAGGGAATAATTTCAGAGGGGAACACCACTAAACAGACTCTCCCAGGGGTAGCTGCCAGAATGGTTCTCTCCTCTTTCTTTGAGGTATATCAATCCTTCCATAAAACCGACAAGCATCAAATGTACCTTGTAAAACATTAGAGAAGAGTTCAGTGTCTTTTCCAGATGATCTGCTTTGAGTATGTATGGGTCTTGCTCTGGCCCTGTAGTGGTTTCTTTATCAAGTGTAGAGTCATAAAGCTGAAGAATGGGCATGCTAAGGAGACCATGACTGAGAAGGAAGAACTTAGAAATTGTGGAGTTAGAAAAGTACCTAAATTAGAAACCGGATTAATTCAACTGAATTAACTTCTTTAGAGCTGAAGAAATCAGAGTCTGTAGAGTTGAGAGGGCCTTCACCAGGAGGAAAGCCACGGGCAGGAATGAGGAGTCAAGGTAAGTCCAGGCAGATCCATGTGGCCAAGGTCAGAGCTGTGGGACCTCTGGGAGAACTGGTGCTCTGAACCTGGCGGACCTCTGCTACCTAAAGGTTCAGCCTTCTGAACCAGAGCCTAACCCGTGTTTTCTACTGTCTCTGGAAGATCCGTTGGTTATGTGTAATGGAGGCTTCTCTTTGGCCAATGCGGTCCTTGGCACTCCTGCATTGTCTAGAACCTGTGAACCCTTTTAGAGCTTATCTATCTGGAGAGGAAATTGTCTGAATAGACTTGAAGAGAGAGCCATCTGCTGAAGACACCAGTGAGCATTTGGCAGGGTGGGTGGGGAAAATGAGAGAGCACAGAGGGGAGAGGGCTGGGAATTATTCCACTCTCCCCCTCTCGCCTGCATGGGGTGCTCCAGGAGCTGCTTTTAAGCAATGCCTAACAAGTTGAGTTGGCGTGAACTTGTGCTTGTTCCTCCCTCAGGGAATGAGGGAAGACAGGCTTAAAGCTGTTTAAATACTTGGAGAATATCCAAAGAGAAGCTTGACACAAATACAACATATTAATGACAACAGCTTGGGCCTGGCTAAATAGTGACTATTCTAACAAAACAAACATATGGGTATTGACGACAATTGTACTGAAAAAGAAACAATTCAGCTCTTGTACGTGGAACTTGATGCTTCTTTAGAGTCTTCACAGAATTCGCTTCACTGTGGCTTTCTCAAACATTGGCTGGCGTCTATTTATTCTCAGAAGTGCCAAGAACAACTACCTCAGGGATCTCTTGTGGGCATGAGCACATTCTTCAGTGTATGCCATCTCGAGGAACAAATGTTCTTTGCTTTTTTTCAGATTATTTGCTTTGTACTCTAGTAAAGGGCTTCTTGCAGGCCATCAGAATTATCTGGGATGTTTGTTAAAATGTTGGTTTCTGCACTCCACCTTTTCAGACCTGCCAAATTAGGTGAACTCTGAGAGAATAATTCAAAACATCTGTATCTTAAGAAGAATCTCAGATGATCTTTATCACAATAACATTTGGAAATCACTCCCCTAAGGCCTAGTCCTTCTCTTAAATGTTCATTTACTCATTCAAAACACATCCATGTGCCAGCTATTCTCTGGACAAGAAATGGTGAGGGTAGTACCATAAGTATTCAAATTGCTCATCTTGCTCATCACCAAATAATTACAATAAAATGTGGTAAATGTTATAGCAGAAGGGCATATGAAATACATGAAAGGATAGAGGAGGAGCCTGCAAGAGTTAGAGGCAGCTTTGTAGATAATATTTGAGCTGCATCTTGATGAATGAGCAGAATTTAATCAGGAGGACAAGAGAGAAAGCACATCTTGGGGCACAGAAAAGTTATCGGTTTATGAAGGCATATGATCCACTCTGGAAGAAGGAATTCTGTGCAGATGGAGCGTAGAGAATAGTGGAGGAGGAAAGAGGCATAGACCAGACTGCGAGAAGCTTTGCATACCTGCTGAGCAGTTTAGGCTTTCCTCTGTAGAATATGAGAGCTGGAGGATTTTATTATTATTTTTTTAAATATAAAATGACAGAATGATTTAGATGATACAGAGTGATCTCCCTGCTCACAGTTTGGAGACAGGGAGGAGAGTATAAAAGCATCTGCAAGGGTGAGGAGTGAAGAGGCTAAAGCCAGACAATGGCATATGAGGGCAGAGAGATCTGTATAAGGCAAGAAGTGGAGTGAGAAGACGGGAGAGATGAAGGCCTGGACCAGACCACCCATCGACTGCTTGGGCCACAGGATGGAGAAGTAGAGTAGAGGGGCTATTGCTCACGACAGGAAACAATGTAGGTGCAGATTAGGCAGGGGAAAAAAGGGAGGCATTTTCAATACCTACGTTAGTCTTCCAGCTCAAAATTTGACAGCTGACTAGACATCTGAACTTGCAAGCAAATTATAGTGTGTGGGACCACAGGGGATAGATTCTGCTGCTCTAGGAAATTATTTTAAAGATATCTGTTATGCAAAAAATATCATGCCATCATATGTAGCATGGTTCCATTTATGTTTTTAAAAACTAAATGCAGAGAGAGACACAGATCGAGAGAGAGAGACAGAGAGAATGAGAGCGAGGGGGAGAAAGAGAGAGAGATTGGGTTTTGAGGAAATGCACAGCAAAAGCAAGTTATTGTAAATAAGGAAGAGAAATGGGATTGAGAGAGGAGATGGAAAGACCCTTGAAAATTTTCTCGGAATTGTTTTGTATTTTTAATTGTTTTTAACAATAAATTTTATTGATGTATGCTTTTATAACTTCTTAAAGCTTTGTAAAAAATGCCTACACATCTTCTTGGCTGCCACTAGGTGGTACTAGTGGCAGGACAGATTGGATGGCCTTTAAGTTTCTGTGCTCATCCACTGCACCTACCTTCCTACCTTCAAAGAGTGAAACCAATTAATTCACCAACTATTATTGGCATTCATTCTCAGAGATTAGGGCTCAAGGCCCCGACTCCCCTTTCATTCCCCTTAAGATAAGAGGTGCCAGGTTTTCTGTTTAATTTGTATCAAAACATTTTCAAGCAAAAAAATATTCTTTCTGCATCAGTCTAAGTTATACAGTTTGGTTCACATAAATTCAGATTTGTCTTGAGGTCCACTTTAAAAAGATACTCCCAAATCAAATCTTAATCAGATGCATAAAAATAATTTAACTTTTCTCTGCAGTGGCACCCTTCACCTGAGGTTCCCTAATTCTGAGACCAGGCCTTTCTTTTCACCCAGTCACTCTTAAGTCTCTAGGACAGTCACATCTTCCAACGCCTGGACTGATGTGGGCAGGAAATAGAAATGTTTCCACTTGGCCTCTTTCTACATCTCATGAAAATGAGGATTTGTGATTTTACTTCTGGAGCCTTTTCCCTTTTTGGGGGGGCTTATCTTCCCTCCTACCATGGAGTGGTCTTAACTAGCTAATGCGTTGTCCTTTGTTCTAAAACAGTATTCCATTCCAAAACGAGCTGTCTGAGATTCCCAATCCTGGAGTTGGTAAAATGTTGCAGGACTCAGTGAAATCACTCATGTGCTCTCTTTAGGATATCAATGAGGCCAGCCTGGTACACATAGCTACTCAGTCCTGAAGGATGCAAAGCCAAGACATGTCTACACTGGCTCTGGCTTGGCTAAGGGAGGCTCCTTGTCATGATCCTCACTGGACTTGGCATGAGTCTTCACCTTCTTACCCCGCATCACCACTATACCCCTTCAACAGGGGCAGTGTGTGGAGTCAGCCTTTGGATCAACCCAAGAAAAGTGACCAAGGTGACAGAATTGTACTTGACACTCCCTGTGCAGCCAATTAAGCCACCCATAAATACCAGAGAGGAGAGCTGCATGCAAAAGATATTAGACATTACATGGATATTAGTCACTATCATTAATAATAACAAAGGCTACTATTTATTTAAGCTCTGATTATTTTTCTGAGCCTGTCCTAAGCATTTTATATATTGTACCTTATTTGATTTCCTCAATCACCCTGTAAAGTAGCAGTATTGCTCCCATTTTACAGATGAAAACAGAAACTAGGTTCAAGAAACAGGCTCATATTTATCTATTTTCAAAATTTGCCTTGTTAATCCTTGTCCTATTCTGAAGACAGTTAAGAGCTCTGACCATTCAGAGATCTATTTACAGCTCCCTTTTAACGAATTACTGAGAATCTTGACTTTTCTTCTTCCTTTCCCCTTAGTTCAAAGGGTACTTTTCAAAGGTGAGAAAAATGGTCAATGAAAAAAGTGACTGCAAATTTATTATGTGCTTTGTACTGACATTTAGGCTTAGTTATACCACTTTTTTTTTTTTTTTTTGAATTTTTATAACAGTTTATTTGAGCCAAACTGACGACATATGCGGGGGGGGGAGGGGTAAGATCACAAGTGTTCTAGTTATATACCTTTTAAAAGCAAGAACTATGCTTTTTGGTTACTTTTGACCTCCTCTCAGCACCTCCCATCAAATTCCACCCACAAGCATTTCTGAAGACTGTGTTCCTTCAGTAACTGGCTGGCCCCTTGTTCACATTTGGAGTCAAAAGGTTGGTGCTGGGATATAACTCAAGGTTTGTGAGTTTCTGTGGGTTGTGATTATTTTTTACCACATATTTCCCCTCACCACGAATCCTTGAAAGTTAAATGTAAATTGATTTCCATATTAAAATATTTAATGTAATTTTTATATGGGTTTAATTTTATTTTTTAAAGAAAAACTAATTAAACTTGGTTGGTTAAAAGTAGTAAACAAGAATAAATCTACCACAAACTTCTTTTTCCTAGGAACTTGGAGCTGGAGCTTGTTTTCATGATATAATTAGGTAGGGACTTGTGCGACTTAATTTAAAAGCCTGAATTATAATCACCTTTCTTTCTTTTTTTTTTTTCAAAACAGTTTTCTTCTCTGCTACCCCTGGATGAACCTGGCTCTGCTTTTCCAAATTCAATGATGTCAGGTCAGCAGGGAGCAAATTCGAGACTGTACAATTCTCTTCAGCTGTTAGCTGGGGAGATCTTTTCATCCCTAAGGTCTAAGTTCAATCCTAAAGGGCATGTTTTTTTTTCAATGTATGTGGTTATCCCTTATTAACGGTAATGGGTGTTAGGTGTGAACATTCAGAAGACTCTATACCCCTAAGATTTTCCCAGCCATGAATTTTACGAGGCCAAAGTAAACACATTTTTGCTCTTTGGCTCCATTCTCCTACATGTTCAGATAAATGTTAATACCTGAATAAGAGTCTAAGTGATGAAATGTACAATGCATGTGGCCTCTGCATATGTCATTTATAAGACGTGGCTTTAAAAATGGGTTCTTTTCTTCTCTGATTAATTCTTGGCCTGGCCAGCCATTGTAACCCTGTGAGGGAGGTGAGGAGACATTTCTGAAGTTTCTTTTTTCTTCTACCCAGATGTCATACAACTTGTGCCAGTGAGCAAGATATACCCAGTACAGCATTAATGTCCTATTCTGAAACACTTGTATCCTAGTCTACCTTCAGCTGATTTGATCAGTATCAGATACTCTGATATCATCAAGTGAAAAACAGATGTGAAAAAAAAGTGAGTGAAATATTAATAACAAACTGTTCAAGATGAAACAGTTCTAGAGGGTTTGTTCCTCTTGCCTAAGAGGTGTGTCCCAATGCCAAATAAGCTGAAATAAGAGGCAGCCTTGTTTGTATAGTATTTAATAAGCCCCAGAGGGAAATGGGACAGCTCAATGAAACGATCTTGCCTGATTTTTTCTTAGGCTCTTTATTAGAAAGCTCTCTAAAATGTGATGATTTTAAGAACACCAATCAGCCAAAGCTTTTAAAATGTATGCTGATAGCTTTAATCTTATTATATATATAGTTATCAATAACATTGGTGGCATTTAGCATGTACTTGAACTCAGTAATTTCTGGATAGGAAGGACTTTACTGACACAAATTCTTTGCCAGAAAAAAAGAGTGGGAAGTAGTATGATTAAAAATAATATCAAGATTCTTTCATTTCTTCTGAAATTATTTTTAAAGACATAAACAACTCACCCTTTTCTTTGCAGGTATTAATGTACAAAACACAAAAAGTCAACTTGTGGTTATCTTTTTATGACTGTTGGCCACAATTCCTGGCTCAGGAGATACTATAAAGTAGTTTAACTGGTTTTGTCTTGTTTGAGAGACAGAAATTAAAATTTCAGGAGTTTTTTTTTATCTTAACCCAGAAACAGGAAAGAAAACAGTCCATCAGAAAAAGTCATAAAACCAGTTTTCCAAATGTGTAGACCTTTTTCACACAGTATCAATCTTAAAAAATAAAAAAAGTTTTTTTTTTTAGCTTTTTTTTTCGTGTGTGTGTGTGTGTGTGTGTGTGTGTGTGTGTGTGTGTGTGTTTATGTCTTTCTCTAGTTGCAACTGGATACCTTAGATTTTATTCTCATCTTTCAACTACTGGCATGTCATAATCTACTCTAGGGAATGACTGCCTAAATTACTATATTCATAAATATTCTAGTGGAAAACACTTGCAAGGCTCATTTTTAGAAATATACTTCAATACCTTGAAGCTGAAACCTATCTCATAAGACCAAATTCAATCCTATTTTTCTATATTATAGCCCAAAATTTTGAAGTGTTATTTTAAATATTGCAACTCCAAAATATGACAGAAAAGAGTTACAGGGATGCTATATAAACATATACTGAAGTTTATTATGAAAAAAAGAAACTAACCAGTGAGGGTGAATTTTATTTTTCATACCACCCAATTCTGATAGTCAAGCAGCCTCTAGGATAAGTGATTTTTTTGGAAAATAAAATGTGGACAAAGGGATGTTGTGCTGGCTCTCGACACATTCAATCTCTTTCTGTTTTTTCAAAAATCATAAATCAGACCCCAGTTGTCAAATTTTTAGCTTTCGAAGAAGAAATTGCACTAGATGTTTATTTACCAAATTTAACTAAATCGAAGTCATCACAGCTAATTCTGGCTCATTCCTGGGATTCTTCTAATCACAAACTACTTGGTTAAATGAGTAAATGTGCTATATTAACTGAATGCTTGAAAGAGTAAAGTTGTTTATACATTGTGTTACCTATTATACAACATTCTATATTAGTCATTGGCCAATGTATAAGTGGAAAGGGTAATAAGAGCCCTCTATGTACAAAATGGTTGAGGTAGAGGAAGAGATTACAAAATAATCTCTGGATTACCTTACAATTTACTGTTATTGAGACAGAAGTCTAAAAGAAAACTACAATAAACAAGTAAACCACTTATTTGATAAGGGGGAAATCTTTTATTTTCCTCGTTGCTTTCAGTCTTCATTGTTCTTCTTGAATTCCATTTTTAAACCATTTAGAGGAACAATTTGAAGCTTAGTAAGTCAATTTAGATCTCAAAGATTGAAGTGTTTGCATTATCAACAAATAATTTGTGATTGTAGGTCCTGGAAACAAATGGCTAACATTTTTGAGAGTCTCAGTAGGACATACAAACTACTCCCTACCATACACACACTATATCAATCTAAATTGAAGCAAACATATTTTTATACATGAGGAATGAGTCTTTTCTTAAACACAAAGGGATCTGATTCCAACCTCCTGGGCTCCGTTTTCTGGCCTAGCAACTTCTTCCACGCATCCCCAGGGTGCGTTTCTTGGTCTCATGGAATCTTCATCTCCCTGCCTGGTAAAGGGGAGGAGGGATAATAATGATTTCACCACAGGGGTGTTGATAAAAATTAATTAGTATTTATAATGTGCTACATTAAGGTCCTCAGGTAATTCATAACTTAGAATTTATATAACATTTGATCATTGCTTAAAGTTTTTAAACCAACCCTTGGTTTTTCAACTCAGGCTAAAAATACAACAGATCTTTATGCTTCAAACAGTAGGATTAAACACAGGAACATTTTGGCTTTCCTAGGAACATTTCTTTTTCCTGAGGTGAAAATACTAACATATTATAAAAGCTTATTTCCTCAGCTTTAGACTATGAATAGAGTAGCCTTTATTTATAGTTGACAAAAGCCAAAGGAAAAAGGTTTAATAAAAGCCATTTTAATAGCTTATTCTGCCATCTTTGGTGGAATTTTCAATTACTCATTGCTGAAGGAGAATCGGTTCATCTATTTTACAATTATTTAATTCTAGCACTTAAGAAAAAACCTTGTAAGTCATCTGGTTGATGTCCAAATGACATCAGGTGATTTTGTTGATGTCCCCTGCCTGCAATAATAGTGAAGAGGAATTTTTCACTCAAATGGCTTATCCTGTCATCAGCTCTTTGTTCTGCTTCTGTAGACATGCTTGCCACACAGACAGAAGGGCAGGGTGACCTCAAGATCAACTGAAGACTCATCCTCCCCTTTGCTTGTTCTGTCTAGATAAAAGATGTATACCCTTGGCTTGTTCTATCTAGATAACAGATGTATTGCCTTTGCTTATTAAACCCTATAAAAGTAAGGTTACCCCTGAGCTTAAGGCCCAGATCTTCAGAGAATTAGCCCTTCTGGGACCACTGGTGTAATAAACCTGAGTTCTCCAACTCTCCAAGTGGTGCTTGGTTTCTTGCCAGGCTGATTTTTCTGCAATAGTATTAAGCACCTACTCTGCACAGCAACATTCTATTATAGATGAGGAAACCGAGGCTCAGTGAGCTTAAGCAATAGAGCAGAGATTTAAATCCATACCATTGGACTCCATAGTCCATTCTCTTTCTACCACCTCAAACAACCACCTCCAAGAAGTTATACCTAGAGATTCTCTGCCTGTACAGACAGGCATTTTTTTCTCCTCTTTGTCTCCTCTCTCTTAAAAATTAAACTAAGATATTTTAATGAAATTTCTGTCCCATCCCCAGAGAGCTCAAAAGCACACACTAAAATCATCAGTTAAAATTTATTTTGAAAGATAGGTAGTTTAAAAATACTTAAAAAAAATACTTTTATGTACTTTTATTGAAGAAAACAATAGCTACATATATCCTTTCTTGAGAATGGATTTAGTTCACTCAATTTTAATAATTTCTTATGCCAAATTAAAGTGCATGTTATATTATCACCACCTTTTAAATACTGCATTAAAGTATAATACACATACAGAAATGAAGTATACTTAGTACTTGAAATATCTAAAATTCATCCCATCTTGTAATAAGGCAAGATGCCATTTCACATCTCAGAGAAATGTATTTAAGTAATAATGAACTCTAATAATGTATAAATTAGCTCATTTCCTAAAAGTACTTGAAAAGTTATGCTTATAATTTAAATTAGGGCATTATCAGTAAAGTATTCTTATAATTATGATAATCATTTTAAATGATAATATATTTTCTTATGCCTTTGGACAGCAGGCAAGATAAGATAAAGATAATAAAAAATTATAGGTACCTCTGCACACTATCACTACCTTTAAACAGTGATTAATAACCCATACAATATATAAATATGTATAAAATTTTGTTCATACAATATATCTCCATATTCATTGTATAAATCAACTTCATGGCCTATTATTAGAATGATAATGCCTTAATATCCAGTAGTACCTAAGAATTTGAATAGCAATTGAGAGAAGTCAGACTTAAATTGATATCCATCTTTGTTCTTTCATTTTACTCATTCACTCTGTTTACCATTCACTGACAATTAAACGGATGGAGAACCCTTATTAATGTCAAAGCTGGTAAATATCAGATTCTCAATTATGAAGGTTGAATGATGCTCCTGGGCTGAAAACACATATTTATTGAAACATTACCAATGAGAATAGGTCTTTTACTGTAGTTGGTCGCACGCCTCTTATCTCTAGGCAGCGAATCAATTCAACCCTACCTTTAACTCTCACAGAAAAGGTAGGCCACCACATATCCTGCTCTATTGTAAGACTGAAATTAAACAAGAACATAATAGCCATTCCCCATACACTTTGAAAGATTGACTTGGACTTAATCTCTATTCTCAGAGTCTATTGTGGCAGGTACAAGAGCTGAGCAGCCTTCTGGGTAGCAAATCTCAGGTGTGCAGCTCCCTCCTGGTTCTGGGGCTCTGGCACCATTAGCAGAAAACACCCTGAGAAGGTCCCCTGAGGGCCTGAATTCAGCTTTTGTCTGCCTGGTGAAAAACATAATTCTTCTCCAACAATTCCCCTAGGATTTTCCCTAGGGAGTAACATATAACACTAAACTGACCCAATTTGAAGAACAAGTTAGCTACAGGAGAGAGAAAACAATGTCCCTTAAACTTACTGACTGAAACTTCAATAATTTGAGTTTAACTTGCTATATGAAGTTGATTAATTATACTCTTATAGCACTAAAATCTGGTTGTAAGATTTCAGGGGAGAAAAATCCTATTTTTAAAGAGTATTAAATATTAATACAGGTATTTAAAAGATCATAAAAACTTTCTAACTTAAGAGCTTTGTTGAAAGTAGCTTAAGGTATTTATAAAATTTATTTTCATCTAATATAATGACCTATTTAAACCATTTAATTTTCCAACTTTTTTTCTTTAGAGTTGAAATGTTCACACTGTCTCAGGTTCAAAAAGAGAAAAAGTATTTATGCAGAAATATTTTAAAACTCATTTCATAAACATTATATAATCCTAGAACTTAAGCAAAAAATAAAATAAAACTACCAATAAAAAAAGATGTTGTGGGGCGAAGGGTGGGGGACTTAGAACTGATCCATTGGTCATGTAGTATATTCAGACAGCGGAATTCTAAGTCAGCAGATAAAAAGCTATTCATTCCAACTTCCTTTATAAATGCATGTTGAAATGTTAACAGCTCCAGTGGTGAGAAAGTGTTTTCAGATATTTAAAATTACTGATATAGAATGAGGGGTCATTACCTGCATAGAAACACGGTACTTTTGGTACAATAAACTCAAAAACTAAGTTCATAAAGCAACTAAAATTAAGTAAACAAAGTCTGTATGAATCTATTTCAGAGATGAAGTCTCTTGACTAATTCAAAAAGTATCAGTCTTCCTTCCCCCTTGAACACTCATTTATTTCCTTAATTTATCTAGTTATATAACTGATTCTGTGACTTGTAAACAAACAGCCCAGTGCTTGACAATTCTGGATCTGGGGGTTTGTACTGCTGTTTCCCTGAGGAGGTTGAGAGCTGCATAATGATTTATTCTTTCCCCCGCCCCTGCCTTCTTTTCCTATTTGGCTCCCTCTTTTTTGTCAAAGTAGGTTAAAAAAAAAAAAATCCAAGGAAACTACATGTGAAAACAAATCCTGGTGTTACAGGATTGAGTCTGCTAACTTAAATACCCTCAGCACAAGAAATGCAAAATGTGAGGGTCTTATACTCAGATGAGCTGCCCACAGGGAGACTACTAACGTAGTATTTTTCAGCATCCCTGGACTCTTAACCATATGCTTTTGTATAAGGCAGCTTTGATTCTCCCTGATTTCCCACGCATGAAACTCTCACAGCTTCAGAGAGAGCTCTGCATGCAAAAGGTACGTGGGGGTGTAGTTAGGGAGGAGAATGGGGCTAGTAGGCAGAATGTGGGTGAATTAACATTCAAGTCTGTGCTTTAATTCCAGTGTTACTTTTTACTGGTATGCCCCAGTTATAAAACATGGACTTCTGGCGAATTAGAAGCTTTCTATTTTGGTGATTAGACCTAATCAATTACCTGTAATTAAAACACACCTAATTCCACCCTAAAGAACTTGCATTTCAGGTTGGTTCTTGGGTTATGGATTCGATTTATTTTCAATAGTACAGATTAAATACAATTTATATTATGGTGTGTTGTGCCATGAATGTACTAGAACATTGTGTTGCTGATAGAATCTTCAGGAAATATTTTCATTACATAATAATTTAACGCAGGTAAAATAAATCTAGAATAAATATTTTGTATTTTTAAAAATCTAGAAAATTATGCAGTCTTAAGAAAACAGAACCTTTAGTTACCATCAACGATTACATGACATTTTTATTAATTCTCCTTCTGTGTTTGCTATTTTGAAGGCCTCTATTTCTAAATATTTTCAAATGGATTTCTCTCCCCTATATTATCTATTCTTCTATCACGAGGGGCATTGTAAATCATCTACACTGTAAATTACTTCTATGCCAAAGAATCTCTTGGAACATTCGAGTCCAGTCTACTAGTAGACTTTCTTCTTTTAAAAAGCCTCTGGGAATATTTTATTAGCTGCGTCAGGGCAGAAATCAGGATCTTTTGAAATTGCAAAAGGCCTCTTTGAAAGCTGTATTTGGAAGTTTGGCCTTATTTCCATGAATGTAATTCGTGATTAAGAAATATTTCATGATTTCTTTATAAGAAATTTACCCCTCCTTCTTTAAAAATCATTTTGTCATGGGAAATTTTTTATGTTAGTATATTCTCTAGCTTTATTGTATAAATTTATTTTCATGTGCACATCATCAATAAGAATGCCCGATTCTCTCTGATCTTGATCCATGCGATCCAGATTGAAATAAAAGTGGCAAGCTCCAGTTCTATAGCCAGCGGATGTAAATGAGATTCTGAAGTGAAACAGTTGCTAAACCCAAGGAATTAAGAGAAGCCTTTGTGTTTCTCTCAGAGGCTGTGGTTGGAGCTTGCTGGGGTTTGCTCTGGCAGGTTTCTTAGGCCTGTCAGAAACAACAGAAGCATAAACCCTTGGAGCTGGAAGGGACAAATGCTTAGCCTTCATCTACTCTAACCCCTCATGTTAGAGATGAGACAATGCATCCCAGACAGGTATTGTAATTCTGAATGGCACATTTTCCATCTTTATTCCCTTTTAAAAAGCCTTCTTTAATTCAAGTTCACATTAACAATATTATACCCTACTAATGGTCAGGGATCCCTGCATTTGTTGTAATTACTATGTCCACATGGTGGAGGAATTGGAGAAATTGTTGCCCTGAAAGGACAGAAAACCACTGGACGAAACTTAAGGATCTGATTCGCCAACCACCACATTATTAAAACATACTATCTGATTTACTTTATATAATCCCAAACTCCAACTGTGAAATATAATAAGACAGTATTATAGAAAACTACACGTTCAAGCAACGGAACCATAGTTGGGTTTAAAAAAAACAGGTAGTTTAAAAATTAACTTTCTTACCACACATATTTGCTTCCTGTTTTCCTTGGAATCACATTTATTTCCTGTATAAACAAAGTTATAATTCATAAAAAAAATTACTATTACATATTATTATCGAATGAGTAAAAAATACTAGTTGAGGAAACAGTGGAGAAGATTATATTTCTGTTTTTTCTATACAAGAGCCCAAAACATTCCAAATGAAAAAAAGTTGGTGTGTCTGAGGTCATGGATGTTTCCAAGTGTCTCCATGAGTTGACCGTTTTCATAATACTAGAAAAACTGGACCATTGTCTTTCCTCTCATCTCAGTTTCTTGGCTTGCTATCTGACAGACAAGTGGCCCAAATCATTGGTAGTTTTAGTATGGTCCTCTGGGACTGTTCCCTATAAAAGGACTTGGCTTTTATTTAAATATACTTCTTAGGCTTAGTGTTAGATATCTGGAACCATTGTTATCAACTCTCCCAAGCCTAAAGTGTTACACGAACACAAGAGTTGGTGAGGGAAACAATTACAAAACAGAATAATTCTATGTTTATTTTACAAAGAAGATCAAGTATGTAAGGGATAATGTATGTAAGGGACAACACACACCACAGATATGCACCAAACAGCTGTATAATGTAGTGGTGAAAAGCTTGAATCACACAGTTCTGGGTTCTATGTCCAGTCCTAGCACTTAATCTCCACTCTTCTTAGATCTACACAATTATTTTCAGTCAAGTGAGAAGACTTAAAAATATGGTACAGGTCTCCAAGTGCTTCATATAGCATCTTTATGAACTATTTGTACTCAGTCCCTTGCTCTTCCAGCCATCTCTATGATTCTTCATGGCCTGCCAACTAGCCAAGCTCAGAATCCTCAGTGCTCCTTCACTAATGCTGGGTGCTGGAGCTCTTTATTGGGGTTCAGAGTTCTTAAACTCAGTGTTTATAGTGCCTAACCCTTCCAACCCACCACCATCTAAATATCCTGCAGCCCCTGCCTGTCCAATGTCTATTTACTCTGTCACATTTCAACCACTGGTTAATTTGAGTCTTCTGAAACTCTTTTCCTGCTCTCAACCCCATAAGTCCTTACTCTTAAACATATACCCTTTGAGCACTAGGATCACTTTGTCTTGGGCCTCCAAACATCCATCTTTTTCTCAAATCAGTTGCTAAAGGCAAATGATCAATTTCAACATCTCTGGTGTTCAGATTAATGAGGTTTTATTCGACACTAAAAATATCCATTACCAATATCCATGATACACACAAGTGTCTCCACGAGTTGACTGTTTTCACAATACCAGAAAAATTGGGCCATTGTCTTTCCTCTCATCTAAACACACATATTTAGGTTTAGCTTAACATGACTACTTGCAAAATGTTTCATTTTGTGCAATCTCTCTTAACCTTTATCATTAAGAGGAGTTTCTTGTATTGCTGCATAACTTAGAAAAAGTAAAAAGAAGAGATATATTCACACTTCAAAAGGACCATAGGATTCCAGACTTCTCAATTAGAATAAAGGCCTTTCTTCTATCACATCAAGATTGTTTTGTCATGAATAGCAGACAAAAATATATCATGGTGGGTTGCGCTCTCACTTTGCAATTTATTAAACAGCTTGACAGACAGAAGGAGGTTCTGTTCAGTCAGAGCCAAGTATTTACCAAGCATTGTAGACATTGTATCAATTGTAAAGTATTTTCTGTACTTTATTGCTTTCCTTGCTTTCCACAAATAAAACCATCCTCTCTGGCTCTTGGGTGGATCCATTCTAATTGCTAATTTCAGTGATTTATAGGCTCCCATAAAAGGAAGCAAAGAAAGAAGGGGTCCCAGGAACTGAGTGTGGGTTGGGAGAGGGTGTAGGGCAAAGATTTCAAAGCTCAGAACTTGAAATTAGTGCAGGGGCAAGAAAGGAGGAGGGATTTTCAGATAGAGTACAGTTGGTTGGACTTGGATGCAATTGTTATGTTGGACCAGAGGCTTTACTGTTTCCTCACTCTTTCACTCTCCACTGTTCCCCATTGCTTTCTGAAAAGTCCTTTTGTTTCTTGGCAAAAAAGCTATGGATGCTGACACTGGGAAAGCACACAAGTCCTGCTAATTGTAAATGCTTTGATAGTAAAAGAATCTTTTCTGCTTAGAAAGAGTGATTACAGTGGTGTCTTGGACCTAAAATGGGCAGCTGTTTTGGAAAAACTTGGAAAATTAATGGAACAAGCTAATTGGGACTTACTAAGCAGAATCATTATTGACAAAATTTGTGCCTAAAGTGGATCTCAACTGCTGCTGGGCAAAGGTAATCTGCTTGTACTTTAATGTTTCTCTTCCTTCAGATTTGTCAGAGTAGTTGAGAGAATGTTACAATTTTGATGACCTGAAAATGCTCTTTAAAATTACAGAATATATACAATTCACTGAAGAAACCTTATTTACGAAACATTCTTATTCAAAAATATACTTTTTGATGGAATATTTTCTTAGGAATACAATCAACTTCTCCATTCTGATAAAATGTATTTATACTGGAATTTCTAGCTGTGACCTTATTTTAGCACTAGGGCAATTTGCAAATTATGTAGAACTGAAAAGTTCTACTTACTGTATTACAAATTTTGTGCATCTCACCTCACGTATTTACAAATTCTTTTAAAAAGAGCAAATTTTAAAAAGCATAGTGATTAATTTTAGTGATATAATCTTGAATCTGCAGGTATGGCTTATTTACTGAATATTAACAATTTGTAACATTGTGTTTTATATATTTATTTATACAAGTATATTTCTTCAAAGTATGCCTTTTTGATTACTATTATGTTTATTTAAATGCTAATGGCACCCAAGATAGTTTCAATTAACTTGTTATATTTGAAATTTGCTTACCCCATGATAAAGAAACATTATATTAGTGGTTGGTGATTAATATTTCCAGGTAAAGGACTTAGATAAGTGCTATCCAACAGAACTTTCTGTGAGGTCCAATACAATAACCACTAGGCATACAGCTATCAAGCACTTGAAATGTAGCTAATGAGACAGAAGTGAACTTTAATTTTCTTCAATTTAATTTAAATGCAAATAGTCACGAGTGGCTAGTGACCCTATCAGAAAGCACAGATTTACACTTAAATAACTTACTAACATTTATATAGAAATGGATTGGTGCCAGAGGTGATATTAGAACAGAGGTCCTCCTCTCTAGTCTTATATGTTGTCTTGGATGGAGAACATGTAGAGATTTGTGAGTGTGTAAGTATATTAGTCAGTTAACAAGTATGACAAACAGGTCTTCTCTATGGTTTTATATTTAAATCATATTTTCTGTTATATTTAGGTAAATATTGTTTCGGTAAATGCTATAAGGTAAACATTCTTAGTAAACTAGTAAATGAAAATACTATCAAAGTCCAAATAAATGGCTTTTTTTTTTTTTTTTGGTTTTCACTTTTATGTGCAAGAGACCAAAGAAACAAGCAAGACTTGTAATTCAGAAAAACATTTCAAGACATAATCTAGGACCTCTCAATGAATATATACAGATGTAAACCAGTTGCCTGCACTTCTTGGTCCTCTTTGACCACACTGCCTTTCATCTTGAACTCCTCTTCTTCAGCTTCCTGGTCATCCTTCCTGGGTCTCCTGGCCTTCTGCCTTGTCCATTATCTTTTCTGTCACTTATTTCTTTCTGCTACTTAAATGTAGATGCTATCTTTATTTCTGCTTTTGGTCTAGCCCTATACATCTATGTTCTCTACTTCTATCTTTTATTTAATTGTTTCAACTGTCATCTTTATGCATATAGTTACCCAATTGTAATGTACTTAGCAAGTGGAAAAATAATCAGCACAGAAAAAGAATAAAGCTCATCATGTGATGAGTGTTAACAGACTATCTTTAAAAACACCGGGTTTTTACCGCAACACTTGGAATTAGATGTGGATTTATGAGGTTTAGGAATAAATCTTAGAAAGCCTTTTTTTCCTTTTTTCTTTTTGATCTAGTATATAATACGAAAATAATTTACATAATCAATTTATCATATAATTTTGGGAAACTTTTCCTAATTAAAAAATATTGTTTCAAAAAAAGAAGAACAAAGTAGGAGGTACCACACTACCTAATATCAAACTATACTGCAAGGCTACAGTAATCAAAACAGCATGGTACTGGCATTAAAAACAGATACATTGATCAATGGAACAGAATAGAGAGCCCAGAAATAAATCCACACCTATACGCTCACTTAACATCTGACAGAGGAGATAAGACTATACAATGAGGTAAAGACAGTCTCTTCGGTAAATGGGGTTGGGAAAATTGGACAGGTATATGCAAAAAAAAAAAAAAAAAAAAAAAAAAAAAAAGAAGCTGGATCATCTTCTTACATCATATACAAGAATAGACTCAAAATAGATTAAAGATTTAAATGTAAGACCTGAAACCATAAAAATTTTAGAAGAAAATATAGGCAGTAAACTCTCTGATATTGCTAACAGGAATTTCTTTTCAGATATATCTCCTCAGGCAAGAGAAAGAAAAGAAAGAATAAACAAATGGGACTACATTAAACTAAAATGTTTTGTACGGCAAAGAATACCTTCAACAAAACAAAAAGACAACCGACTGTTTGGGAGAAGCTATTCACTAATGATACATCTGATAAGGGGTTAATATCCAAAATTTATAAAGTACTTATACAACTCAACAACAAAAAAACAAACAATCCAAATAAAAAATGGGCAGAAGACCTGAACAGATAACTTCTCCAAGGAGGAAATACAGATGGCTAACAGACATGAAAAATGCTCAAGGTTGCTAATCATCAGAGAAATGCAAATTAAAACCATAATGAGATATCACCTCACACATGTCAGAATGGCAATCAAAAAACAGCAAATGTTGGCGAGGTTGTGGAGAAAAGGGAACCTTCATACATTGTTGGTAGGATTGCAAACTGGTACAACCACTATGGAAAACAGTATGGAGGTTTCTCAAAAAATTAAAAACGGATATACCTTTTGACCCAGCAATTCTACTTCTGGGTATTTATCAAAAGAAAACAAAAACGCTAATTCATAAAGATCTATGGATCCCTATGTTCATGGCAGCGCTATTCACAATAACCAAGAGACAGAAGTGACCTAAATGCCCATCAACAGATGACTAGATAAAAAAATTATGGTTCATATATATATATATATAATGGAATATTACTTGGCCATCAAAAAAATGAATTCATACCATTTGTAGCGACATAGATGGACCTAGAAGTTATTATGCTGAGTGAAATAAGTCAGAGAAAGATAAATAGCATATGATTTCACTTATATTTAGTATCTAATGAACAAAAAGAACAAACTAATCAAAAACAGACTCACAAATACAGTGGACAATTTGATGATGGACGAAGGGGAGGGGGGTTAGGAGGCTGGGAGAATGGAGTGAAGGGTTAAAGAACTACAAATTAGTAGTTGATAGTTGGGCACAGGGATGGGGAGCATGGCAGAGGGAATGCAGTTAGCATTAATATGATAGCTAAGTGATGGGCCAGGGGAGGGAGGAAGCAATTGGGGAGATCGTTTTATGAACTATATAGATGTCGAACCAATGTACTGTATGCCTGAAACTAATTTAAATAAATAAATTTTTTAAAAAATTGTTTCATCTGAAAAGTAAATAAGATTTTATTTTGAACAAATTCAATGCTCTTAATTCTTTTGGGGAATTAGAAAGTTGGATATAGTCCATAATTTTAAAAGTAGTTATGCTTAAAATTAAAAAAAAAAAAAATCCACCCGGTACGAGGTGTACATTTTTCTCCAAACTCATTAATCCATAAAGCTATATAATATTTAAGAGAATTGTTTTCTCCCATTGTTTTTAATAGCAAAGATACAGGGTTTCAGTTACATTATAGTTCAAGTCAGCTTTTGTAGGAGCGCCATTGTTTACAGAACTCATTGCAAAATGGTTTCTATGGAGAAAAGAGTTTCCAAGATGAAATTTAGAATCCCTGGCTCATACCTCTGCTGCTTAGCAAGAAGGGAACTAGCTCCTTCTCTGCCATCTCAGGTGCCAAGGAACCTTTCCTCAGTCACACCCTGGAGCAGGGGGCTAGTTCGCATTTCTGTTTTCCCTTCCATACAAAAGAGGATTATGGGAAGGAAGGCAGTCTATTCTCTCTGCACCCTCAGAGCCCACTGAAAAGAGGATTTTATGGTGTGAAACTAGGTGACAAAAAGGTACAAAACATTCTTATATCTGGATGCTTGAACTAGTTGGTACATATATGTGTATCTGGGAAGAGTGGTAGTTGTTTCCTCTAAATCTATGGTTAACAAATGAGTACAAAAACAACAAAAAGACATTAGTTTCAAGTGGTTTAAATTGACTTTCCTTTTTAATTGGCATTTTCTTCATACATATAAAAGATCAAACATGGTTTGCAGTTGATATTAGTCAACGCAATCATGAATAAGAGTGAATATTTTCGGGTAATACTGCATTGGAATACCTTAAATGAGTAGAGGGTAAGTAATTTGTTTCTTCTGCCACCTTTAAATATTATATGTAAATAACTGACAGTGATGAGTGCTTTAAGAATAAGGCAGATTTCTGGATATCTCAATGATCTTGAAGTTCTACACATGATAAAACTTCCTGTGACATTTATAACTTAAAGATAATTGCAGGGACATTGAAGCCTGAGGCTGCCTATGGTAAAATAAGACTATAAACATTACTCTTTCTTGAATTGCTTTATCTTTAATTTCCTTTCCATTTAGCAGCTTTATTACCATCTCCGGTTCCTTTTCTTCCCTATCACTAAATAAGGGGAAATTAGAAGATTTTACTTTTAATCCCTTTTTAAGTTGATTCTCACATCTCTATTCCTTTCTAACCTGCACTTTCACCTTCTACTTGGGAGCTTCCACTGGGATATCTCATCAGTAACAAACTTTAGCATTTTAAAATCTAAACTCATCTCTCCTCACTTAGCCACCAATCTTCTCTGACTTCTCTATTTTTCTTAATGGTATCACTATTTTCTGTCATCCAAACTAAAACTGGTCATCTTTGATGTCTCCCTCTTCTGTTCTCTGCACCTACTAAGTTGCATGGTCAGTCCATTTTTGCTTCATATCTTTCATATTTACCCTTTCCTTTTCTCTGTCATTGATACTTCTCATCCTCAGCTGTTACCATTCTTGTAACTGGTATCTTCGTCTTAAGTGTATCTACCTCCAACTTCTGACATCCTTCCCAACAATCATCTTTTGCTTGCTAGATTTTCTAGGAAAAATAATCCACTTATTAGTTCCTTTGTCTTTTCATTTATCTAGTTATTTAAAAAACATATATGCCTTCGGCAAGACCTTTGGTACCGTTTTCTCTCATACTGAGTTTTACACCAAAATTTAATGGAAAAAGACAAAAAAAGGACAATGACTATCACTTTTTTCTTTTTTGGCCTTAGGGGTAAAACCTGGGTATTAAAGATGCATTCAGAATAGGCTCAGTGGATTCAGAATAGGTTAGTTTCAGTGTCAGATATGTAACCTGCTACATGCCTGTATTTTATGCACTAAAACACAAAGCTGAGAGAATATAAGTGGTAAATTCTGGGAAATTTATAGGATGAGAAGGAGAAAGTGGACTGGCCTTGAGTCTCTTGCGTTGGTCTGTAACAGGCTAACTGATCTTTCACAATGTCTAGAACTTGAATTTCTAATCTAGCTACAATAGATATTTGCTGAATGATTATAGTCTAAACTGGCACACATCATGACAAAATTATAGGTTACTCTGAATCTACTGCATCTCATACTGCTCAAATTCCTACTTAGTATTTAATTCTGTCAAAATGATGATTTGATTTTCACTGAACATGTTGAAGGGACAAACACACAGTTATACTGATTATCTCTGAGAAGTGGAGCTGAGGGAGAGGCATTTTTTTAAAGTAGTACTTTATAAAAATTAGCATATCTTAATTTCATGGTGAAAACTAAAAATATACCTAAACATGACATTTAGCTTAGGGACTTTTCCCTAATTGTTTGGGAACACAGTATCTAAATAGCAACATATCCAAGTAAAGAAACTTAAATGATGGAAGAAACAGTGTCATCTCTTGGCCTTTCTTTGATACACTGTGTGACACAGCTTGTTATCAGTCTAAGTTACTTTTCCTTATTCATCCTGACACGAAAACAAAGTAGTTCTTTAATAAAGGGGGGTGGGGTGTGGTGGGGTGAGGGGAAGACCTAGTAAACATCCCTGAGCCTCTATTAGAAAAGACGAGTGCTTATCATATGGAAAAATAATTAGCACAGAAAAAGAAAATTCTCATGTAAGCTTTAACACGCTGCTTTAAAAACAGTATGGATAAAGGATTTGCCAATAAGGAGTTTCTGACCACTTAGAAAACATTCTTTCCCTCTTACATGTATGCACACACGAGATTATCAAGATTTGAAAAGGAATAACTGGTACAAATTTTTGCGAAATGTTTTCTTCACTATCCTTATCACAACTCTCCTGTCAGCGCTCCAGCACTGCGCCTCCCCACCCCGCACCCCATCACTTTCCTCCTGCTTTTCTGGACTCCATTTCCCATTGTCTGAATTTTCTGAGAATGGTAATTGCCATTGAAGTGGATATAGCCCTACTAAAGGGATGAGTGGTCGTCTTTTAGAAACAAACACTGCTGCACCCCTTCAAAAGGCAGCCTGGAGAGTTTAAGGAAAATGCAGAGCGAGGTGAGAAAGCCTTTCCGAGAGTGGAAAGCAGCCCTGTACTCTTGTTGTCCAGTGGTTCTTATGCCTCAAGCTGCAGCCAGCTTTCGCTTTCTTCCCTATCATTCCAACCCGACTCCTGAAGGCCAACTCATCCAGGAGTGGGCCTGTAGGTGCTGCACCAGGATGACAACAGTTTAGAGGCGCCGTGCAATTCTGTAGTGGGTCCAAGTCGGTACACTGATGGAAAGAAAGATACCCGTCTTCAAGAGCGAACTGATTCCTTCTAGCGCCAGGGCTTAGATTTTTCTCTTTTTGGTGCGGTGTCTGGGTGGTTCTGACACCTTAGGGGTGCTCATCTGTTCCTTTCCTCCACCTCCAACCCCCAGACTCCCACTCTTGGGCCGAAGTCCCCTCCGGCCCGGGCTCGCATACCCCTTGCATTTCCTCCCTCCCAGGGCACCCTCGCATTTCCTCCTTCCTCTCCCAGCCCTGCCTTTCCTCCCGCCCGCCCCCAGACACATGACAGGAAGGGCTCCGCCACGCGACGTCACCAACGTCCGCGCCCCCGCTCCTGTCCTCCCCCCGCACTGCACGCAAGCGGCAGCCGGCGGAGAGGGGAACGTGCTCGGCGCACTCCGCGCTCCCCAACCAGAGCTCTCCAGAGCGCCACGGCCGCCACTACCTAGCCGCGCGCGGGTTCCCGGATGTGCGGTGCTCGCGGAAGCCCCGCCCCCGCCGCCGGCTCCGCGCGCCCCCGCCCTCCGCCCCGCGCGCCGCTGCGCTCCGTTTTCCCCTCCCTCTCCCGCCCTCCCCCTTTTTCTTGCCTTGAGGTTGCGGGTCAGTGCGAGCCACTGCAGTGAGTCCGTCGCGGCTTCGGAGCGAGCGCGAGGCTGCAGCCCCCGAGCCGCCTGGCCCCTTCTTCCCCCCTCTACCCCTCCTCTCTGCCTCTCCTCCTCCTCGCCGTCTCTCCTCCCGCGCTCTTGGTTTCTGAATCTCGACCTTAATTTCTCTTCTCCCCCGCTCGCTCCCGCGTGCCCAGTCACCCGGCCGGCGCGGGCCCCGCGGCGCCGCCTCCCCTCCCCCAGCCCGCACTCCCTCCCCCGCGGGCGACCCGAGGGCCGCAGCCGCTTCAGCGGAGCGCAGCTGGGCCGCCGTCGCTTTCTCCAGGAGCCTGTCTGAGCGCCGATACTTTCCTCCGCCCGAGCGAGCCGCCGACCGCCGAGCAAAATGGTGAGACCTTTTGCTTCCCCAAAGCACCAGCCCTCCCCCGCTTGCCGCTTCCAGGGGCGGGGGCAGGGGCGAGCCCCGACGCCCCCAGTCGGCTTCCCGCGGTGGAAAATTCGAGAGATCCGGCCCGGCTGGTACCGCGGCGGGTCTGAGAGAGCCGTCAGCGGCCCGGGTGCGTTGGCGGCCGGTGGGGGCGGCGGGGGGCTGCTTGACAGGACGGTGGGCCCCCGCGACCGCCCTCGGGTCTCTGCGGGGCGTTCCTTCGCCCCCTCCCCGCGGTCGCCGGGATTCCGCCTCTGCCTTGAATACCCCTCTCTCTCCCTGCCATCGGCCTGGTGCTGTTTCCTAGTCCCCCGCATTACTTCTCTCGGACCCTCCATGGGGAGCCACCTTTCACCCCCAGACTCTCAAGTTTGGGAGTATTCGAAATCCTTTGGAAATAATATATGACAAGTGGCTCTTTATATAAGACCCACTTTCAGAGCTGCTCTTTCTCCCACTCACCCCATTTTCAAGCAGTGAGTCTTGGCAGGAATCCTGCCACTTTCTTCCCTCCTCTCCTGCTGTTAGTGTTTATTTCGCTGCTATTTGCACCCTTACGGGGCTTTCTCTCGCTGCTGCTTTTCTCTCTGCACTGGCGAACCGGAAAGGACCAAGGTGTATATTCGTGAAAACATAGCTAGCCTAGCTTGGTCTTTGATAAAAGGGGATGCCTTTTTTTTTTTTTGATGCTTTCTTACTGCCAAGGGATTTTCATTTTCTTTGTTACCTTCGTAAGTCTTTCTCTTGCGGTGGTTGTTTTTGAATCATGGCGATTTAAATTTGTCTTTCCTTACCCTCAGTAATCCCTAGGTAGAATTCACTGCTGTAGTGTTTCAAACCGACGCTAGGGGTGTGTCTCCCGCCTCTGTCACCGTAGCCAAGAAATCAACGACGCCCTTTTAGCCTGTTACCGGTTTCTCGCTCCGCGCTAGCTGGTGTAGTTTCCTTTTGTAATCAAGAATTGTGTAGAGGGTTGAAAAGGTTAGCAGTGCTTTTCTATACATATCAGAGATTCGAACATGTGATTTGGTTGTTAAACTTTTATAAAAAGTCTTTAAACAATTGTCAGAAGATTTTTAGACTGTTGGACGTTGGGCGGTTTCTTGCACCGTTTACTTTTATTGTATTTCACTCTGTAGAATTTAGATATTTCAAAATAGAGTGGTGGAGTGGTGAAGAGAAATTCTGTTGATTGCAGCTTAAACTCAATTTGGTGTGATCATGAGGGAAGAAAATGAAATTAGAATATTCAAGTAAATCAGCTTTTATTTAAAATACAGGACAAATGATTAAGTGCACATGTTAGGGTCTTTAAAATTCAAATTAGGAGCTGACCTAATAAATGATGAGTGATTTTGATATGTAGAGGAAGTTTTTCACTGCCAGCCTAGGGGGCAGCTCAGACAACTTTGGCCCTCAAAGTCACAAAATTAAGCCTTTTCAGATCATTACAGAAAACAGCTTAAATCAGAGTCATCCAGTCATTTGTTGGCATAGTCCTTTGGAATTATGAATTGCACTTTAGTGCTTTAATACAACTTCCTTATACATATATTGTACTTGAAGGCCAGAAAGGATCTTGAAGATTTGTCCATTGCAATGAATGTTTTTACCTGTATTTACGAATGGTAAATTTGAGGAAAACGATCTAGCTTTTTGTTGTTCATATATTATATAGCAGAATGACCTGGTTTCCAAATATTTTTTCTTTACTGTAGTGTACCCCTTCAACCTCTCCCTTCTTTTTTTTCGAACAACAGACTGAATTTGAGAAATTCTCTTCAAGGTCTTAATCTTCCCCATACTCAGTGTTTCCTTATTTTTAAAAATATATTAAGATTTATTACACAGTAGTGTTTTCCTCCAGGTCATTATTTCCCTCTTCTTTCCAGTTTCCTTTTCAGGATTTATTTTCTGAATTATTTGGTTCTTTTTTCAGTCATCCTCAGTACCATCTCAGGACCTACGTAATTTGTGTGACAGTGGCTTCTCAACCTTTGAACGATTTTGGTCTGCTGAACATAGCACTGGCTTGAAAGTATCAAACCAAGTATCTATAGCTCAACTATGCCACATAGGTGGGATATTTATTAACTCAAATAAATTGGGCTTTGGAGTGGTGTGGGTGTGGTTCATTTATCTAGTTAATTTAGCATACAATTATAAAATTTTTTACTCTTTGGAAATTACAACTCAGTGGGTATCATGAACATATTTACATTTTTGTCAACAGATTTTAATTTGAGTTAATATATGAATATCACTGATTAATTCAAAGTAAGAGGAAAGTAAAAGGCTTATAAGATAGAAACTATTTAGAATCTTTTATGACAGTTAATAATTTTAGTTACTACCTTAAAAGTAGTTTACTCTTTTTCCTGAGAGTTAAATCTTTCCTTCACCTCTGAGTTTTAAACTGTTGAGCATCCAGGTGGAATAGTGATCATGTATATGAATATAAAACACTGAGTTCTGAGCTCCTAGGAATTTTCCCCAAATCACTAATGGTCAGTTGTCTTTGATAAAATAAATAAATAGATATTATTGAAATAAACAGATGTCTTCACAATTATTTCTCTAGGTAAGCATGTGTAGTTTTAGATAGAGTACTTCAGTGTTACTGACATGTGGAGGAATGGAAAAAGAATAAAATAATAGAAGAATGTTTAGGTTGGTGTGATTGAAAACAGTCTCAGTACTTTGAAGGAGTAAATTTTGTAGGAGCATTTTTAGAAACCTAGTTAACTTTTTATGTATCAGAAATAGTTTTTACTATGTACTTAGTATAATTTAGAAATATGACCAGTCTTTATGTTTTTAGTGGAGTAGGTAGTATGGCTTTTGTTCTGGATCCATATATGAACATAGTACATAAGTAATTAGCTATTCTTTTAAATTTTGTTACTTAGGGCAACCTTAAATTTTATAAATGACCTTATGTCTTTGTGTTTTTAAACTTTTTATTAAAATTATCTCAATGATAGATAGTAAATTGAACTTAAACACATTTATTGCTGTTTATATTAACTGTATTTAGAGTTGTACCCAACATATTCTAGTTCAGATTTGTGACTAAAGCTACTTAAAAAACAAAAAAGCAACCAGTCTTACGGCCAGCAGAAATGAAATTCATATCAGTTGTGAGGAAAAAATTTTTCCATTCATTATGACCTATAGTGGGTGAGAAAATTAAAAAGGATCAGGTTGCAAGGTAAAGAAGCTGATTAAGGGTAGGTCAGCAACAAGAACGACAGACCAGTGTGGGAGGGTCAGGCATCTGTCATAGGTAGTAAGGCAAACAAAAGTATAAGGCAGTATAAGGAAGTCAGCTTGGGCCAGGACGATTAAGCAAGTCATGCAGACTGTGGGCCAGAGTCTGGGCAAACAACAGGGATTCATTCATATCAACAAACACTTGTAGCTTTAGTTTGCTGTTCACTGGTTACTGTGCCCAGTTGAGGATATTAAAATGATTAAGGCAGGTTTCCTACTTCCATTTAAATAGAGAACATAAGACCATTATTGGCCAGTAGATGTGAAAAAAGTTAGTATGAGTTGTTCTCCTGAATAATATACACAAAGCCCAGTAGAAATTGAGGAAAGAGCAAGATCAGTTTCATCTGGGTTGAGGGAAAGTTTTATGAAGGAGGTGACAATTGAGCTGGGTCTGAAAAGATTATTAGGTTCTAGTAGGCAGAGTTGGATGCAGCTAGGAAAAGACTTTAAATCCTGGAGATAGGAAGAGACTACATATATTTGGAGCACTGATACACAAAGTGTTTGTTTGGACCAGCAGTATCAGCATCACCCGGGAACTTGTTAGGTCCCACCCTAGACCAGCTGAATCTATAACTCTGGGAATGGCGCCAACCAGTTTACATTTTATAGGTCTTCCAGGTAATTCCGATATATGCTATATTTTGAGAGCCACTGTTTAGGTAATAGCAAGGGTTGTATTTATTTGCATTTTAGTTGAGCATCTCAATATATTTAGCACTATATAAACATAAGACAATCATAATTTCTAAAGAACTTGATAACCAGGTGGGTAAAACAAGACAGTTATTTTGCTGTGTGATATGTGCTGCTAATGAAGTAAACATGGGTGCCATAAGAGCACTTGCCAGGGAAGAGGTTCAATCCAAACTGGGGTGTGGATGGGGATGCAGGAGAGGGAGCTATAAGAGGATGGTTGTGGAATGAACTCTAGAAGTAGTAGAAGGAAGAGGGATAAAAGGAAAGGAGAGACCTCAGAAGAGAGGGAGGAAATCAGGGTGAGGAGAGTAGACCATGGTAACACATGTGTTTTAATAATGAAGTTCATACTAGGTGGCTTAAATCATCTTGTTATTTGAGATAGTTTGAGGCAAGATTATCTGCTAAAGTTGAGATGAGGGTGAGGAGTATGGAAAAAGATTATAATATCAATTTTGGGGGATTTGTTAGGCAGTTAACAAGGGTATTAAGTAAATATTATTAAATAGTAGGTGGACCAGGGGGAAGGCAACAGTGGAAATGCCCTAGCAAATGAATCTGGCAAACAGGAGTTTTAATACGAACAGTGCTTATTGCCTTGTCAGTCTTTGCTTTAGTAACTTCTGAAGTTACATAGATCTAAAAGGAACTATTTTCTGAGTTCAGGTATTATGGAAGGGGAACATAAACTTAAATTTTTTTTAAAAAAGCTCTAAAGACACTATTAATACATTTGTTTAAAAATTCAAACCAGTACTGAAAGGTATCAAATGAAAAGTCTTTTCTAGTTACCCCTTTTTGTTTTGTTGATTACTGTTGAGTTTTTTGTATATTCTTCCAAGAGGGAGTTTTCCCCCGTCCTTTTGTTTGTTTAAACCTATGCCAGTGTATGGATTTATTAACTTTTTTATAATTTAGTTTTTTAAAAGATAGCAGTCGGAGTTAGAGGTTTAACGATATCATGCTCTAGTTCACTCATTACAGTCAGTTTTATTCCAAGGTTTTATACTATATTTCAGATGTAAACATTGAGTCAAAAACAAGTCATAATTTTTCTAATCGAGTAGCAATTTTATGATTGAAGCTGGTACTTTAGCATAGGTCTGAACTATGACAGTATTTTATGAAATTATTCTTAGGAAAAATAATATTTTTACTAGAGCATTTTTTATACTTTTTTGTTTATCACTTTAGTAAGCATTAACTACATGGATTTCAAGCTTCCTAGACTAAAATTTCTTCCTCATTTTTACCCTTCCAAATAAACCTTTTCTCTATAGCCAACATCCACTCTCTCCTTTTTTGAATTTCCTTTTTGGACTCTCATACCTTCTTTGTGGTCATGTGTTTGACAGTATAGTCATAGCTAATGTATTGATCTGGTGCAGGAACAAAATTTTGAAATGTGACTAATATATGTTTCTGGGTTTGTCTTTGGTTTTTATAGTTTTGTACTGTAAAACTATTGAAAACATTTGAAGATTTCTATAGGAAGTCCTTTAAAAGAGAATTGATAATTCAAGTCATAGGTTCTTAGAGGTTTCTTCCTCAGTTTTGTTAGGTACAGCTCTTAAGAGTAATGTAAGGAGGGCTATGTTAATAGCTGTACTGCTATCCCCAAAAAACATTGCATTTTAAAACCGAGGTACAAGAGAATGAAGCATAACAACCTATAAAAAGGATCAAACCTTTCCCATTAGCTTTATTAGAGTTATCTGTGAGCACTTATATTTATTCTCAATCTGTATGGTTTTGGGGATGATCTTTTTCCTCTGAGTGTGATGTCATAAGCAATCTTTTATTATAGGCATGCAATAAACTGGCATCGTCTAGTATTATTTACTTGTAGGACAATCTACTAAAAACTGGAATGTCTGGAAAAACAAGTGATAGTTAATGAGGGAAATCTTGAATTTATGTGTGTTTATGTTGCAACTATTTTTCTAACAAATAGGATTTCATGAATTATAAACTAACTCATAATAATCTTTCTCAAGTAAATAGAAAATTTATGAACATACAGGTATTTTTAGCTTTGCCTTCCTGTCTGGCTGTCACTCTCCCTATCTTTATCATCATAATTCTTGACTCATCTCCATTTGCTCATTTTCTTGTTTTTCAGTCTACTACAGTCTAGGTCTGTGATGTCCAATTTAGTGGTCACTAGTTAGTTACATGTGGCTGAGTTAAAATGAGTTATAGTTAAAAATGATAATTTAAGTGAATTAAATAAGATGATAAATTCAGTTCTTCAGTCACAGTAGCTACATTACAAATGCTCAGCAGCTTGTGGCTAGTGGTTACAGCATTAACATATAGAACATTTCTGTCATTGCAGAAATTTCTTTTGGATGGCACTGGTCTGGAAATGATGTATTTGGATTTCACTGAAACTTATTATGCTGGCAGTTATCTTCTAATTACCAGCATGAGATTTAGAGGTGGAAAGATCTGAGTTTAGATTCTAGTTCTGCCATTTACTAGCTATATGACTGAACAAATACCATAAATTACCTAGACCTTATTTAGTACATTGTCAAGTAGGAATAACACCTCAGATTGCAGTGACAATAGAGTGTGTCTGGAAATCCAGTAGGTACTCATTAAGTTTATTTGGTTCTTTATTCTCCTTTCTTGATTTCTTCGTAATGTTGGACCATGTCGGTAACTTTTAAAATTCTCTCCTTTTTTGGCTTCTGTGACATTTTCTCATAGTTGCTATTCTACCCCTCTGACAATTTTTAATCTTTGTTGCTACTTTCTCATCTGGATTTGGTCCAGAGTCCTTTTGAATATGATTTTATTGCTTTCTCATTTAAAATTCCTTACATAATAAAATTAAAATCTTTTAACATAGCTCATAGACTACATAGGTTCTACCTGTTGTTTATTTATTTCAGCTTCTTCCACATGTTTTCTCTCTATACTCTAACTCAGTGGTCTCTGACTTTTTTGGCACCAGGGACCGGTGCTCCTATCCATCAGAATCTAATGCCTGATGATCTGAGGTGGAGCTGAGGTAGTGATGCTAGTGCTGGGAAGTGGTTGCAAATACAGATCAAGCTTCGCTTGCTTGCCCGCCACTCACCTCCTGCTGCGTGGCCCGGTTGCTAACAGGCCATAGACTGGTACTGGTCCATGGTCCAGGGGTTGGGGACTCCTGCTCTAGTTTCTTGGCCTTGATACTCAGTATTGTATGCTATTTTTATTCTTCTGATTATTCTACCATCGCAGCCTTTTGCATAGGCTATGTGGGAATGCCTCAAAAATCCCTCAAGTAAGTGACTAAACCTCCTACCCCCTACATCAGGTGTACCTTTTATGTCTGTAGCACGTGATCGATTAGTTCTGTAGGTGTTTGGTTGCTTTCTGAGGGCATCATGGCTGTCTTGTTCTTCATTCTGTATACCTGTGTTGCCACTGTAGGCCCCTACATAATACAGGAATTCAGTAAATATTTGATGAATGAGTGAATTGAGTGGATACACGAATTCTTTGTTTATTCTCAAAGTTTCATCATCCCTTATGTAGAAGTGATTCATATTTTCAGCCCACATCATTCTCTTCTGCTCCAGTTCATTGATCTAACTGCGTATTGGATATTTATCTAAATAAGGATACTTGTAAGACATTAAACTCAACATAATAACTACATCCACATTGATTATCATCATCATGTTTATGCTTCATTATTCCCTAATTTTTCTCAGTGGAAACCTTATCTATCCATCCAGGTCCATCTGGAAATCTAGTATACCTTTTTTTTTTGCTTTACTGCTACCTAAGTTTTAAGCAGTCATCAGTTGCCACCTGTATTATAAGAGTATAACAGGAGAACATGGCCTGCCTATTTGGGGTTGGGAGGCTCAATCACTTAAAAGAACTTTTAAAACATTCCAATCTAGCTCACATACTACTAATGAAGAGAAAAACTTATTTATAATGTTCCCAGCATATATTAATGCCTTGTGCCCAGAGTCCAATACACTAACACAACTGAAAGCAGCGAGCTGAAGAATACAATACTGTTTACCAGGGGTCGCTGACCCCTGGGCCGTAGACCTGAATGGGCCGCACAGTAGGAGGTGGGTGGTGGGCAAGCAAGCAAAGATTTGCAGCCGCTCCCCAATACTAGCATCACCACCTCAGCTCTATATCACATCATCAGGCTTTAGACTCTCATAGGAGCACTGGTCTCTGGTGCTAAAATGGTTGGGAACTGCTGCTGTATACTATTCCATATAGCCCACATTCTTCCTCTTGACTCAGTTTGGTCATGTATCGGTGCTGGAAGAATTTATTGCACAATTTCCCCAGATGTTTATGCATTTTTCCATTGTTTCTATAATAGCTTGAAATACCTTTTACACTTTTTTCTGTTACTTTAATCTGTACCTTTAAAAAGTCCCATACTTACTGGTTATTTAGTGCATCTTATGTTTTTATGTTTATTAGGATTTTTATTGGTTAGTAACTGGTTACAGAGTAGCATAGGTTTTGAGTGTCTGCTTCCAACTCTTATTTTCCTGAAGCCATTAATGTAGTTCTAAGAACATAAAGTTTTTTCAGGAACATAAGTATTACAGCAAATGTATCTTCTCATTTAGATCCCCTAAATGCCTCTTGAATCAGCTTTTTCTTCAACCCCATTGCCACAGGCATTGTAACAGTTTCATTTATTTCTCTTGTATTATTTCTATAACTTACATGTTTTGTTCTTGCCTCCAGTTTCTTCCGCCTAAATTCTTTCCTCCATATTGCCACTAGAGTTTCTTCTGAAAAGGAAATTTAGTGTTATTGCCTTATTTAAAAGTCATGCTATCTATATTTTCTAGAATTAAAAATTTAAACTCCTTGGCATGGCACTCATATTCTGATCCTTATTTCTATCAGTCCTCATGGCTTAACCAAGTCAAACTACAAGGTTCTCAGATACCTCATCTTTTTCTACTTATTAGTGCCTTTGTATGTACTTTTTCTTTCATCTGCAATATTCTTCCCCTTTCTCTGGGAAATAATCAAGATCTCATTCAGTGGCATACTCTGAAAACTTTCCCAACTCCCCGAGGCAATTAATGGCCACTTGTAAGTCACTTTCATTATAGTGCATTCTGTATTTTGTTGTTTTAATTGCGTTTCCTCCTAAACTGTGGACTTCTCTAGAGCATGGGATGCATTTTTTTCCATCTTCCTAAAGCCAGATCCCATTGTAGTCTCTTTCAAGGAATATAAATATAAGTGATGGATGGGTAAGTAGGCACTTGTCCTGCCAGCAGAAGTGCAGCTGAGTTGTTAAATTTATCATCATCGCTGGAGGTATAAGTGACAAAACTGAAGCTGTCCTACTTCAGGCACATCATGATACTTCATTCTAACTTCTCAGCAGCTAACAAAGTGGGAACTATATCAGAGTGTTTTGGGCTGCAAGTAACAGAATACCCACCTAACTAAAAGTGGTCTAGTAATAAGGAATGTAATATTTCATAAAATGAAAGTCCAGAGCCAGAGAATAGTTACAGGGTAGTTCATTCGTTCATCAGTTTTATTTAGGACAGAGGTCCAGTTTACTATTAAAGCGTGTTATATCACGAGAGGGTCACCACAGTTTCATACACAACATCTGACTGAAGGAGAGCAAGGAGTACTTCTTCAAGTGTCTCTTTTTAGAGAGGAAAAACTGTCTCGTAAGTCTCGTAGCAGGTTTTTCCCTTAGGTCTCATTGTATTCTTCATGTTTCTTGCATACCAGAAAAAGCTCTCATTCTTTACCCTGGCACTTAAGTTCTTTTTTCAATTTTATTGAGAAATACTTGACAAGTTCTTTTTTCAATTTTATTGAGAAATAATTGACATACATCAGTGTAAATTCAAGGCATAAAGCATGATGGTTTGATTACCACAGATAGGTTCAGCTAACATCCATCATCTTATATAGGTAGAATGAAAGAATGAAGAATGAAGAAAAGAAAAAAAATATTTTTCTTGTAATGAGAATGCTTAGGATTTACTCTCTTAACTTTATATCATGAAGCAGTGTTAAATATAGTTATCCTGTTGTTCATTACATCTCAAGTACTTATTTATTTTATAACTGGAAGTTTGTACCTTTTGACCACCTTCCTCTAAGTCAGTTCTTGGAGGAAGGCCCTAGCTTACCAGAGGCTAGGCCTTATAGTAATAAAAGAACATCTGCAGAATTTTATTTGGTGGGATTATAGGCAGTGAAAATTCTGATGGGATTATAGGCAGTGAAAATTATGTCTGATGGGATTATAGGCAGTGAAAATTATGTCTTCTGATGTTGTGTTGTACCTCTTCCCTCACCAGTACATAGCTTTCACCCCATATTGTCAGCCTCTTCACAAAACTATTTTCTCTACCTAGTTTACCATAACCAAAATTCTGCTTTCCTCCAAAGGATATCATCTGCATTGCAGCCCCTTCGAGTGAAGGGAGGGTGTTCATTTTAAGTTAGGAATGGGTGGGAATTGAGTTGGAAATTGGAGAACTTTTTCTGTAAAGGGCCAGATAAAAAATATTTTAAGCTTTGTGGGCCTTATAGTCTCTGGCATTGTAGCTTGAAGTACCTGTAGACAGACAATACATAAACAAAGAAGCATGGCTGTGTTACAATAAAAATTGTAAACACAGGTGGCCAGTTTCTAAAAGTACAAACAATAAGGGAAAAAAAGATAAATTGAGCATCACCAAAATTAACAACTTTTATGCTTCAAAAGACACCAAGAAAATGAAGACTGCCCACAGCATGGGAGAAAATTTTCCCAAATTAAAGCTCTGATAAGAGACTTTTATCCAGAATCACAAAGAATTCTTATGACTCAGTAACAAAAAGACACCCAACTAAAAAATGGGTAAAGGATCTGAGTAGACATTTCTCCAGAGAAGATAAACATGTTCAATAACCACATGAAAAGATGCTCAACATTATTAGTCATTAGGGAAATGAAAATCAAAACCACACGACATACTATTTCGTACCCACTAGCATAACTATAATCAAAAAGACCTGATAAGTGTTGGTGAGGGTTTGGAAAAATTGTAACCCTCATAACATTGCTGGTGGGAATATAAATGTAGTTGCTTTAGAAAACAGTTCTCAGAATGTTAAAAGATAGAGTTTGCACGTGACCTCGTAATTCCATTCCTAAGTAAGTATGTACCCACAAGAAACAAAATGAAAAATTTGTTCATGAATGTTCATAGCATCACTATAAAAAATGAAAATAGTCCAAATGTCCATTAACTGGGGAACAGATAAATAAAATGTGGTGTATTCACACAAGGCAATATTATTTGGCAATAAAAAGAGAAGCATTGATTCTTGCTAATACACAGATGAACCTTGAAAGTATTTTGCTAAGTGAAAGAAGCCAGTTACAAAGAAACACATCCTGTATGATTCCATTTATATGTACTATCCAGAGACAGAAAATAGAGTACTGGTTCTCTAATACTGGGGTGGGGCAGGGAGATAGGGTGTGACTGCTAGTGGATGTGGGCTTGCTTTTTGGGGTGATGAAAATGCTCTAAATTTGATTTTGGTAATGGCTGCATAACTCTGAGAATGTACAAAATACCATTGACTTGTATACTTTAGATGGGTGAGTTGTGTGGTATGTGAATTATATCTCAATAAAGCCATTAAAAAACCCTTACAAAGCAGTAGTAATCAAAACAGTATGGTATTGGTGTAGAAACAGACACATAGATCAATGGGACAGACTGGAGAGCTCAGAAAGAAATCCCTGCAGATATGGTCAATTAATCTATGGCAGACTAAGCATATTCAGTGGGGAAAGGACAGTGACTTCAACACATGGCGTTGGGAAAACTAGACAGCCACATGCAAAAGAATGAAACTGGACCACTGTCTTACACCACTGACAAAAATCAACTCAAAATGGAATAAAAACTCGAACGTAAGACCTAAAGCCATAAAACTCCTAGAAGAAAACATAGGTGGTAAGCCCCTTGACATCCGTCTTGGCATTGATTTTTTTGGATTTGACACAAAACCAAAGGCAACAAAAGCAATAAACAAGTAGGATTACATCTGCACAGCAAAGGAAACCATCAACAAAATGAAAGGGAAACCTGAATGGGAGAAAATATTTGCAAATCATCTGGTCAGAGACTAATATACAAAATTTATAAAGAACTCATATAACTCAATAGCAAAAAAAATTTCAGTTAGAAAATGGGCAGAGACTCTGAATAGATATATTGCCAGAGAACACATACAGGTGACCAACAGATGGGTGAAAAGATGCTCAGCATTACTAATCATCAGGGAAAGGCCAATTAAAACTACAATGAGGTAACACCTCACAACTGTTAAAGTGGCCATTAACAAAAATGACAAAAAATGAGTGCCGGTGGGGATGTGAAGAAAAGGAACCCTCATGTACTGTTGACGGAAGTGTAAATTGGTGTAGCCACTGTAGAAAACAGTATGGAGTTTCCTCAGAAAATTGGAGATAACCATCTGATTGAACAATTCCACTTCTGAGTATCCGAAGGAAGTGAAAGCACTAACTCAAAAAGATAAAGCCCGCCCCCATCATTACAACATTATTATAGTAGCCAAGATATGAAAGCAGCCTAAGTGTCTATTGATAGATGATGGACAGATGAAGAAAGTGTGTGTGTGTGTGTGTGTGTGTGTGTGTGAGAGAGAGAGAGAGAGAGAGAGAGAGAGGAGAGAGAGAGAGAGTGTGTGTGTGTGTGAGAGGTTATTCAGCCATAAGAAGAAAGAAAATCTTGCCATTTGCAACAACATAGTCTGTGAGGGCATTGTGCTAAGTGAATCTTAAAAAAACAAAAAACAAACCAAAAAACCCTCAAAACTGAACTCATAGATGCAGAGGATAGATTAATATTTGCCAGAGGTCTTTCATAGGGGTAGGTGAAATGGGTGAGGCGAGTCAAAAGGTACACACATAAAATAAGTCATGGGGATGTAACATACAACATAGTGACTATAGTTAATGAGACCGTATTGCATATTTGAAAGTTGCTAAGAGAGAAGAGGTTTTAAAAGTTCTCATCACAAGAAAATTGTAAAGCTATGTGGTGACAGATGTTAACTGGAATTATTGTGATCATTTTGCAATGTATACAGATATTGAGTCATTAGGCTGTATACCTGAAACTGATATAATGTTATGTGTCAGTAATATCTCAATTAATAAAAAGATACATCACATACAAAAAAAATTCAAGAGGTGGTAGTCCTGATTAGGCCTAGGGCCATAGTTTGCTGACCCTCTAATCGCTTATATTACTTATTTTTCTGCAGTCATTTTCTTCTGACTGTACCTTCCTTTATCTTCATTGCTATCATCTAACATCTTTCTGGATTACTCTAATTCTTCATTCAGAATTTAAGTACTTGTGGCACATTTTCCCATTAGGTTCCACAATCATTTTAAGTCATTATAGGTACATCCTTGCTTTAGGGTTCATTGACATTCTCCATTTTGCTAACATATGCTTGCTTTTTGCTCTAGTTATTTTCTGTGGCCATTGTCAAGACAATCTCCTACTAGCATCCAGAACTGTTACACTGCTAGGACTTAATTTCCTCTGTTTTGAGATTATTTTCTCAATGATAATTATTGATATACTATACTTGTAGAATTTTCTATTTTGTTTTGGGATTATGTGTGTTTTTAAATTAAAATACAGTACCAAATTAGTATTGCTCCTTTCAAGAAGTTGTTGGATAGTTTCCATGTAATAGTATTTTATATTTTCCATCCCTTCTCAGCTGTTTCCACCTATCTCACCCTCTTATTGTCATGTTACTGTGATTGTGACTACTGTTAGATACATAACAACACATTTTAAATTGCTTTGCCAGTGTGAGTTAGCAGTGACAAGCCATTTGATTTCGTGCTCTGAGATGGGAAGAAAATGATTTTCAATAACTTATTGCTTCTCTTGTATAATGTAGGAAGGGTGTGGCCATATGATATATATGATATAGTAAGAATACTGTGGGAATTATATTGAGTTCAAGTTTGGTCTTTACCACTACCCACTGTGTGACCGACCGTATGTGAGCTGCTTAACCTTGACACCCCTGTTTATCCAGAAGATTGTTTGGAGGATAAATGAGATAATATATGTAAAGTCTCTAACAGAGTAACCAGCACATAAATGTTATTTAGTTTTTTTTTTTTTGTATAGTAAACTTTCCTTTTTTCTATCCATGTTCGTATTCGCAGAGTTAACTTTTAAAGAATACTTTTTAGATCCATCAGTTTTTACCTTTAAAAAATCCATTAGCGTCTACAGCCATGCTACCCTGAACGAGCCGGATCCCATCTGATCTCGGAAGCTAAACAGTGTTGGGCCTGGTTAGTACTTGGATGGGAGACCACCTAGGAAGACCTGGTGCTGTAGGCATAAAAAATAAAAAAAATAAGGGATTGTAAGCTTATAAGGTCCTTGCAATCTGTGAGGTTAATCAAGGGTTGCCTCGCCTAAAAGGAAAAAAAATCCATTAAAACTTGCAAAGTAAAAATATTTATTGTATTGCATGTTTAATTTGAACTAAAGTAGTTATTTAAATTTAAATTAGTACATTTAAAATGTCTGTAGGATTTTAGGACTTGTTTTTAGAAAAGTACTTTCATTATTAGAATAAAACCAGATAGAGCCAGCTGGTTTATGTATACGTGTGTGTGTGTGTGTGTGTGTGTGTGTGTGTGTGTAATTTTAAAAAGATTCCTGCTTTGATAAAGCTTTTGTCATGTGTCTGTTGCTACTTGAGAGGTATCTTGTAACTTTGGGCACGAAATCTTAGTAAATCCTTGGCTTTTTAAATTATTAACAATGTATTAAGCACATTGTAAGGTATCATTCTTAACATTTTTTGGACAACTACTCAATCTTTTAAGAGCTATCTTAAATGTTGGGAGCCTTATTTCTGGAAAAAATTGTGGGTTGGCATAAAGGAGATGATTAATTGGAAAATGGGTTATGTTTAAAGTTTATATACCAGTTGTTTGGGACTCAGTTCATTTTTCCAAAGAAATAACAAAAAGGGATTTACCTAATAAAGATTTAGAAAAGCATATTTCAGTGATAATTCAAAAATATTTATTAAGTGTTTTCTGTGTATCATGCAATGAAGAATAACTATGTAAAAAAAAAATGCTTTGCTATCATGGAGGTTGTAGTGTAGGAAGGTCATCATAATGGAAACATATCTGGAAACTCAGTTGGATAAGGAACATCTATAAAAACCCACAGATAACTTAATGGGAAAAACTTTCTCCATAAAATCAGTAACAAGGCAAAGATAATCTGCTCTCAACACTTTTTCAACACAGTGCTGAAAGTTATAGCCAGTGCAATAAGGCAAGAAAAGAATGTGAAAGGTATACAGGTTGGAAAAGAAGAAAAATTGTTCCCATTTTTCAGATGACATGATTGTCTACATACAACATCCTGAGAATTGTACAAAAAAAAAAAAATGAGAACTAATAAATGAGTCAAACAAGATTGCAGAAAACAGGGTAAACATAAAAATTATGGTTAATATTAGGTAATAAAGAAAAAATAGGATTGGTTAGGTTAGGTGTTACTTAAAAGGAGATAAGTTTTAAACTGTAAAATTGATAGTTATGTTATCAGGCTTCATTAAGCAATAAGATCTTTAAAATAGCAATTATATATCTTCAAACATTTGCTAGATGAATTCAAGCAAGAGTATAATTTTGATAGCATTTATCAGGCTAGAAATGTTTAGGTTTTTCCCTAAAATCACTTGACAAGTACAGATATGTTTTTACTTCTGGTGGAAAACTCACTGTTTAACAGGGGTATGCTATCTGGATAAATAGTCCCATCATTTTATAATATTATAACTAATTTTTATAGGGAATTCACAAAATCCCTCATGCCAGATTGGTTGCTATAACTTAGGTCATGTTTGATTTATATTGCCAACAGCTTGTACTTATGAGATTTTTTGCCTTTTCCTTATACTTTTGTTACTGGCCTACAAAAGAAAATAATAAATTAAGCATACACTGGGAAACTTTTTGTCTCTCTTGGATCAACAGTTTGTTTTAAGGAGTTTCTTGACATTCTTTGTTTTCTCTCCCTTTCTCCTCTTCTTCCATATTGAAATGTCTAGCATCTTTATTAATAGTCAAAAAATTTAATGCAGCTAGAACGGCCTCTTAAACTCACCTAGTCTTTCTTATTTCCTCCATGGAGAAGTGAGTGCCTAGAGGGAAGGGTACTTACTTGTGGACTCACAGTTTGATAAAGACTTGTCCTATAAAGTAGGGATTCCCAACCCCCTGGCTGCGGACTGGTTGGTACCTATTTGTGGCTTGTTAGGAACCAGGCCTCACAGCAGGAAGTGAGTGGCAGGCTTGCTTCATCTGTATTTGCAGCCACTCCCCAGCGCTAGCATCACTGCCTCAGCTCCACCTCAGATCATTAGGCATTAGATTCTCATTGGAGCACTGGTCCCTGGTTCCAAAAATGTTGGGGACTGCTGCCTTTTAAGGCTACTGATAATAGCCTTGTTTTTTTTTTTTTTTTAATCTCCTCCTCCTCTCCTTGATCTTTGCATTTCTTTTCCCCCAGATTCACCTATTCACAGTTTCATGCTCTGTTTCGTACTTTTAAGTATAAGAAATATCTGTTTGAGAACAGTTATTAAGATGGTCAGTGATATTACTCTAGGGAAAAAATTGATTCCGATATAATTGCATTAATTGTGGGAAGTTAGCAAGCTTTATCAACAGATAAAGCCATTGGGATTGATCTCTTCAAGTCTGTATTGTTCAGTGTTTTAAAGATTTTATTATGATTATCAGTTTGGTACACATTAAATCAGGAATAGGAAAATGTTTTCTAAAGAAATTTTCTGGCAGAGTAGTGAGGAAAATATTTTTGGATCTCTTTTATCTCATTTTGTTTAGAGTTACTTTGATCTTAGAGTGTCAAGATGTGAGAGAATAAATATGAATTTTATAGGTGCATACTGTAAAGTTTAGAATGTTTTCAAAGGGCATGCTGTCAGAATATTTAAATATTTGTCTTTCCTGAGTAGACTTTAAGAGGTGACAACATTGTCTTATTTGGTTATAGGCTCTCCTTGTGAACTGTAAATGCTACTTTAGTGTTAGAGTACTGCTTGCTTATTTAAAGTATATGTAGACCCAAATGCTTAATAGGTACTTGTTATGAAAAATGAACATCAAGGAAGGTGAAAATCTAAAAATTCTTTACTGAACTTTTAAGAATTTATTGTGTCTGCTAGGGTGTCCTTAATCTAGCCACATTCTTTAACACATTGATGCTTAAAATGCCACCTAAACCAAGTTCCTTAAGTCTGTATACATTTTTATGTGCACCTATAAAATTTTTCCTTGAATAAATTTAGGACATTAAATCTGGCAAGGCATATCAAGATAATATGATAATTGCTGCCTTCATGGAGTTTAAAATTAAAAAAGGGGACTGAGTAAAGGATGAAAAAATATAAGGGTCACAGTTACTCTAGTTTCTGATTTCTCATGATACTACAAGATTAATCTGAAAAATATGTAATTTGCTACCTTGAAATGCATATATATCTTATAAAAATAATCGTTTTTGAATTAATAGTATGACAGGAAACTACAGTATTTTAAAGAAAGTGATGAGATTTTTATCTTAACTAAAGACTTGTGTGTTATAAAGCAATTCTATTGTCCCTGAGACTTACTGTCGTTTTAAAAATCATATTTATTGAGGTATAACTTACATATAGTAAAATTAATCAGTTTTAAGTGTACAGCTAATGTGTCTTGACAAATATATATATAACTTGAAAAGCAGTACCATAATTAAGATGTAGCACATTTGTGACCCTAAAATGTTACTTGGTACTCCTTTGCATTCATGCTGCACCCCCACTCCTGGCAACCGGTGATATTTCATTAACAGTAGTTTGCCTTTTCTAGCTTATATAAATGCAGTCATGTAGTATGTAACCTTTCGTATCTGGTCTTTTCACCTAACGTATTGGCTTGAGATTCTTTTATGTTGTATGAGTAGTCTTCTCTATTCATTACTGAGTAGCACTCCATGTCTGGATATACTACAGTTTGTATATCCATTTGACAGTTGATGGACATTTAGAATGTTTCTTTTTTGGGCTGTTAATAAAGCTTCTGTGAACATATGTGTAGAAATCTTTGTGTGGACATATTTTCATTTCTGAATGTTGTGTTGATATTAAGAATCCACCAAACTTTTTTCCAAAATGCCTGTACCATTTTGAGTTCCCACCAGCAATATATAAAAATTTCAGGTGCTCCACATTTCACCAACAGTTGGTATGTCAATGTTTTAATTTTAGCTACATATATGTCTGGGTGTTAGTTTTCTATTGCTGTGTAAGAAATTACCATAAACATAGTGGCTTAAAAACAGTGCCTATTATTTCATGGTTTTACAGGTCAGAGTTCAGCACAGGTTCCCTTCAGGGTATTACAAGCTGGAATCCAGGTGTCAGCCAGACTGAGATCTCATCTGGAGGTTCTGAGTAAGATTCTGTTGCCAGGCTCTTTTTGATGGCAGAATTCAGTTTTGTTGCTTTTGTAGGATTGAGGTCTTTGTTTCTTTGTTCACTGTTAGCTGGAGGCCACACTTGGCTGCTCCTAGAAGACTGCCTGCATTCAGTGGCACATGGTCCACTCCATCTCCTTTATGTTGAATTCTTCTGGTGCTTTGCATCTCTGACTTCTCTCACAAAAGGCTCTTATGATTACAACAGACCTACCTGAATAATCTTATCATAAGGTCAGCTGATTTGGAACCTTAAGGACATACACAAAATCTCTTCGCAGCAGTACTTAGGCTATTGTTTGACTACCTGGGAGATATGTACCAGGGGCTGGATGTTTCAGAGCGCTGTCTTAGAATTCTGCCCAGCACGTAACTCTTTATTTGTTCTACGTCTTCAGCAACACCTCACATCAGGTTTAAAATTTTAGCCACGTATATACTAGTTGTACATACAGTGGTATCTCATTGTAGTTTAACTTGGATTTCTCTGATGTCTAATGATGTGAAATATTTTTCATGTGCTTACTTGCTGTGTATATATCTGTGTCTATTAAGATCTTTTTTTCATATTGATAACCATTTGTTTTAGCATCATTTGTTGCAAAGATTTTTTTCCCCATTGAATTACTTGGACACCTTTGTCAAAAATCATTTAACTCTGTGTGTGTGTGTGTGTGTGTGTGTGTGTGTGTGTGTGTGTGTTTGTGTGTGTGTGTGTGTAAGAGAGGAGGGGAAGGAAGGGGAGAGGAGGAGAATAATTTAAGTCAGACAGTGTAAGCTTTTCAACATTGTTTTTCAGATCTTTGGCTACTTAGGTCCTTTGCATTTCATGTAGATTTTAGAATTGGTTTATTGATTTTAATTGGGATTGTTTTCTATCTGTAGATAAGTAGGAGGAGAATTGCCATCTTAACTAGTCTTTCGCTCTATGAACATGATGTAGCTGGTTTTTTAGATCTTTAATTTCTCTCAGCTTGTTACATAGTCTTTATTGTACAATCTTTGCACATATTTTACTAACTTGACCATTTTGTATTTTTGATAATTTTCTGAATGGAAGGTTTTTTTAATTTCCTTTTCTAGAATTGCTTTCAGAATGTAGACATAACATTTGTTTTTTGTATATTGGTCTTGTATCCTGTGGCCTTGCTTCATTCATTAGTTCTGATAGCTTTTTTGTAGTTTGTTTAGATTTGTATATATACACAGTCATGTCATCTACAAGTAAAGGCAGTTTAACTTCCTCTTTCCAATCTATGTGCCTCTTATTTCTTCTGTTTTGCCTTAGTCTCCTGGTGCAGATATCATTATCTTGTTCCTGATCTTAGAAGGCATTCAGTCTTTCACCATATTAAGTATGATGTTAGCTGCAGGCTTTTTGTAGATAGCTTTTATAGATTGAGGATGATCTTTAGTTTGCTGAATTGTTCTTATTTTATCTTGACGCATGTTGAAATTTATCATATACTCTTAACTGTATCTGTTAGGATGACCATATGTTTTTTAGTCAGTATAGTGAATCATATTGATTTTGCATATTAAACCAGCCTTGCATTGCTGGAATAACTAATCCTCAGCTAGTTATAATGTTTTAGTCTTTAAAAATTTTCTAGATTTGCTCAGATATTTTTAAGGAATTTTGCATTCATGATATGAAGCAATGTTGGAGCATAGTTTTCTTTTTTGTGGTGTCATCTGATTTTGGTACCAGGGTAATGCTGCCCTCATAAAATAAGTTAAGAACTATTCCCTCCCTTTTTGTTTGCTGAAGGGATTTGTGTAGGATTGGTATGGTTTTAGACTGGAAATATATGACAGAAATGATCAGGGAAGCCACCCAGGTCTTTGTGGAAAGGTTTTTAACTCAAATTCAGTTTAACAGCTATAGAGGTGTTCAACTTTCTCTTTTTTTCTTGAGTCAATTATGGTAGAATCTGTCTTTCAAGAAACTTGCCTATTCTAAGTTACAAAATTTATTTTTCTTCTAAATTTTTGGTTTTATTGATTTATCTTTCTGTTTGTCCTTTTTCTACTTTAGTAATTTATTTTTCCTTTTTTCACCACTTGCTTTGGTTAGTTTATTTTTTTAGCTTTTTAAGGCAGGAACAGATCATTCTGATTGGAACTTTTGTGAAATAGCATTTTCTTTAAAACACTATTTACCTGCATCCCATAAATTCTGATAGGTTCTGTTTTCACTCAGTTCGGAATATTTTCTGATTTCTCATCATTTCCTCTGTGACTTAGGGTTGCTAGAATTGTGTTGTTTGATGTCCAAATACTTGAGTATTTCCAAATATCTTTCTAGTTTAATCTCATTGTAATAAGAGACTTTATTCTGTGTGATTTCAAACCTTTTACGTTTATCCAGACTTTTTTGGAGGAAGGGGGGCTGTGAAGGAATGGACACTGTATTTCTGAGAAAAGGCAGAGAGTGAAGGAAATAGACTTGGCTAGGTATCCACTTTATGTAAAACATTCCCCAAACTGGAATCCCATACATAGAGTGACACATATCCACTCAGACCCCTCCCTCACACACACCTCTAACTCACTCCAGCCCCAATGTAAACAGTAGGCATGAATGAAGGTAAAATGCGGTTCCTCCTGCATTCCCTCCTTACCCCGCCATCTGAAAGAATGAGACCTTGTGATTCCCGGAGTTGCTGGGGAGGATGGCAGTCTAGTCTGTTCTGGGGCTGGCAGCAAGGTGGTTCATTGCATTACCCCTTTCTTTTCTTATCAAGATTTTTTTTTGAGGCTCAGAAAAATGTCTTTGTTAGTGTTTTGTATAATTTGGAAAATAATATTCTGTTCTGGGACGTGTTGGTTGGTAGTATGTTAGGATCTTTTTTTACTGATTTTTTTTTTAATCTCCTTGTTTTCCGTCAGTTACTGTGAGAGAAATGTTAAAATCTAACATGAGTGCCTATTTTCCTTTCAGCTCTCTGTCTGCTTTAGTTTATTTTGAAGCCCTGCTATTACACACACACACACACACACACATACACACACACACGTATGTATGTATATATATGATTTCTGGGATTCAATTACTGTGTTTGTGTGTTTTTTTCCCCTTACAATCCACACAATTCTGGGACAGCAGCTTGGTGTCCTACAATTCAGCTCACTTCTGACATTACCCAGAGATAGCACCAGGTTCCACAGGTTAAGAGCTTAGTCCTATAGTACTATGCACCCCCCCCCCCCCACACACACAGATGCCAAATGCAAGTCCAGGTTGTCACCTGGAGTTCTAGATGTTCAACTGGCTATAGATTGGAGGTTCCAAGGACATCTTCCTTGCGTTTGATTAATTTGCTAGAGCGACTCACAGAACTGAGAAACATTTTACTTAACTAGATAACTGGTTTATATTATAAAAGATTAACTCAGAAACAGCCAGATGGAAGAGACACCTAGGCCAAGTTACAATGTATGAGGAGCTTCCATGCCCTTTAGGCTCTCTACTTTCCCTTCATTTCTATGTGTTCACCAAACCAGAAGTTCTTAGAGCCCTGTCCTTTTGGGTTTTTATGGAGGCTTTATTACATAGGCATAATTGATTAAATCGTTGGCCATTGGTAATTGATTCAACTTCTAGCTCTTCATGTTCTACTTTTAAATAATGTCGTAATGTTTCTCTCATAGTGTCAGATCTTGACACTATACATCCATTTTTTGTCTCACATTTGTGCTGCTTTTGCCATACAGAATTTACACATTGTATATACTTCACAATACATTGTTACTACGTGTTAAATAGTTATGTTTTTAAAGACCTATAAAATGAGAAAAATGTCTTGTATATTTACCTACATATTTATCATTTCTGGTAATCATCATTCTTTTATCTAGATTCAAATTTTCATCTATTATCATTTTCCTGCCTGAAGAATTTTCTTTTGACAGTTCTTGTAGTACATGTGTACTGGAGCTTAATTTTCTTAGTTTTTGGTTATCTGGAAAAAGCATTTTGCCTTAATATTTGAAAGATATTTTTGCTGCATATAAAAAATTAGACAGATTGAGGTTGAAATAACCTTTTGGATGTATGGATTCTAAGCTCAGGAAAGAGATGAGAAATTTGGTGTTGGAGAGAAATCCTGAGGAGAACTAGCCAGGCTGGTCCTTGGGTCTTCCTGGATGCTGGCTAGCAGGGAGTGGTATAAGTAGAGATTGAATTGTATGATTTATAAAGAGTTGATAACACTGTAAATGTCTGTGGGCTGGAGAAACAAGGACCTGGTTTCAGAGTCCTCCCTGAAATTACCATATAACTAACCCTTTTGCTCTCACTTGTAATACAATTATATTAATTATCAAAAAATTCACAATGATAATTCAAAGAGTATCATTATACTCTTTTTTTTAGAGCCTTGCAAGAAACATACTTAATTTTAAGATAGAATAGAATAAGGTTTTTTTTTAAGTGCATTTTAAAAATTTAGGCATGAATATATAATAAGATGGTTAAAGATAGGAATCATGATAAGACTCTTATGATCAATTAAAGGTGCAAAATAAGCAGAACTCCATTTCTGCTCATCAGTAATTCCAAGTTTTATTAATGTTTGCTGTTCTATCTTTAATTTATATTTGATATTTAAAGTGACTTAGAGTTAAATAACCAGTTCTGGGAAATTGCAGTTACCTGCTATGATTTTCAAAGATAAGACTATTGACAACATAATAAGAGTTGAAGATGCTAATTTACTGATAAACCTTTTTTAGACCTTAAGTTTACATAGAATAAGAGATGCTTGAGGAATTTAAAAGCTAGTCAACCAGACTAGCTTTTCAGGTGTATTGGTAACTTCCTAGGGTGTAAAAAGCATATTCAGATATTTAATGTTAGTCCTTTTGTACACTAATTGTCAAGATTACATAAATGGAGTATAAGATGCATGGTACTCAATTTTATCCCTGAACTTTAAAAACTCAATTTACATTATTTTAAATTCCGTGGACTTTTTAAAAGCTCTTCATGGTTTTTATCTCATATGAGTCTGTTATACTTGGGATTTTGACTGTTTTAGATTTAGAACTAATCCTGGTTCCATTACTAATCAACCAATGTGATCTACTAGGTACTTGACCTCCCTGGGCTGAGTTATCAGGATTTGTTAACTATAACATTGGTCCAGGTCTTTAGTTTCCTAGAACATTTTTTTTCCTTAAATAAATTTCATATGGAATCCTGATATACAAAACAGTTGGTTTTATATTTTTTTTATAAATTAGAAAGGAGTTCAGATATATTAACTTAGAATCTATCCATGAGATAAGACTTCTCATGAAAAGAAAAATTTGAATTGGCTGTCTGACATTGGACCCACCTCCCTATTAATATTTTTCTTATTTTAGTTGTACAGCATATAGAAAATTATGTTGCAGTGCAGGTATAAATGGTAACAGGCTTTTGCTGTTTTTCTTTTTACCAGCTTTGCAGTTTCAGGAAACTCTTCAATTAAATAGGGAAGGCAGGCGAAGCTCTATTCTGAGCTCTATTCCAAAATGAGTTCAAGATACATTAGAGCATTAACAGTCACTAGTGTGTTAAAATTTGGTATATAACATGTTTAGGATATTAAAAACATTTAAAATAAATTTTAATCAAATGTTCTTGTAAGTCTTAAGTGGCAGAGACACAGCTCAGGCCTGTTCAAGAGCTCTTTCTATCATATTGGATAATTTTTTCTTATCAAAAATATAATTTGTAGATATATTATAGATATATTAGCTTATGGCTTATTTCCTTGTGTTTTGTGACTCAAAATATATAAACCTAACCTTTTATAGAAAATTGTGCCAATTTTGTGACTAACGATTGTTATTTTTTTCTCCAGGGAAATGAGGCAAGTTATCCTTTGGAAATGTGCTCACACTGTAAGTCAAATATTCTTGTTATAAAGAATTTCTTTTATTTACATATCTCTGTATATGTATGCACAATATATCATACACTCTATGTATAGCAAAGGTAGCCCTTAACTGTTTAAAATGAGTAGTGAATTTAACTTAGTCTTAAATTATCAGAATCGAGAAATATTTTTTCTAGACCTGTTTATTGTTACTGTCTGTAGTATGCTGTATTTACAAATCAGACCTCAAATTTCAGTGGCTTAACCTGTTAACTTATTTATCTTGTGGTTATATAAAATAAAGTACTTATTGAAGACAAAACTTTGGTAGACCAAGTAGCTGTTGCAAAAGATCTTTCTGGAGAGGATGAGGTGTGTAAGAAGTGAGGGTGGGCTGGATATTTATGACTGTACTGGAGAAGGTAAAAACGAAAAATGACAGTCTTAGAAATTCTTGACTCATGGATCAGTCAGAGGACCAAGGAGCTTAATAAAAATCATAGGGTCTGTTGTATGGAGGAGCAATGACTGGGATAGAGGGAGATCCCGAGAATTGGAATGAGGACATTTGGTAAACTCCTATACCATTCTGAACTTCCTTGCTCTTTCCACCTCTATTTGATGAAGTTTGTCCTGCCTTGCAGTGAGGTGCCACTTTGTTTTTGTTATATTAAAAACATTTTCCAAGTTGCTCATTATGTTTCATTAATCTCCTTTCTTTTCCCAAAACACTTGTCAGTTTCTTTTATTCTTCTCAATGTCTTTGCTTGCTTATGAGCTCTGGGTAGAATGCTCTTGTATCAGCTCTTTCAACTCAGCATAAACCTCACCTTTTTGGAGATGTTTTCTGTTTCTCTCTACTCTCCTCAGACTCTCGCCATTATGGGTAGTACTCTGTTTATTCCTTATAGCAGTTACCATAAGCTGAAATTACTTGTTTACTAATCCATTTAATCTTCAATTTTGTAACTTTTACAGTTTTTTCAATAGTGATACTGTATGGCCAATTACCCATAATTCTGCCATCCTGACTACCATTTGCATTTTATTTTACAATTTCTTCCCAGGCTTTCCTTTATTAATGTCTTATGTAATTATCAGATGTGTTTGTTTCTGTTTCAACCATAAAGATTAAATGTTGCATCCAGCATATTGTTAGAATTGTAACCAAAACCAAACCTAATTATATGACTCTATAGACCAGGGGTTGGTAAACTGCCTGTTGGCAGTCAGTTTCTGTTAAAGTTTTATTGGAATGCAGTCATGCCCATTTGTTTACATGTAGCTGTTTTCGGGCTACAATGACAGAGTTCAGTAGTTGCAATAGAGACTGTATGGTCCACAAAGCCTAAAATATAGGCGAGCTATCTGGCCTCTTACAGAGTAAGTTTGCTGAACGCTGTTATAGGCTGTAGTGGTCTTCTGGATTTGATAACTACCATTTGTATCACTGCCTAAACTATCTCAAATATGGTCAAGGTAGAGTAGTTACAGACGAGTGCTCTGGGTGTTAACTAGATTCATAATTCTTGTCCCTGGCAAAGTTAATGTGTCAGTTTTGTAATTTTTTTTTCTTAGAATTGAAAGGGTTCTGTTCAAAATTATGCTCTGCCACTTATTGTTCAGTTTGACTGTGTAGCAGATTTATTCTTCAGTTGCTAGTGGGCACAATGAAGTTTAGAAGTCTAATTAGCTAGGCTTTAGGCTGTAAACAGAGTTGAGATTAGTTCGTAGCAGTACAACTATGATAGGAAGAGGTATTAGGAAGTTCATTTTTGTTTCTTGGTCAGTGAACAGAGGTCCTAAAGGGACAGTACTTCTCAGGTTCTTATCTTATGCTCTTCCTTTAAATCTGGGACTGAGGGTCACTTACCTGGTTGTAAAGGAAATTATACCAGGGCAAAGGCAAGATGGATGTTCCCTTCTGTACATCCAGGATGGCAAAAGCCAAGTTTTTAAAAAAATGTGTGGTAAGTATTTGAAATAGATGTCATACACTATTAAAGCTGTTCCTTTCAGTTTTATCCTCAGAAATTAAGACACTATTTATGTTTTCATAAACTGTGTTTGAGCCTTGTCAGGAAAGGTTCATACTTTTCAGTGATTGTTCAACCAGCTGTGAATCTGTCTGAATTCTGTTATTCCAGTATGTGGATTTTTTTTCTCTGTTCCCTACTGGGTTCACTAGAATAAAATGTATTTTTATCATATTTTATACATGATTTAGATTAATTTTCCCAAAATGAACTCGTTCACATTAAAACCACCACTCCCCTCCCTCACATACTAATTTTTTTTCTCATTTACAAACCTCTTCATTATTGAAAGAGCTTAGTGTTATCTGTAAACAGCTACCATCATATATAAAAATATTAAAACCAATCCTTGAAGCACATTACCATTTATACTTACCTGCTCTGGTTAAATCTTGTCCTTCCTTCTCATCCCTTCAAGATCCAGCTGAATTTTGTGTTCTTAGTGAGGCCTTATATAATTGTCCCAGCTTTTAGTGGTCTTCTTAGCTCTCAGGTAGCTACTGTCTGTTTTGTTCTTTTAGCATTTAAATTGTGCTACTTTTTAAAAAGGTAAATAAGATTCTAAATCATATGTTGTAAGGTACTTTTTTTGGCCCTGTGACACAGATAAGTTCCCAAAACATGCTGACGGTCTAGCTACTGGGAAAAAGAAATCCATAAATTATTACAGTGGACTTGTAAACCATTATGAAAAATAAAAACAGTTTCCAAGGATGGAAAATTGCCCTTGGTTAAGGAAGTTAAGAAGAGCTTCATGGAAGGTGTGAATTTTGAAAATTGTTTTTTAAAAGCTATGTAAAATTTCAATGCTGTTTAATTCTTTTACTTTTCTGGTCATTTGTGTCTCATTCTCTTTAAATTCCATTCACATCTTCAGCATTTAATCTAAACACACTTCATAACCCTTTCCAGTATCCTGCTTTTAATCCATGATTTTCCTCCTAAGTCTTAAGAAAACCGAGAACATTTTAAGTATGAACTCCATTATTTTTTCACCTCCCCCCACGCCATGCCGTACACACAAACTTCCCCAGTCCTATATTTATGCTTAACTAACTCTCCTTTCCTTGAGTGTCAGAGTTTTGGTTATACCTCTCTTCTTCCAGGTCAGCCTCTTCATTGTACTTTTAATCTCATTCCCTCTCATCTCCAGGACCATATTTTGTTAGTTACACTCTCTTTCTCAGCTTCGTGTGTTCTCTTATGTCTTGAGCTTCTCCGTATCTCTTCAATTTATAAACATGATCAACTCCTCTTTTATCCTGATCTTTTATGCACCTCCCAATTTTTCTCCATTCTTTCTCATATTTGAGCTCAGAAGAAGAGCATATACAATTATCTCCATTTCCTTATTTCTGCTAATTTTTTGGTCTTCTGTGATCTGGCTTTCAGCTACTCTACTGTGAAACTGTTATTATTATTAAGACCATCTTTATTATATTGACACATTGCTTAATTGCCAGATCTCACGGATTAAAAAGACCTGTAAAATTATTTGTGACATTGTGGAAATTTGAGCACTGATTAATATCAAGGAATTATTTATTAATAATTAATTTTAGGTATAATGGTTTTGTGATTTTTTTTTAAAAAAGTATCTTTTAGAGATAGATAATAAGTACTGAACAGTTAGAAGGAAATGCTATATCTGATATTTGCTCTAAAATAATTGAACTGAATGTGTAAATAAAATAAGACTTCTCACATGTTAGTGGACAAAACTGGATGATAGATATATGGGACTCCTTATACTAGTCTCTCACCATTTGTGTTTGAAATTTTCCTATGAAGTTTCTTAATGAATATAAAAAATGGAGAGGGAAGTAACTAATAGTAAGGAGAAGGTCATTACTTAATTATAGTTAAGTATGACATGCAACACAGCAAGTGTTAATAATACAAGTCTTGTTAAGCTAATTTTCACCAATAAAAGAATTAATTGATGTATTGACAGTGGAAGCGGTAAATGCAATGCCTGGCATAAAACAAACATTGAATAAGTATCTGTTGACTGAATAAGTTAGTAAGAGCTCACAGCTGGACTTGCTGTGTTGTATAGACAACTAGTTGGATAATTTTAAAGGCTGTACCTTTAGGAAAACCCGGTAGTTACCAATCACCACTTATTTTCATAAATAATAATAATACATATACCAGGCAGTATTCTTAGCATTTCATGTACATTTTAAATCTTTTTCATTTTCATGATAGCTTCATGAGAGAGGTATTAAGTTACATAATGTAGAGATGAGAATACAGGTAGAGATCTTCAGTAACTAGTATAAGGTCACACAGCAGCAGGTAAAGTAACAAAGCTGTTAGGATCTCAAGAAGTTATGTTCTAGAGTCTTAATTTTAATGACAATCCTGAACAGCCTCTATTAAAATAAATCTTACAAGATTAATGTTATGTTTGTATGAATTATTTTAGGCAAAACTGAACTTGTCTAAGACATAGAAAGATATTCTGTTTTTCCTGTTTGTTTTGTCTCTCAATTCAGTATTCATTTTCTACTGAGTTAAATTATTCTAGGCCATTCAGACTTTGTTTCTGTCAATTGGCTGACCTGTCTGAACTGTAGTGGAAATATATACTCTGTTGGGATGATTTGCTCAAAGTTGCGACCTTAGTTGTAACTTGGCATGGTAACTTGGAAAAGTGACTGCGTGCAAGATATTACTTTAGATAGTTTAAGCAGAAGAATAGATTGAGGCACAGTTGAAAGTACAAGTGAAAAATCAGATTCAACTATTTTTTTACTGTTGATAAAACCAGTATAATTCTGAATGGTTTTGATAAAATTGGTAAGTACAGGGTGTATTTTGTAGACTGAATGTAGTCTTTTATCATTTAAAAAGATTTCTCAATTTTCTTTAATTAGAAGGTGACCCACTAAGAGTTTGGCAGACTCTGAAGGAATGTTTCATAATGAACTGTCTGTAGAAACCTTGAAGACATCTTTAGTCATTAGAGCACTGCTCTGATTTTAAGTAAACAGTCTCATATTCAGGCAGTTTTGTTTCTGGTTTGAATATTTATAGGTGACTTGAAAGTGTAGAGATACTGACTTGACTTTGTGCTGTTAAATTCTGCTATCAGATTATCTCAGGGAGGCTTACATGTCTCTATTCTTTACTTAGACTAGGGTTTTTCTTTGTTGCGAAAACAAAACTTTCAAAGAAGTAGTTAATCAAAAGTTAATTTGATTTCTTTTATATCTGCATTTCTTTGTTTCCTTTCTAAATGGACGAGGTTAACTCACTTCAGTTTATAAATAATGTGTGTTCTAAAGAATAATTTCTTTTTACTGCCAAACCTTTATCAATCCTCACAGAAATCTTTGGAGGAAGCCTTTTTTAATATTAATAAAAATTCAGTTTGAATGCGAACAGTCAAAAATGTTTTAAAACATTTCCTAAAATGCCATTTATTATTAAAATAATTGTCATTAACTGTGAAATTGACTTGTGCATTTGTTACTTTAGATTAAAATCTTCATAAATGTTATTACACACATTGTTTTTGCTTCTTAATCTAGCAGCCATGATTTATCACTTAGTAATTTAGTGATCTTGAAGTCTAATTTATTTTACCTAGACCACTGATGATTACTTATATTCTGCTTTCTTTCAGTAAAGCTTTAGAGCTGAGTAATGAAGAGGGAAGAAAGATTTTCTAAAGTTTAGTGCATGAACTTGAACACCTAGGCTTTCAGTTGTTACCTTGGTTTGCTGTTACAGTACCTTTTTTTAATATTGGATTGTCTACTGTATCCTAAATACTTCAGGTTTTTAGGTAAGTAGTCTTAAGAAAAGTGAAATGCTAGTTGTCATCTTTATCCATGCTGCCAAATTTATATATCATGGCAGTGCTTATCAATTTGTAGTTTTAGCAGTGAAGTACATAATGTAGTAATTTGACAGTCTACCATAAATTTGAATAATTTTATAGCTATTATGTAAAGTCAGTTACTTTAGCTGGTGAAAAGCCTAAATAACCATTTAGCAAAACTATACATTCTTGAATCTCCCTCATAAGGTCAAAGCAAAAGATATGGAAAAATATGCAAAAAAAGAAGGACTTGAGAACAAATACAGAGTAATAGCATCTGTCTAAAAGAAATTTTAGGAAATGTATTAGATGAAATAATAATCAATGAAATAGTGGGTGAAGATTTTCCTCATGAAAAATCAGATCTGATTGAAAGAGCATTCTGATCATCAAGTTTAGATGAAAAAAAGATATATGTTTAGTCTCAACCTGCTTTGTAATTTTAAATTCCAAGAATAAAAAAACCAAAAAACTTAAAAACGGCTAAACAAGGAATAAAACTGCCTAAAAAGAATAGGAATCTACTGGCATTGATTTCTTAGCAGCAGCAGTAGATATTAGATATATGGCTTTTCTGTGACAGATTTTCTTCTGAAGCTAAATGAGCTCTGACAATAACTCTAAGAATGTATTTTTTAGGGTTGTTTATAAGCGTATAGCTTCTTTGGTAACATCTTTGAACAGCATTCTTTTGCCTGAGTGAGTTCTGGTGTGGTGGGTCATTTTTGGCCATATTTTTTATATAAATATAAAGTAGGGGGAAGTTAGTGGTACATCATACTCAGTTTTGAAGGAACATTCTAGAAGAAAGAAAATACAATTACTAATATTAGTAATGACAACTGAAATCACTACAGATCCTACAGACGTTAAAAGGATAAGGGAATATTATGAACAATTTTATGCCAGGAAATTCTATATCTTAGAGTACATTGGCAAATTCCTTGAAAAACAAATATCTAAAACCAACACAAAAAGAAATTGAAAATGTTAATAGCATCATATCTATTAATGATATTGAATTCTTGTTTTAAAATGTTTCCGCAATGAAAACTCCAGATAGCTTTACTGGTAAATTCTAGCAGACATTTAATGAAAAAATATACCAGTCATAATCCAGATTCCTTCAGAAAATAGAAGCTAGCATTATACTGATAACAGTACCAAAGACATTTATAGAAAACTGTAAACCAATATTGATCATGAACAAAAATCCTTAAATTTTTGTAAGTCAAATCCAGCAATATTTAAAAAGGAAAATTAAACATGACCATGTGAAATTTATTCCAAGAGTATGATTTTTAACTAAAAAAGCAATTAATGTAATTCACTCTTTTCAACAGAAGAGAAAAAAACTCAAATCTCAATGGATGTAGAAAAGTGTTTGACAAAATTTAGTATCCATTTGTGACAAATACTGTTAGCAAATTAGGAACAGACGGGAACTTCCTTATTAACCTGATAAAAAGGGTACCTACAAAAAACCTTAACGATGAAGGACTGAATGCTTTCCACCTAAGATTGAGGGAAAGGTGTAGTTTTTGACTGAACAATTGCAGTCATAAAAGCTAGAACTCAGGAACTTTTAGAAGAAAACATAAGAGAAAAATCTTTACAGCCAGGATAGGCAAAGATTTTTAGTACACATAAAATACAAATCATAAAAGGGAAAAAAAGGTTTTAATTAAAATGGAAAGTTTTTGATCTTTTTAAATGACACCTAAAAAAAGCAGTTTATAGACTGGGAGAAAATACTTGAAATATCTACACCTGATGAAGGACTTGCATGAATTAGTGTACAGAGAGAATCACAGAACTTTTTAAGACAACCCAATTTTAAAAAGGGTAAATGATTTGAACAGTCATTTCACAAAAGGTATATGAATTGCTAATAATCAAATGAAAAAGATGTTCAAGATCATTAATCCTCAGAGGAATGCAGATTAAAACTATAATATACTGCTACCAATCACTAGAATAGCTAAACTTACAAAGACTTGACAACACCTTATGTTGCCAAGGATGTGGAGCTCCTGGAATTCTCATATATTGCTGATGGGAGTATAAAATGGTAAATTATTTGGGGAAACTTTGAGTTTCTAAAAGTTAAATATATGCTTACCTTATGATCCAGCAGTTCCTGGAAAACTTTTGTTTACCAAAAGACATATGTGAATATTCTTAGCAGCTTTATTCCTAATTGTCCCAAACAGAAAACAGGAATGTCTATTACAGATGAACATATAAACAAATTATGGCATATCCATTCAGTGGACTATATTAATGCAATAAAAAGGAACAAACTACTAACATGAAACAACTTGGATTAATGTCAAAAACATGATGAGAAAAAATAGACATAAAGTACATACTTTATTAAATTGTAGGCAGAATTTAGTTACAGAAAGCAGAACAGTTGTTGTCTGGGTCACTGGGGAGCAAGGTGGGTGATGGACTGCAAAGGACCCAGGGTGATGTTTTGGGATAATGGAAAAAAAAATTTTTTTTTGTTAATGTGCTTTTTTTTTTCAATCTTAGTAGTGATTTTTTTTTTATTGTAGTAGTGATGCTTACGTCAGTGTACGCATTTGTCAAAGCCTATAGAACTATGTTTAATACATTTTTACAATGTTAGTTATTTCTCTTTGTTGGCTTAGGATTTCTTTTTAGCATTGTGATTACAACTTGATTCTTTTGTTGGTGCTGATGTCTAGCTTTTGTATATTTGACTAATAATTTTTAAAGTATATAAGAATTATAATCTAGAAACACTAAAAGTACGCATTGCCTCTTTTATTAGAAAATCATGATGTACCCCTGACCTAGATCACAGAGTATAGACCTTTTAAGTGGATGAAAGTTTTTCATTTGTAAAAAAAAAATACAAAACAGCACAAATGAAGGTGACTGCCCATATTTCATAATATACTTTTTTGGTTCTCTCAAAATATTGGTAGGGTGATTTCTTTGCTTTGTTCTGTTGTCAGACTATTCTGTGCAGAGTATAAATATTAAACTGCTAGTCTGTACATAAGGTCAATATAAAATTTGGGTTTTTTGGAAGCTGTTTATGAAGGTTTTATTTGTGACTGTCTCTTCTGCGCCCCCTGGTGGTTTTTAATTCTTACTTCGGGTAACATGAAAATAATAGTCATTATTTTTCTAAAATAAAGTTTACAAGAGACTTTAAGACTTTTAAATTAATCTTTATGTTGAAAAACTACCCAATAGCTTCTGTTAAGCTTTATACTTGTGGTGTTCATTACAACTTACTTAATGCATGTATCTCCATAGGTAATTTTGTCATGTCTGATGGCTCTTTTCAGAATACCTGTAAAGTAGATCCTGAGGTCCCGTATTAGAGTAATGTTTCCTAATAGTTTTCATGCTAAATTATAGTTCTAAATATCCTGTCATACAAAAGAGATAGGGGAGTTTTTTAAAAAGAAATATTATATATACTCAGGAATATTATGTAGATTTAGAAATATTAGTATACTGGCACATTTTATGGTGCCAGAAATTAAGAAAGTGCTCAAAATGGGTGTTGTAGAAAGATGGTACTTAAAGATCAAAGGTGGAGGAATTTTACTAATAATAATGATATTAATTAGATTTTAACCCATAGAATAAAATAGATATTCATGAATTCATGCTGATATGAATAAATGAATAAAGAAATGGAGAGAAGGTACAGTTTTTTTGTTTTTAAAACAGGAGCATTCCATCAGTGTGGAAGGGAAGATGGAAAAAGAAAGTCATTAGTCAAATACAGTAATGAAATCTTGCTGACAAGACCAACTAGTAGATGCTAAAATTATGTTAGAGTTTTAGAAGTAGGATATTTGTGTAGTCTCAGAGTATCCCACTCGCTCCCCCCCCGCCGTCAGTTTTTAATACAAAGGGAAAGATAGATTTATAGTGGAGAAGTCTGACAGATACCACGTTAGCCAAGTGATCAAAGTTAACATCACTAGTAAAAAGACATGTTGATGTCAGAAACATGTTGATACGATGCACTGAGGGCACATCATAATTTCTAAGGTATTCTTGTCCCAAATGCCCAAATCCATTCTAAACATCAGAAAACATCAGCAAGCCCAAACTGAGAGAACTTTTACCAAATACTGGGTCAAAAGTTTCAAGGTCTTGAAAGATGGGAAGAATTAAGAGCTGTCACAAATTGGAGAAAACCAAGGAGAAATTATAAAAAAAAATTAAAAAATAATAGTTCTCAAATATCTGTCACCCAACTTTCTCTAATGTCAACACCTCACAGAATCATAGTGCAATTACCAAAATCAAGAGCATAATATTAATACTATTAAACTGCATATTTTAGTGAAAAACTGGTGACCTTTGAAATTTTTTTTTTCCTTTTCAGGTTTCTAAATAGGTTCCCCCCATTACATTTAGTTTCTTTCAAAATATTATTGCTCGAAGGATTTGAAAAGACTTGTTTTATTTTGTTTTTTGTTGTTGTTAAATCATTAATAGAGTAATAGGTAATAAATTATTTATAAAGTTTCTTTTGAAAGAATTTCCTGAAGGAGCAGTAGTCTTGTTGCTTTTTACTACTAAGCAGTTACTGGGAATTGGCTAAAATTTGAGGAAAGTTTATTTTCTACCATTCTGCTTATTTTTCGTTTGGTTCTGAGAAACCTCAAAATAACCTAAAAGAGTTTAGACTTCAAGTTGTTTTTACTTTTAACCCTAACAATGAAGTAGTAGCTTGGTATGAATGTAGTAATAACAGTGCTTTAAGAGCCAGAGACTAGATCTCTACTATTTTGTAATATCTTATATTCTTTTCTTCTAAATGAGAAAAAAATATGTAATAAAGGCAGATTTTATATTTGTTAATCTGAGAGGGCGATGAATGAATATTCAGCCTGAATATTCAACCTTCTATCTCTGTTAATATTATATTGCTCTAGAATTAATATGTGCAGTTTAAAATATTTATTAAAATTTACCATAGCAACATGAGCTCTCTAAAGACAAATTCTTAATTGTTTTATGTGGTAATATTAATAAGATTCTTGAAATCACTTAAAATAAGTTAACCATCTGGATTTCACATTTGTCCCTAAAAATACTCAGGGTGGGTGAGGTCTCAACAGTTTACTTTGGTGTCTTCTATGTAAGCAGTTCATCAATTCCTCATTAATAACTACTTAATATATTATAAATTCAAAGATCTAAGTTTTTAATCTCTTAGATTTAGATAATATACATGTGATTTGATGAGATTATTATAATACTTTGTGTAATTTAAATTGAATATATGGGTATTTTCAAGTATTAAGAGAGTACTAAAATTATCATTACAAAAAGAAATAACATGAGTTTCAACTTGGCAAAACATGAAAAAGTATCTGAGTCACAAGATGAGTCAAGAGGGTGAGGTTTGTTTGTTTGTTTGTTTTCCCCAGTCCATCTGTTTTAGGGTCTATAATCTCAAGCAGTAGGAAAAGTTTTCAATGAAAGTTGGTTCAAAAGTTGAAATTTGTTAATATTTATTTAATTGGTATTAAGTGGAGATCTGAAACATTTAATGGTGCTGCCAAAATAGATTTGATCTGTTTCAGAGATCTATGCCTAATTTGTAGGAGTTTGGTAAATGCTGACATTTCAAGAATTGAGACCTGTTCCATGCTTCAGGATATGTTTAATCCTTTAACACGTCTAGTTTTACAATGTGGGCAAGTGGAAGTGCTGAATAGCCGCTCCTCTGGTGAAAAGAACAACCAAATAAGTCACTTTGTTCTATACCTAAAGGAAATATTTATTTTTGAAAGCTAGCTTACTTATATCTTGGCTTTAAAATATATTCATTGCATTTACTTCCAAACTAGTTACTTAAAAATATTATAATTATTTAGGTACAGAATCCTCCAGTACACAGCTAGTCTCAACTAGATAATAAGTACTGAGTAAGCTAAATCTAGCCTGTCTTACTCATCATTGTAATTGAAGCAGGAAGGAGAGGATGGAAAGGAGGAAATAAATGGGTGGTTGGAGAATAGATACTGCCTTCTTTCAGACTGCACTGACTTATGCTCAAGGTGAGTTTTGGCTGCGTGGGGTATGTGAGAATGGCGAGAATAGAATATTATTAGATGGAGTTTGTTTCCTCCAGGTCATACTTAAAAGGCATTTTAAAAAGCCATTTATTGTCAAGTGTGATCACTGGCACATAGTTTTGCCATTGAGGAAGGTTTAAACTACTCATCTAGAACAGTATCAACTAGTTTATAATATTTCATAAGATATGTAAAGCAAAAGAAAGTAAATGGATTTAAGTGTTGCTTTAAGGGCAGAGAGAGTTAATGATATTCATAACTACAGGATATATAGTTAACACTTTATCCTTTTTTTAATCAGAGAAAAATCGATAGGACTTTTGTAAATGGAAAGTTCAGGGAAGGACATTTCAGCAAAGGGTCTCTAAGGAAAATGGAGGCATGAAATTGATGCTATCGAAAAATTGTGCCTAGAACATTGTAGCTAAAATAAAGGTAATGGGAAAAGAAAGATGGAAATTTAAATTGAGGCTAAATATTGTTGAGGGCTTTAGACTTTTTATCCTGTTTGCAACAGGAAGCTACTAGAAAATTTTAAGCATAAGAACTAGCAGTTTGCCTTTTAGAAAGATAACTGTTGACAGTGTTAAGAAGGATGAATTGAACTAAGTATATTTGATGATTTATGATTCATCTTTATTCTTGGTATTATTAATATTCCTTATTTGTCGAGACTATAGACTTGCTGTCTTCTGAATTAATGGGGTTTTCCAGGTAATTGAAACATAATCCTTCAGCACCTCAGTTTCAGTTTCATGATGTAATTTTCTAAACTGTTATTCATGTCCCTGCCTCAGTAAATGGAATCTAACATAGTTTCCATAAATATTATGGCACTACATTTCTGCCTTCCCTCTTTTTTGTTAATGATTTACCCTAGAGCTATTGTTAAGTGAAATGACCCTGATTTGTGGGTGTACTATTTGTAGAAACATTGTCCTCTTTCCTTTTCCATTTGTAATTTATTATGTTCAATTTCTTTATTACCTTTTATTATCTGTTGTAAACTAAGGAAAAACTAAAGATTGCTAGTAGAAAATGGTTAACTAATCCTTGGTATGTATGTAAATTAAGGCAAGTGAAGAGAAGCAAGCCCTCAGCAAGGTCTGTGAACTTTGAGAAACTGTTCTCAGAGGTTTGCCAGTTGGTGTTTGTTAATGAGTTGTACTTTACATAGTGGTGGCATTTTGATCAATAAGTTTTAAAGCCAAAACACTTAAAAATAATACTCATTTATAACATTTATTGAGTACCTGTTAATATGCAATGTACAGAATACCAGTGAATGAATCATGGACTCTTCCCTGAGGTAGGGAAGATGTGTAAATAAATAGTGAAAAGCATTTGTGGGACTTAATTTATTAAATTTGTTCCCTCCAATAGTAAGGTTATTTAATTTCATCATGGAAAATTAGAAAATAAGGTTTATTTAAAGAGTTTGTTTTTATCTATTCCATTAAAGAAGGGAATGCTCTTTAATAGAAGGATAAAATGCTCTGTGAAGTTAATGTGTTCATGAAGAATATATTTGAAGTTTTGAGTGGTTTATTATAAATATCATAATTATGTAATATAAATATAAATGTAATTATTATAAACATAAACATAATAAATGTAATTATAAAATGTAAAATATATATAATCAGTTTTGCTGTTTGAAGCAGTGTTTGGATGAATCATTAAATTACTATCAAGGCAATTTTGCTATAATACAATATAGTACATTCCTGAAAAACCTCACATGCTGCACAGTCATACTTCTGACAAAAACAAGAATAGGGTAGACCCCACCTTATGCAGCTTTGTAACAGAATACTAACAAAAACTAATCTGATCTTAAAAATACTGGCTCAAATTACCTCTGGCATTGTATCAAGCACCATAGCTGTTCACTTACTGCCTTAAACTGGGGCTTATGCTTCCTATTTTGAGGTACAGGTTTTTGAGGGCATCTGCTTCAGTAGAAACTAATTTTGTAAAAATTAAATAATGAGCCAAGGTATAGTCACCTTTGTTAATTGCTTTTTTCAGGGTGGAGGCTTTTGGAGGGGAGAGGTGGTAGATAAGAGAAATTGTCTTCGCAGCTTGTTCATGTGCACCCTTAGTTTTCACCAGAAAACAATGTTGAAAAACTTCAAAGTTCTTGAAGCCAGTAAACTTGCTGTTATTGTCTCTAAAGGAAAGCATTTGTTGTTTTTACTTTTTTCTTAAGGTTTTCCTATTTTAAGACTTTCTTTTTAATTGGAACAAACTTGCCCCTGATCCCTTTTTAACTACTGGAAAAAATCCCTGTGAGCCAATGATATTTCTGTGTTCTACTGACATCACTCTCTTCTTTATTAATTGCATATGAACTAAATCATATTATAGCAGCATCTTGTAGTTGTACAATCTATACTTTAGTAGTGCAGATAATTATAGTTCTTATTCCACTTTAACAACATTTTTAGATTTTAAAAATATATACTTTACCTTAAGTTCTTAAAATGAAGATGGTCATATATTTGAACTTTCAAAACAGTTTGCAATCTCAGTGTCAAATACTGTGGCCCATAATATAGGTATACATACATGATTATAATATTCATGGGAAACGAAACATTTGACTCGTAAATTTTCTTTTGAAAAGTTGGTGATTGTATTTAATTTTTGCATATTTATTTCTATTAAGCCATCATCAGAATTATATGAATTAATCTAATTTTTAAAGGAACGTAAGCAATAATGTATTGTAAGAAAATAAACCTTTTTAAGAATGCATATGAATACTTGATACTGAATTTTTATAATTACAAACTTATAAACATGTTTAAGCTGTTCAGTTTTTACTTTCTCCTTTGGAGCATTGAAAAGTGAATTTTGCTAGCTGTGTTTTTGTATATGTGTGTATGTGTTAAAAAGAAACCAGAGCTGTAATTTATTTGCTCATACTTGGAAAGAATATCTCTGGAAGCATATTCAGGAAACTGTCAGCATTGCCTTCAAGGAGGGGAATCAGGTATCTACTAGGTTAGGTAGGGAGAGAGGCTTTGGATTTTTGAACTATGTTCAAACCATGTTCAAACCATATTCAAACTGTGTTCAGATTTTGAGCCATGAGCTATTAGAAATAAAAGTAAATTAAAATTTAGAAAGATAAGCAAAAACCAAAGTGTTTGATATAGAACAGAGTTTGATTTAGCCTGCCTAGTAGAATCACCTGACTTTAATGATCAGCTTAGCATTGTAAATCCTGTTGTAATATCTTGGTGTACTCAGCATACAGTTGGGTGTATGTTATGGCAGGTGCAGAAAAACAAAAGGGTAACCAAATAAAAATATTATGTACTTTCTTTGTTGTAAGGAATTAGTCAACAGTGTATGTAACTCTTTTAATTGGAAATTAAACTGCTGGATTTATCCCTATAATTATAAAATCATTTTGTAAATCTTGCTCTTTTTATTTGCTTTTAGTTGATGCTGATGAAATTAAAAGGCTAGGGAAGAGATTTAAGAAGCTCGATTTGGACAATTCTGGTTCTTTGAGCGTGGAAGAGTTCATGTCTCTGCCGGAGTTACAACAGAATCCGTTAGTACAGCGAGTCATAGATATATTCGACACAGATGGGAATGGAGAAGTAGACTTTAAAGGTAAGAAAGTAGTTTTTAACATCATAAATTAGATAATCTATGAGTTATCTTATAGTTCGATGTACAAAAATGTTTGAAAATTTTCTTTTCCTTAAACGTCTTTATATTATTAGTGATCTTACAATAATTATGTTAAAATCTCAAAATCTGTGGTATGTGAACCTTTATGAATTAATATATTTTACTTTGAACTTTTTACTATGAATTTTTGGTTCATTCATAAATGATCAAATTGTTTTTATAAAATAATCTTAAAAATAAGATTTACTATTTCCTTTATTTTTAGAAAATTAGTCTCACTTTAGGGAAACTGGTAACATTAGCTTGCATTTTTTAAAACTTAAAGAATGAGATATACTAAGTCAGCAATAAAAAACTGTAGCAATAAGGATATTAGTGTTATCATAGAAAGGATTAATTTATTTTAGTTATTCTGAGTTTTACAAAGAATAGTGCTTTTGCTGATATTAATATGATACATAATTTTATACTTGATTTTATGCTTTAAACATTTCATTTCACTGGAGAATCATCAACAAATTGTTACTTTAATTTCAGGTACTGAATTATAAGTAAAGGGATCTAAAACTGATTATGGTTTAATGTATAGTGGTGAGCAGTGAGGGAAATGATCATTTTCATGAAACTCCCAAAAGTTTATTTTAAATGATTCTGAATTTTGGAACTGGAAATCCAAAATTGTTACTGTTCTGACAAAACCATTTATAAATTTTTCAAAGACCCTTTTTATCATTGTATTCCAAGACAAAAGAATTAAATAGCTTGAAGAATATGTTTTGAGTGTCATATGTTGTGTTACTTAGTATTTGTTCAAATTGATTTGATACTCCAAGTTCAAAATTTTAAGAAAACATAACCATATGTGTTGATGTTTCTAATTTGGCATTTTTAGTTTTAGATACTGCTAAGTAATATTTATTTTTGCAGTAAGAAAATATCCCTTTGTGGGTATGTAAGTTTTTTGTGTGTGTGTACTGGTATGTATTGTTTATATAAAAAATTAGAACTTCTGATTTGTAAACATTTCTGTTCTTATTCAGAATTCATTGAGGGAGTCTCTCAGTTCAGTGTCAAAGGTGATAAGGAACAGAAGTTGAGGTGTAAGTATTTTTTTTCACCGAGTTTCTTCTCAATACCACTACTACCCCATATTGTATTATAACCTTTTAAAATATTCTAAAAGATATAGTATTTTTTAACAATGTGTCATTGTTGCTTTTTAGTTAGATTGAAGGAAAGTGAAATTTCCTTCTACTGAAAACAACCATATAAAGTAAATGACTTAGATAAGAGATTTTTCAGTGAAAGTGGGAAGAAGTGTTCTACTGTGATGAGGTTAACTTAGTTTACACATATTGTTTTCACAAATATTTAGTCAGAAGTCCACTATTCTGGTTGATACAGGCAGCCTTTTAAAGTTATTCAGCTCTTGTCCATTCAGCCTGTGCTTACCAAGTGCAGGCAGCTCTGAGGACCCAGGAGGCAGGAAGGACACATGACAAAGGTGGCACATGGCAGCTATGGCATCAGGTCCCAGCATTCCCTTTGCTTGCTCCCCTTCCTGCAAGGGAAAGAAAGATGACAGGAAGGTTTTGCAGGATTAACGAGCAGGAAGAAGCCATTGCCCAGTTCCCATGTGTGGAATTCACTGGGCAGGACAACATCACCTGTCTCAGGAGTCAAGGGACAAGCTGCATTTCAACAAAGCAAGTAAATCAGTTGGTGGCTTTGATCACACATAGTGATCAGAAATTACGCCCTCAAAGAACTAAGCAATGTGTTCTCCTGTCTGTCCTATGTCTATTGGCATCTGATTTGGCGGCTTCCTGTTTCCATATTCAGCCCATGTGGAAGATGATGGCATCAGAGTAGTGAAAGTCACATTTAATAAGCAAGAATCCCTTGTAATCCTCGCCATCGCGGTGACCCTGAGAATCAGGAACTCCAGCTTCTACTCTGTGGCAGTGACCAGTCTGTCCAGATATGTTCAGTACATGAACACAGTTGTTGGGTCACATGTGACAACTACCATTTCTTTCTTTCCACTTCGGAGTGAGCAACTGGTGAATTTTCCAGTGCTGGCTGGATGAGTGTTTTCCTGTGTGTACTTTTGCACATTACCCGATATCCACGTGCACAACGTAGTGATCTTCATGAGAACTTTGGCAAAGATTTCATACATTGGCCACGTGACACAGAGCTCCTTGGAGACATATCACCATGTGGATTGTAGAGCAAATTACCTAGCTATTTAGAAACTGCTCTTGGTTCTTCCATGGCAGCGCCTATCAGAAGAGATACAGCATCTATTCCCAGGGCCTGAGTTTCAAACCTGCCCCAGGTGGTTGAAGTAGAGGAGAACCTGGATCTGTTAATCCTCAGCAGACATGGGAGGAAAACTCTCCTGTGTAGCATCATTTATGTTTCTCCAAACCAACAGAATCACTGCCCAGTGCCCAACCTATGCCCATCAAGTACTAGGCAAACAAAGAAGGTTTGAAGAATTTAATTCACATCTTTTCAGCTGTTCTTGGAGCATTATAAATTGAAAGCATACTTTGATACTAGGTTATAAAACCATAGAGTGACATGGAGATAGGATTTTAGTGCAGTTTCACAACTATTATGAAGACCTCAGCTGCCCAGAAGAGGCAGCTGGGAGGGAACATTCAAATACATAAAAGAAGAAAGCACAGACCATTCAATGTGTGAAATTTTTTCATCTGCTCTCAAATGCCTAGGAACGTAAAAAAAAAAAAGCAGAGCCTTTTTTTCCTGTAAAAAGTTATAATTCCTTTAACCAACAGTCTGTGTGGGGCTTGATTGACTTTTCATTCCTTGACTGGAACATGGATTGGGGATTTGGTAGAATAATCTTGCTTTTGATTTAAAAAATAAATAAATAACAACTTTTAACTAGAGAGATATTTTATTCAATAATAGTTCTGTGAGCCACAGGATATATGCAAACATCCTTTGCAAATGAACCCTTTATATAAATGAGAATAACAGTAATAGCAGTTGCTGTCTTTTATTGAGATTTTATCATGTGTCAGACACTGTTCTAAGCAGTTTATATGTATTACCTTATTCAGTACTTTAAGGAACCTGAGAAACAGGAACTGTTATTAGCCTCAGTTTTACATGTGCAGAAATTAAAATCTTTTCAAGGTTCAATAACCTACCCTGTCCCTAAGCACTCTTGACTCCATTCTTAACAGCTGTGTTAAACTGCACCTAAAGGCAAGATCTATATGTAGAAAGGAGCTATCCTCATAGTTATAATTCTAGATGTTTGGCAGCTTACTGCTTGCTTTCTTATTGAAAATATTCCTTTGTGATTGCCTTATACTTGCTATTGATTTTTTTTCTGCCCTCTCTTTTTAGTTGCTTTCCGTATCTATGACATGGATAAAGATGGCTATATTTCCAATGGGGAACTCTTCCAGGTGCTGAAGATGATGGTGGGGAACAATCTGAAAGATACACAGTTACAGCAAATTGTAGACAAAACCATAATAAATGCAGATAAGGACGGAGATGGAAGAATATCCTTTGAAGAATTCTGTGCTGTAAGTACAAAAGAACTGGTTCTTCATTTATGTTTTAAAAAACACTTTAAAAACCACCTAATTGACTATTTCTTATAGTTATGTTTTTTGTTGTCAGTGTTAATAAATAACAATTGATTCTCAAGAATTAATACTCAGTGATTGTCTGATAAAATACCACAAGAATGGTACTCGTAACTTTCTTTTTGTTGATAGTCCCCCAAATTACAACTAGGTTGTATTCTTAAGGTTCATCTAAAACTAAACATGTTTAAAAATATTTTTGTGGGAAATATGTGTTCGTGAGTTTCATCTAGAAATCCAGAGGCTTGGCTTCATGAGGACGGAAAGGGAGTCCCTGTCCATTTTAAACTTAGCAGCTAGGCAATGTAACTGGTGATTTCCGCCTTATTCCTTTTCTAAGCTATTGATGGGTAGATTTTGTGTTCTGGGCCAAGGGCTCTGTAGAGCTGGAGACTACAGTTATGGGGAACCCTAGGAAACTGCAGGCGGGAACTGAGGCAACAGCTTTGCTGCCAGTTTACAACCTTTCTTCAGTAGGTCCAGGGAGTTGCCAGCATGCACTGCTTCCAAATAGGAACACATCCACTCAGCTTTTCTTCTCCACTTTGGACCTTAAAACAAAGATGTTAGCTTTTTGCTGTGTTGTAAAGAGTTTTAACTGTAAGCTAGAGATGATAGAGAATCCAGAGGAGAGGCAGAGGTAACAAAAAGTTTTAAAGTTTTTCAGTTGTGGCTAGACGCTTCTATAGGAAGATTTCCTTCCTCCCTTTTTCATTTATTTAGACCACACAAGGAAAAACAAATGACTTTGGTATGAGTTTTGTAAGGACCTAAGTAGCTAATTTTGCTTTATGTAGAAATTCACATTATCCTTTAAGTATCATCTTTTATCTCAAGGGATACTATCTTTGCATTTGTTTGGAACAGTTAGGGTGGTGGTCTAGTTTATAGAACAAGCCAGGTCTTTTTGGAAGAAAGTTAGGTTTGAAACTAAAGACTGAACTGTGGCCAGGTGGTTCTGCTACAGGTGTTTGTTTTGTTATTATCCCTTCCGTTTCTCATTGACTGTTGCCAGAGATCACTGAAGGACTCCCATAGACCAGCCTCCAATTGAGTTAGGACACAAAACCAGGCTGGTAGTGGCATCCTAGAGAGCAGCCAGTTTTCAAAAGAAGGAAAAAAAAAAAAATCCCAAACTTTAAGGGAATAAAAAAAATGGAAACCTCTTGGCTGGAGTGATAAGGCTGTAAATGTATATAAATGCATTTAGTAAATATAAAATGTAACCTGAAATTACATATAAGTCCACCTGTAGTAGAAGGACATTAAAATATATCTTTAATTATAGAAACAATGTTACTTACGCTGAAAATGTAAGATAAGCTTTGAGTTCATTTTCCAGTATTTTTTATAAATTACCTTTATTTGTATTTTTCAGGGGCATAGTCCAGGAATGGAGAAAAATGTTTGTGTTTTAAACCAACCTTTCTGTACACTGATCAAGCCCATAATTTTGACTTTATTGAGTTCTTTTTTATTCTGATTCTCAAGCTATAACAGTGAAAGAGATGAGAAAGCTGTTTTTTTTTTTTTTAAATCACATGCTGTATACATCTACTTAAATTTTTTCAGAATACTTAGCATACAAATAAAATTTATAAATTATTATTGACAAAGTTAGTGGATTCAGGACGAACTTATTTTTGCTTTCTCTCAAAACTCCAATGAAAATTGAATGGATTAAGAAGGAAAGGTTATGAATCTGCAAAGACAAAGTGAACAGCAGAGAGGATAGCAACTAGATTTGGCAACTTAAAGTCAGTGAACTGACTTAGCAGACAGGAGAAAAAGTGAATTTTAAGCTGTAAGCTTGGAAAGCTGAGAAACAACCTGGTTTATAATGCAAAAAGGCTCAGAAATTGGTGGCGCAAGATTACTAAAAGAGGGGATGAAGGTGAGGCTTAAAACAGGAAAATTGTTTAAAGTCTGTTTAAGAAGCGATCAGAACAGCAGATCTCCTTCCTTAACTCTGTTCAGACTCTCCTGTCTTTTAGTGAGAGATTGATTGGAGGGGGTGAGATAGAATCTGTAGGCTGGGAAACAGTAGGCATAGATGGGGGTGTGGTGGTGGTGGTGGTGGTGGTGTGTGTGTGTGTAATTAGTGAAGATAAGCATATTTGCATTTTGACATCTCCAGCCTTCTTCATGAACAGACTAGACTCCCTGGCAACTAGACTTATCCCCCCCGCCCCCCCTACCCCCGGCCTAGAGGTAGGAAATGCCCTTTTTGGGAAATCAGATCTTCCCAAAGCAGGAGAAGTGTAGCCCACAGTCAGTAGTTCTACCACATACATGGAGGGTCCAGTACCCCTTCCACAGAAGCAGAGAGCTGAGGATCACCAGGCATTAGAGGAAAACCTCTCATATGGAATATAAAGATGAAGCCAAGCCCCAAAAAGAAGCTTGGAAAAACAGATTTTGCAAGCCAGTAAAAACTTCAAAAGTAAAACAAAAATCTGTTATCATTATCCTCAGGGATATAATTTTAGAGATCCATTGTAGGAGATCTAATACCTGATGCTAGGTGTTTCAGAAAGAAAATAGAAGTCAAAATGATTCAAAGATAACCAAAGTAACGAGTTTCCTGACTGAGAGGACTTACTAAGCATAGTATATAAAAATAATCTGGACCTAGGCACATTGTCATGAAATTTTAAAACAGTGGAAACAAAGAGATAGTTCTATAAAACTTCCAAAGAGCTGGGGTACAGGGTGGGGGAAGGACTTCACACAAAGGCTCAAGAATCATAGTACCACTGAATTTCTCAGTAGCAGAGTGGAATCTAAAAGACAGTGGAGCATTGCCTTTACAATTCTGAGGGACAGTTATTTTCAAACTAGAATTCTCTACAAACTCAAACGAAATGGAAGAATAAAGATACTGTCAGGTATGCAAGGCATTCTTTTTGGGAAACTACTGGAGGATGTGCTTCCATTACAGTAATGTTATAAATCAAAACAAGATAATGTGGGATTCAGGAAGCAGAGGGTCCAACATCAGAGAAGAGGAAATCTCCAGGAAATGGTGAAGGGAGATCCAGAGATGACAGGCCTAGATTGGAACAGCTTAGAAATCTCAAGGAGTGATTTAAAGACAATTAAATTGATAGAATTATGTAATATATTGAATGTATTTAGAACAGAAGTTTGGGGTTAAATTAATGATAAATGCATAGAATACCCAGCAAAGGAAAAGATCAGATAATTATTAATTGTAGCAAAACAAAAGTAATCATAGTTTATGATTCAGTTCTGCTGTAAATAGTATTTTATAGTGTCATAATTACAAAGCAGCTGAGTTTCTCTCTAATCAAAATAAAGATGTAACTCTTAGAGGGGTGAAGGATGGGAAGTATATGGAGTAGGAGGTAGATAGGAGAGGTGTGTAAGAAAGAGCTAAATCTTCATTTTTTGTGCTAACAAGTCATTAGATAATGTCTATAACTTTAAATCCAAGACAAAGCAATGTAGGAATGTTATTTGAAGACCTGAAGCTAAATAATGAAAATCAGTTAAAAATTCTAAATGATTGCCTGCCTCTAGGTAAAAGGAAACAGAATAAGAGCAGGGCAGCAAACTGCTATTTTAATAACAAATTGTAGAACCAATTGGCTATTCTATTTAAACTTTATTTTTCAAATAAAGGTTTTTTAAGCAATAACTTTTAATTTAAAAGTAATACAGATTCAACTGTACACAACATGGATTAATCTCAGAAACAGAACGTTGAGTGAAATAAGCCAAACGTGGAAGAGATTTTATTTATAAAATGAATAAAAATAGACCAAACTAACCCGCAGTGTTAGTCATAATAGTGGCTACCTCTGCGCGTTGGGGCAGGAGGAGGGGAGGGAGAGTCTTGGTAGAGGTCTGGGTGCTGTTAATTTGGGTGTTTACTCTGTGAAAATTCATCAAGCTGGGAACTTAGGCACTTTTTTTATATATATGTTATATTTATTATCCCCCAAATAACAATACAGGCAGTTAAACTTTTAGGTTACCATGTCATTATTTACTGAGATGTCTATAACAACTCTATGTATTTGATTCCATGGGAAAATAATGTGCAGAAAATTTTATTCATTTGGTACTTTTTAATACCTTCTAGAATAGACTGAAATGAAACCCATGTTTGGTTTTTGAGGTCATCTTTTATGGTAACATCTGGTTGTCATTTATTAGGAGACTACCGAGGTAGGTGAGCAAACTACAGAGTGGGCCAAATCCTGCCCATGGTATGTTGTACATCTGTCAGCTAAGAATGGTTTTTGCAATTTTAAAGTGTTAAAAAAAAAGTGGAAAAAGAAAATGCAAGAGAAATTCTGTGTAGCTTACAGAGCCTAAAATATTTACTTAAGTCTGGCTGTTTATGGAATAAAATTGCCAGTCTTTGTGCTAGAACACAATAAAATGCCTATTATCTTGGAAGAAAGAAGCCATGAAAATTCTCACCAGAGGCAATGCAAGCTAAAAACAAACAGCAATAACAACAACACAGCTTCTGAAAGTGGTTAAAATCATGCTATTAAATTGCAATTTTGATAAGATGTTTAGATTGTGTAAAAAAGTTTCTTCAACATGGCTAAGTTTGATTTGTTCCCATCTGTTGCAGGTTGTAGGTGGCCTAGATATCCACAAAAAGATGGTGGTAGATGTGTGACTCTTTTTTAAAGAGTACCACCCAACACTTTTGCTTTCTTCTCCATCTCTGAAGATCTGCTCAAGACGTCCAGCAATGCTCTCTGTGTATTTAAATGGAAGTATTTTTCTCTGTGAAGCCACATTTTCCAACATGAGCCTCATGAAGCCAACTAAGTGTTATTGAACTCTTATTCTCTCAATAACTCAGTGTAGCACTTTAAAGTCTGAAGGACAGCAACATGAAAAGAGCATATCAATGTGGTGAAGAAAGGGAAGGGGTTGGCTTTTTAATTTATTTTTCTTCATCTTTTATAACAAGAAAGTATCTATATATACATATGTAAATATTTATATATAGATATATGTAGCTTTCTATATGTGTAGTAGGTTGGCTTTAATTTAATATACTTGATTCAGAAACAAAAGATAGAGTACAAAAGTGCCAAGCAGAACATAAAACATCCTTACTTTTATTTCACACAGTTTTATATATAGGTAGAAGATTGTACAATTTGAGCCGGGTGTTAGGCCAGCTACTTTCCTTTTCCTGTGCTTTCTCCTTTGAGAGATTGACAAAGCATTTGTTAACGTCCTATTATTTACCTTAATTACATTTTTGTAACAAAGGAGTTTGTAACTTTATTTATACCTATGAATATATTTCCAGGGACTATGTCTCATTGCTGAGCAGCTTTTACTACATCTCTGCTTGAGGAGAAAGTATAGTTCAGTGCTACTGCCAAGAGCTTGTTCTTGTGTTCATATAGTACCTGCACAAAGCTTACGGCTGCTTCATTCTGTTACTTCATAACTAGGAGTCATTACATTTATTAAATGTCCCTGAGTAAATGTAAGTTTCAGTTGTGATTTTATACATGAAGGCCAGAAGCTATGTGAGGCAATCATAATTTATGTTAGACATTACTTAAGAGTACCTGAAGTAATCATGTAACTGCATAGGATATCTGTTTTATTATGTGGATAAATAATTTGACATTAAACCTATGTTTGAACCATAAATTTACCTTCTGTTTCAAAAGACTTGCAGCTAATCTAAAAAACAAGTGTGATCTTTAATATGCATGTATGTATCTAAACACCCACATATATTTGTGACTTAAAATGAGAGAAATCCTACTCATTTGTAGGTCACAGAAGAGCAAAATTTTATCCAAATTTATACCTCTTAAATTTCTTTACCACATGGCATAGAGAGAGTGCATGATGGTTTGCTTTCTTGATTTGCCCATATTTGTAATGGATGATAATTTAAATTTGTGTGATATAAAAGTAGTGTATCATGTTCCACCACTTGCTATTGTTCCTTCCCTTTTCTGCAAAGGTACTGTTGGCTGGAAGAGAACATTTTGGTTAGCTTTCTGGGACAGTAGACTTTCCATATATAGATTTTTATTGAAAACTGGTTTTGTAATCATGAGTGGAAAAGGGCAAGTGGATCAGGGTGAATGAATCTTAAACTGGGCACACGTGCCTGCCATCGCTGTTCCTTCAGCTGAGTGCTGCACATCATGGGCTCTGTCTGTGAGAGAAAAATCTCGGTGCTTGGTGTCCTTGCATGACATGGAGTTTTGCATGTAGATCGATTTAAAATGTACCTCTTGTTTACATAATTTGCATAATTTTAAAAGATAATGTTGCCAAACTTTGGAAATGTTAATGTTCAAACTGAAAATCTCCACTACATGTAACTTTCTTCCTCTGGATCAGTACGTGGCTTATAATCCTAGCCAGTGGTTTGATCTGTTCCAGTGTCAACTGCCATGTGCTCTGCTTCAAGGGGGAACTAGTCTTTTGTGAATTTTTTGTACATAAGTATTTGTTACAGATATTTTAGCAAATGCTTTCTATTTCTCTTGCTTGTGCATATCTTGGCTGGCGTTACAGAAAAATAGTGCAAATGTTATTTCCTTACTGGGGAATGAGGGTTTTTTTCTTTTTCTTTCTTTTCTTTTTTTTCTTTTTTTTTTTAGTGTGGGTGGGTGGGTGGAGGAGGGGTGGTTTATGTTGAATGTTTAGTTTTTCTTCTGCATGAAATGTCATGTTGTGGGATCTTTAGAAAACTTCATACTGTATGAATAAGAAAATAAAATATTTGCAACTCGAGTGTATTCACAGTGGTCCTTGGTAGGTTTCCATAGACATTAGTCTTATTCCATTCTTTGGGATTTTTAAAAAAACTGATAAATTGGTGTTTGATCTTTGACTATAAGCCATAAGTAAAAGCAAATCTGTGTTATCACTGGGTAAAAACACAAGTCATTATGACTTAAAAAACCCTGTCATTCTTTTACTACGCAGTTCCTCTGCTTCTAGCCTCCTTAGCTGCTCTGTGGTTCCTTGAGCTGGTGGCTTGCTCCCACTGTAGGCATTGGTACTCATTCCCTACCAACTATCCCTCACAGCTAATGCCTCCACGTCTTTGTTCAGGTATGTCCTGGCTCAACAAGAACTGTCCTGGCCACGTGTTTTAAACATACAGATAAATCAGGGTCTCCTTTATCTGTTTCTTCCATAGCGCTTAACCTCTTCTTATATAACTTATTTACACATTTGTCTTTCTCAGTTATTGAAATAAAATGAAACCTCCACAAGGGCAGGGACTTCTGTCCCTTGTTCACTGGTAGCCTTGGTTGTCAAGAATTCTGCCTAGCCCTTCGTGTAATAAATTCTATTAGTACTTTTACTCTTCAAAAAGGAAAAATTGCTTTTTTGAGACTTTCAAAAACTTTGTAGAGTTCCTACTACATGCCTACCACTATAATTTAAACACGTGAGATACTTGTGAGGTAAATGGCATACCTGGCCCAGATGAGTTATAGCTGTTGGGCGTCTTTTATAACCAGAACACCCATATTGTTAGGTATGTGCTAGTGATGAGCTACTAGGCACTGGATTCTTTGACCCCTTAGATTATTTTAGGAGTATAGGGTTAGTTAGGCCTAACCCTTTTTTTAAAACCTAGTTCTAATGAGCTTAAGAGTAGAAAAGAAGTCTCCACAGAGTGAAATGGCAACCCATAAAATGGGAGAAAATGTTTGTAAATCATTTATAAGAGATTGCTATCCACAATATATAAAGAACTGTTACAACTCAACAACAACCTGATTAAAAAATGGGCAAAGGACTTGAACAGTCATTTATCCAAAGAAGAAAGACAAATAGCCAAATGCACATGAAAAGATATTCAACGTCACTGGTCATCATGGAGATTCAAGTCAAATCCATGAGACACCACTTCATATTCATTAACATTGCTTTTACCAAGAGAAAAAATGTTGGCAAGGACATGGAGAAATTGGAACCCTGGTGCATCACTGGTGGGATTATTCACTGGAAAATGATAAAGTGATTCCTCGAGAAATTAAACACAATTACCACATGATCCAGCTATTTCACTTCTGGGTACACATACTGAAAAGTAAAAAGCAGGAACTTAACGCAGCTATGTGGATACCCATGTTCAAAGCATCATTACTTAACAATAGCCAAAAGGTAGAAGCAACCCAAATGTCTATGACAGGTGAATGGATAATCAAAATGTATACACATACAATGGAATGTTCCTCAGCCTTAAAGGGCAGTTTTGACGCATGCTACAATATGGATGAACCTTGAAGACATGCTAAGTGGAATGAGCTAGTTATAAAAGAATACTGTATGATGCTACTTGAGTTCCTGCAGCTGTCAGATTATAAGTAGCATGATGGTTGCCAAGGCCAGGAGTGGGAAATGGGATGTTAGCGTGTAATGGGTACGGTTTCAGTTGAGGGAAGATAAAGTTCTGGAGATGGATGGTGGTGGTGATACCACAACAATGTGAATATGCTTAATGCCACTGAACTACACTTAATTGTTAAAATGGTAAGTTTTGTGTATTCACAATTTAATAGACGAGATGGTGAAAAATAATATCAATTCTTCTGAATAGTTTCCAGGACTTACTGTCCCAATTCATGTGTCTTGAAATAATCTTTAATCCTCAAAAATTCCCACATGCTCAAAAATCTCATTGTGTTAGCTAACATTTAAAGCCCATTTACCACTTTGACCTTCCATTCCCCTTGGGCTTATAAATCTATCAGCTAACCAGAACAAAGCTATTAGCAAGTCCTTATTATCAACTCTCTGAAACCTAAAGTTTACTGGTTTCTTTCACCAAGTAGGTAATTAACATTTGCACAATATGAGCGTTTTGCAAGTTGTAGTATGGCTCTGTATATTGTCACTGTATACTTTCAGTAATCTAACATTAAGCTTGCTGTCCCAGTCTTAACATGGCTCTGAAATCAGGAAAATTAGGTCCCTTCTCAGATGCTCAGAGAACATGAGCTTCCTCCTCTATCTACCATTATAATTCTAGGTAGCATGAGGGTTTGGAGCCCAAATCTTCCGGAATGACTAAGAAGAAACACCTAGGTCTCCTCCCTTATCAGCCATTGAATAAGAAAATACTCCTCAGGCCCATTCCCCAGCCAATAAACATGTAAACTCTTACATGTCAGAAACTGCTAGATACTGAGTATCCAAAGACCAGAGGCTTCAGGGTGAGAGGCAGATACAATAATTATAGTATAGCATGACAAATGCTATAGGCATGGCTAAGGTTTGAGGTATTAGATTGTATCCAGGCCTTAGAGGTGGCTTTTAAGAAGTGATTTAACCCAGGTTTTTAAGATCAGCTATCACTGTGATACAGTCAGATTTATTACCTCTATTCCTTCATCATTCTCATCAAGAATTAGTTGCGTTTCCTCTAACATTTTGCCTCCCTTTTGAAACACCAAGGAGTACTGCTCCGCCACAGGAGAGAGAGTTGCTTGATTAGGGAGGGGCACAAAACTCAAGGTGCTAAGTCAAAGTTCAGCATCCCAAATTTTTGCAAGTGCTAGAAAAATATATTTACTCTCTTATATTACTGAGAGTTCTAACTACATAAGAAATCTTTAAGTCAATTCAAACAATACCAAAACATGACTTTGCTTTAACACAGAAAACCCATTTTTCCCAGTCAAAATTATGCTTTCCTTAAAAATAACCCTATTTATGTTTACCTGGCAATGGTTCATTTCAGTCCAAGCCTCTTGAAAACCTGATTAAGACTATAGGCCCCATTCCCCCAGAAAAGTACACCCTAAGTAGTCACAATTTTGAAAGAACTTCCTGCGCAAATCACCGGGTGGATAGTACCTTCTGAAGCTTGTGTAGACCCCAGGATAAGAAAATCTCAACAAATCCCTCTTTTTCAAAAAGATACGAAGAGATTTGATACCATCATACACCATACTCTCCACGCTGCTGTGTTGCCAGAGGACAAAAAAAAATGTTTTGAGTGGGAAATGCTCCCAGCAGTTTCCTATTGGATTGCCACTGTAATATGTATCTCCAATCTCATATATAAGTACAAACTAGTTTGAGACAGTGGACTGATATAAAAGAAATAGAAGCTTAATAGAATACTTTTTCTAGTCCTTACATGAACTTTTTAATACTCCCATCAGTAAAGTTTTCGTCAAGGGTTTTACAGATGTACAAGTGAATGTAGTACCATTCCATTTAAAAAATGCATAAACAGAATCATAATATTTAAATAGGCAGATACTAGTTAAAATAATCCATTACATTTGGAGAATATAGTAGTTTTCTTAGGAGTAAAAACATTTTACCACATTTTACTTTTAATACTTAGAAGAAATATACCCAACATTGGAAAGGTCTACTTTCATTACATACTTAAATGAAAAATAACACTCTTTCTTCATGTCAACCTTGTGATACAGGTCTTTAATTTTACAAACTAAAAAACAGGTACAAATATTGGGCCTTTTAGTTCACACAGTGCAGCCAAACTGCTGCTTACGACCTCATTCTGATATAGTCATACACCACCCAGTATTAATGGTCATGATCTGGAGAGGTTTTCTGAGATTGTTCTTTAATTACAACCCACAGAAGAAATGTTTATAAATTTATAAAGCAAAAAACGATGTTTCTCTCCAAATTAGAATTAGAAACTATGCAAATCTGCTACATGTGATTTAAAATGAACAAAATGATAAATTATAATTAATGTTTAAATATAATGCTACTAAATTTTGACATGAAAATTGTCCTAAAAGCCATTGAGTGTGAATACTATCAAATTTTTCTGTTTATACTTCTGGCTGAGAACTGAAGAAGGGACTGAGGCTTAAGTGACTAAAAGTTTTTTCACATGGTTTCTTGTTACCACTTGTAGATAAAGTCTTTTTCTCTAGAGTCCAAAGGCAAGATAAAAAGTCTCTTGATTTGAAATTAGAATCGATCTGCTGCTCTGCTAGCCACGGCTCGAATATTGCCATAAACCTTTGATGGAGGATTTCCTGTAGAGGGAGGGAAAAAAAGGCTTATCTATCTATAAAATATACTCACATATATAGAAGCTACATGGAAAAGTCTATAAAACTCTAAAAAGAACAAGAACAGGGACATTTTCCACCTATCTTAAAATCAACAAAAGACGTAAAAAGGAAACCATACCCAAATGTTCTCCAAAAAAAATTTTTTTTAAATCTTAAGAGCCAAAACTACCAAGTTGTAAAAATATTTCGAGAAGAAGCTAGTTAATCAGACTTGAGCACCAAGGGAGAATCCCAAGGGTTTTCTGAGCAAACTGCTACACCCCTATAATACTTATCAGGAGTTGCTGACCTTGTTGACTGATACTGATCAGCGGCTTCCTTTTTGTTGAACCTAAAACATGGTGTTACTGCTATTATGGAATGGCTTTTCTGTGCACCTCATCAGGGGAAGGCAGCCAGGATTTAAGCAATATAAGCCAATAAACCCTTTCTGTTCATTAGCAGACAGACAGATGGAATCCAAGCAAAAAGATACCTACATTTTTCTATTAGGCCCATGTTTGCCAAACCCCAAGAGTTTCTACCTGCTATCTTTAACATTACCCTAAACTGACTTGCAAATCTGGTTTCAGTTTCTTGATTCCCTATTCTATTCTTTCCAGAGAAAACACCAAAGAAACTGTTATTACCCAGGATGAGGTTGCAGATGGCAGTTCTCGCCATTTTGATGTTTTGGAAAGAGCCAAGGATGTGAACTTTCCTGCAAGAGAAAAAGTGAAACAAGTTAGCAACAAAAAGTGTTCCTTAAACTGAGTTCTGTAATCCAGAAACTCTGAAAAATCATGATAAAGACTCATAAATAAAGGTGGTAGTGATGGTTGCACAACTCTATAAATATGCTAAGAACTTTGAAAGGCAGAATTTTATGGTGTGAATTATAGCCCAATAAAAAATTATTAGAAGAGACATAAACTAAAAAAAACCAAAAAAACAAAAAAACTAAGACATTAAGATTCTTGGTTAATAATGGCTACCATGCAGTGAGTGCTTTCTGTGTGTTAGGGCTTTATATATGTGTTCTCATTTAATCCTCACAAGAACTTTATTAGGCAGATGTTATTGCGATTTTACAGATGAGAAAAGACGTTTACAGGAAACCAAGAACCCTGGCCAAGATTATGCATTGGCAAAGCTGGGATTACTTGAGTACCCAGGGAAGCAAGGGGTACTATACTTAATTAAAAGTTTGGATTTCAACTATGAAACTTGCTAAAAATTACCTAAATTTCTTCAGTACTCACTGAGGATCATCCAGACCCTTTCAATGTGCAATCTTTGCTGAATGGCTCAAATAAGATTAACAAGAGTGAATTTTGCTTTTTTAAGCCCATCTTCCAAAATGTCAGTAAGCCATCAATAAGATACTTAAACGGGCAGCAGGAACATCAAGCAGAACCTTCTCCCCACATGCACACGGGTACTTTTGAAATTGGGGTACAAGTGAGGCTTAAAGTCAAGATAATCAGTTAAAGTCTGTTCAAGATGATCCCCCAATTTTCTTCCCCATACAGTGCAAACAGGCAAACACTGCTCTGTAACTCTGTCAAAATTATTGGGTAATGAGAGTAGTTTACTGGAGAAGGTGAAAAACACAGTGTCTGGACCTGGGGTACCAGACACAGCTGAAGGAATACCACGTTAAAAATGAGAGCAGTGTCTAGCAAACATTTGCACACTGAATGCTGGGACCTCCAGCTGTCTTCTATAACTGAGCTCCAAGAGTCTGGCAGCAAAGACCCTGGAGAATACTTTTCTGGGGAACTGACCTGCTCAATAAGAAAGACTGAAGATACCGACATCAGGGCTTCCCTGAAGAAAGAGCCTGGCCAATTACCCTAAGTCAGTGGTCCCCAAACTTTTTGGCACCAGGAACCAGTGCTCCTGTGAGAATCTAATGCCTGATGATCTGTGGTGGAGCTGAGGCAGTGATGCTAGCGCTGGGGTGTATGGGGTGGAAGTAGGGGGAGGGGTGAAAAAAAGCTAAATCTTCATCTTTCATGGTAGAAAGTCAACAGTGAAGCTGAAAAAAAAGGAAGCTGATATATAAATAAGATACTTGAAAAAGTGGAGATAAATAATTTTTTTAAATTAGCTAAGAGGGTTGAAATTGGTTTCTCTGAAAGTGGGGAAATGGAGGTAGGCAACAGAAATTTTTGTCTTTTTAAAATCTATGCATGTCTAACTTGGATAAAAATAAAATTCTTTAAAATAGAACATGAAAGATGAGGAAACAGACACCACAAGACTACATAAAGCATCAGCTTTCCTATTGAAAACACCACAGTAATGGGGCAGTAGTTGGAATGGAACACAGGCCCCGGACACGTAGACCAACACTAACTCCTAGCTGACGTACTGAGTGCAACTGGAACAAATAGCTTTTAGCTTTATTTCTTGCTCACAATATACTATATTGTGCAAAGTTATTAGCTGCTCCTCAAGAATAACACTTATAGCTGCATAACAGTCCATCTTACGGCTATATCATAATTAATATAAATTGTTGAACTTGTGGATTTCCAATTAGCTTATTTATAACAAAAGTTACAAGACAATACATTTCTTCAAATTCGAGTAGTAATTTGTTAAAAAAAAAAATACAGAAGATGATAAAATGTAATTCAATAGTAACATTGTTCATAATAGCAAGAACAGAAAACAACCCAAATGCCCATCAATTTGTGAATGGATAAACAAAATGCAATATATTCATATAATGGTCTGGTACTCGGCAATAAAAAAGAATTACTGATATACCAAAAAAGATGGAGAAACTCAAAACAACGCGCTACCTAAAAGGAGCCATACTGTGAATTTCTACAAAGGCAAAAGCATAGTGACAGAAAGATCAGTGATTGCCTGGGAACAGATGGGGTTGCAAAGATGCACAAGAAAATTTTGGGGTAATGGAACTGTGTGAATGAGGTGGGATTACAGAACTTTTGCCCAAAACTCACTGAACTGTATACTTAAAATAGGTGAATTTTGTTGTGTGTAAATCATACTGCAGAAAACCTGTTAAAAAATTAGTTCAACTAGTAAATTTTAAGTTACCACTTATAAATACACTTATAAAAATATAATGTACTACCTATAATTTGATTAGCAAATCAGTTACATTTTTTGATTTCCAAATTAGGGCTATATATATTTTAAAATGTGGTATACATTTCAAAAATTTTGAAATTTCCAGTTCAAAAAAGCATTTCCTTTGACTCTATAGTCCCAACTCTAGACTCAATTCATTAAAAACTTAAAATAATAATACACCTGTCTTTAGGTAACAGGGGCCACCAAAGTAGTATTACAATTATCCTTAAAGTATAAAAAATGTCTAAAATTTAGATTCTAAATAATGGTGAGCTCCTCAGTTTAAAATAAAGATGAGGCAATTTCAAATAAAATTATTTCTGGATTCAGTAGCAGGCAGATCCCTCCTCCTTTCAGTCAACTGCTTCATTTCTCAACTTTGTTGGCATTATATAATCTCTGAGCCATCTGCCAGTAATCCCAACCTGGCAACAGGGCAGCTTCAACCTCACAGAGAGGTAATCCCGGCTTGACTTCCCACACCCTTATTTTAAGCCTGTATCATCTTATTTATGTTCACATGTAACCGCTCTCTAGTGTTCACCCAATGTGCACTACTCATCTTCCTTTTATGAAAGACCTTTATGTGTAAATGTATATTTACATATTTTTTTTAAAAAGGAAAGCCTCACAGTGGCATTTAAAACACCTGTTCCTTGCTCTCCCCTACTGATTTAAAAGATTCTCGAGATTCTATTTAAATCTTGAACTGTGATATAATTTCTTTTACTTGTGATTCTAAACATTTCTTTCATTGCTCAGAAAAAAAGCTATAATTCCTAAAATTTTCTCAACTAACAATCTGCTTTCAAAGTTGGTAACTATCTGTTCATCCAGAATCGTATACTGACAAAAATTTAGCGGCAACATTATGCATAAAATACAATCCTTATGACCTTATGAAACCAGCAAAAGGTCAAATATAAATTACAAAAGTAATTTTCTCAAGATCACATACTTACACATCAGCCAAAACTATCCGTGTCCGTGTCACATTCTCTATGGTAAATTTCGTTTTTCCTCCTTTGCCAGCGATTCTTCCTATTGCCCTTGACAGGTGGTCTCCCTTTAGCGGCTTCACTAAATGACAAAGGCAAGACCTCAAGAGGCAAGCCATTCCAGTGTACCATCTACTTCCACATAAAGTTTAATCAGAGTTGAACTTTCTCTGCTAAAAGACACAAACTATACACTTTTTAAAAAGCTGCTCTTAATACAGCTCAACTGATGCTACTAGAGAGCTGAGAGTCACAAAGAATACAAAGTCAGCAACACAAAAGTCCAGTATTTCATAATAAAAGACCATCATATGCTCACCATCTGTAATTTCAAAAGACTCTAAGAAGAGGTCATCCAACCTAATGAGGGCAAGTGCATCCTACAATATAAAAATAAATGCTGTGAAGCCTTCATTTAGATAACTGAGAATAAGTGGTTAGCTAAAATTCACAAAACGTAGAACTGGAAAACTCAAATTAAAAAAAAAAAAGCCCAAATCCATTAAAACATTCACATTATTTTTCAAGTCCCCATTTTATATGTCATGAAATAACTCACCTCTACCTGAAACCCGAGAATAAAGGCTTTCACAAAATCAGCTGCTTTTGTCAGAGCGGTAACATCCTTGGTGTCTTTACAAGTCTGTTTTAAAAAAGGCACAAATTATAGGCAAGGATGAAAAAGACAATATGCTAACAGAATACTGGAAATGACCTATCTTACTACAATTCCTACAGCAACATCCTTTCCCAGTATATTCTCCATGACTCAGTTTTTGGTGAGGCAAGTACTGTGTTAAATTTGCAAAACAGAACTTTCTAGCTCCAGGGCTGGACAGTTCCACCAAAAGACTGTCAAACAACTGACTGCACTCCATGACTACACTGACTCTGGGGTTAACAGCAAGATTCCTCTGGCGCAGCACAATCACACACTCTGAAGGACTTCCATCCTCAGACCATTGACTCCAGTACTAACTACCAAGAATGCTTTAGGCTGGGATCCTGTCCTCAAAGAGTTTATTCGATAATCACAGATATAGCCGCTGTTCATACCTACCACTATAAATGACATGAACTACGAAGGTGTTTTACACACTACAGCTCTAAGCTTCGTGACACCCTGAATGTTAAGTGATATAGTTTTACATTTGAGGAAATTAAAGTAAAAATGGTTAGATTCAAACATAGGTCTGATTCCAAAACTTTCATTTCCACTCTCCCAAAGACTCACAATCTAGTTGAGGAGACCACATATTTGACAAATTTAAAACCATACATACAGGGTTGTGTAATGACACATTTAAAACTAGATCCCAGTCTCAATTACATATGTGACCTTGGGCCAGTCCCATAGATACCCTATTAAGTTTTCTTATCTGTAAAGTACGGTCAGAGTAGGAGATCCTGAGAGGTCCCAGCTAGCACCAGATTCACTTAAAGCTTGACAACTTTGGCAAAGATACTCCTTTTATCCTGTTTCCTCACATCCATAAGATAGGGATATGTCCTCTACCACATAGAGCTGTTCTAAAGACCAGTATGATGTAGTGCATGCCAATGTATCACCATGTGTCTGGCTTACAGAAGTATCAACAAATGTTAGAAAAATATAAACTAATGATGCTGCATACATGTGACAGCTGAGCACAATAAAAATTCAGGCACTGAATATATGACTGCAAAAAGGAGTGATCAAAAAGGAGAAAGAACTTGAGCTAGACCCTGAAAAATGAATGGAACTGAAGTAGGAAGACAAGGGATATAGATAGGTAGGAGAGGGCATTCATCAGAGAGGAAAGCCACCCAAATATATAAATGTAAAAATGTTCAGAGAGATGGTGAGACGAACTTGGGACTGAGACTCCTACTTGAAAGGAAAGTTCAGTCAAAAACTTTTATTCTTCAGAGACACTAAATATATCGGGATATCATAATAAAATCAGTGTGGTTTGGGAAAATTAATCTGGTTCCAGCATAGAGGGTGGAGGGGTGACAGAAGATTTAAAGCAATGAAGCAAGGGAAACCTATAAGGAAACAAGAAGTTCTGACATGAAATCATAAAAACTTGAAAGCGACAAAGAGTTCTACTGTTAAGTTCTGTATTTTAAACTTTACGAACTATTTAGAGTAGTGCCTTTCAACTTTATTCCATTGTTCTGGTCCCTCAGATGAGTCTATACCAGTCCTGATGACAGTATAATGATCATCAAAAAGGAAGACATAATTAATTAATTTTGGTCTTTGATTCTGATACAAAATTGGAACTCATAAGAAGAGGGCCAAAGTCAATTAACTTCAATTGTCTAACTCCTAGACTGACACCATAGAATAACACACAAACACACACACAGATATGTATATAATGTTTACTTATTCTCGAAATAATTTATAGTGCCTGTTTTGCAGCCAAGTACTTCAGCTCATTATTTACATACTTATGTTTATGACAACCTCTTTACTTTCTCAATTCAACACAGAACATTATAAAAAATATGCGCACACACAGCCAGTATTTTGGTATCATCTCAGATTCCTCTTATGAATTCAACTAATATATTTGTTAAACGCAGACTGTGAAGGCATTTGAGAAATTCAAACGTATTAAATTATAAAATTGGAAGAAAACCATTTAACAAAATAAGTCCCATTAAGGAAAGTCTATTCATGCACTTTCATCCCTGCAGGAGAAACCCTAGTATATTTGTAAAGGGTTGATACTCTCCTTACCCTGATTTCTACATTTCTCGATTTCAAGTTAAAGCGTATCTGAAGTCCCAAATGTTCTACAATGGGAGTAAATATCTTCATCCAGTTCTCTTTTAATGGTGTGTATCTGTTAGCTGGGACTGAAATTTTCCTTGTTTCTTCTTTCCCATCCTACAACAGAAGAACACGCAACTCAGGAAGTGTCTGAAGGAATGGGGACGGAGTTGTAAAATGACAGGTGACCCCAAAAAAGCTTCCTTCAAGTGAACAAATTAAAATTCATCAGAGTCACTTCTCTAAGAACTCTACCCCAGAAGAGCCCCCGCAGCTTCATCACCCAGAGATCACCACTCTGATCTCCCTCTAGCCCCTGCCCCGTTCCTGTCCTGGGGTCCCCTCGGTACCAGAAACCCGTCCCGGGAGAGGGGCGGGAAGACCGGCCTCTTCGCGGGCCGAGCCTCCTCCGTGTCCATGCGGCCCGCGTCCTCGCCCTCCCCTGCCGCGGAGAGCTCCTCAGCCTGCCGTTTCTTCGCCCGCCGGCCACCCTTGCGGGTGACCGGGGTAAAGCCGTCCACGGCTCCAGCGCTCTGTGCCTCCATGTCAGTTGCCATCCCGAGGAATCTGCGGCCCTAGCAGGCCCTTCCGGGTCTAACACGTGCGCTGTTGCAACGCGCAGGCGCACTTTGCAGGCTCCGGCTTTCTCCAACCAGCCCCAGGGCTCCGCCCCCTTCCCTAAGAAGTCCCACTTAGGGGACCTCAAGCAGGATTTTGTGTTTGTTTGTTGGGGGGGAAGGAGGGCTGTCCTAAAATATGCCTTATTCTTATGGTCTCCCTCTGACCCTCCTACTCACAACTAAAGCATTTTGTAATATCTGGTCTGTATATGTGATAAAAGCATTAAGTAGAGACGATAAACGAGTTTGTACCATCGATGAAGAAAAGATGCGACTTTAGAGCACATCTGGCATTATCTGAGATGACTAAAGTCAACTTGCTAGCGCGTCTGGGGGCGAGTACGGCAACCGGGAGAGACAAACTGTCCTTAGTGTTTGGGGGCTGGTTTCCAGGTTAGTGTGTTTTCAGGACCTGAGTGTGCACCTTGGCGGATACGAAATCGGCCGGACTATGTCGGCCTTTGAAAAGCCTCAGATCATCGCCCATATCCAGAAGGGGCTCAACTACACGGTGTTTGACTGTAAGTGGGTGCCCTGCAGCGCTAAATTTGTGACCATGGGCAACTTCGCGCGGGGCACCGGCGTCATTCAGCTGTACGAGATCCAGCACGGAGACCTAAAGCTGCTTCGGGAGGTGGGTGCCGGGTCGAGACTGCCCAGTTCCATGATGTGGGAGTGCCGTTATGGGCGAGTGCGGATCGTAGGGGTCGGCCTTCCTTTTTGGCAAAGTCTTCGTCCAATGGCCCCCAAAAGCCCAGCTCGAGCAGCGCGGGAGTAGCGAAGTTGACCGCAGATTGAGGAATACTTCTGCCGTAAAATGCTTTCCATCTGAATTCTGAGTCCTGAATTCTGGGCGGGCTAGTTCATCCGCACCCTGCCGGCCCTTCCCTCCACTCACCCCCGCAGTCCAGAGCGGGGTCTCTGGAAGTGACGACTTCGGGTCTGTATTCGAGGCCCTCTGCGCAGTGCGCAGTTTGTGGAGAGTCTTGTCAGTAGGCCATCGTTAGTAAAGGGCTCTTTCATACAAGCAGAGCCAAAGCAGGCACCGGGATGCCTGCAGTGTAATTGAAGGAGACAGCCTAATTAACATTTATTCTTTCGACAAGTATCAATTAATTCGTGTTCCTGGGAGTGTGAATGACAATGCCTCCTATTTCATGGCGTTTTCTGTTGGGAGAGAGACTCAGTTAAATAATCAAACCAGCGATGCATAAATACACACCAAAATGAATTCTGTTACTGTAAAGGAACTTGGTTCTAGGAGAGAAAAAAACAAATTTGGGATGAGTAGAAACCAGGCCAAACTAGGAATAGAAGAGGAAGTTTCCGGAGGAAACAGCATATGTGGAAGCTCAGCGATGGGAGAGGTTATCTTCTTAAGAAACAGGAGTGGTAAGTAGGGACCGTGAGATGTTGCAAGCTCTGTCAGTCATTTAAAGATTTATGCCCTTTTTTTCTAAGAAAAATAGAACATCATTGAAGGGCTTTTAAGCAGGGTGTGGCAAGATCAGGTTTATAAGTTTTGTAAAGATCACTAGTGAAAGAACTTGAGAATAGTGATATTAACTAACATTTTTATATCTGCTTACAGTTTTTAAAAAAATGCCTTGGTCTATGGCCAAGCCGGATCCCATCTGATCTGGAAAGCTAAGCAGGGTCTGGCCTGGTTAGTACTTGGATGGAAGACTACCTAGGAAGACCAGATGCAGTAGGCGTAAAAATATAAAAAATAAGGGATTGTCAGCTGACAAGGTCCTTGCAATCTGTGAGGTCAACCAAGGGTTGCCTCGCCTAAAAAAAACAAACAAACAAAAACATGCCTTGATTTGGGTTGCCTGGAAAAATAATAAGTCATACTCAGATGTTTAGGGTTGTACTAGACTACTGGGAAGATTGACAGCTCCAGAGGATCAAAACCTATGGAGAGAATCTGCTTAGAGGAGTTAGGGGTTAAAGTAGTAAGTAAAAGATGAATATAATTTTGATAAGAAAGCTTAGATTAGAAGGTATGTAAGGTCCCATCCCACTTTAAATTTCTAGGAGTGCAGATTTTCTTCTTCAGTTGTCTGCTCTAGTCAGGCACTCAGAGAAAACATGGCTTGTTCTTTTCCACCTTAGGTTATTCACCACTTAGCCCCAGTCACATGTTGCTCTTCTGTTCAATTTGGGTTTTTTGATTTATGAAGTCTCTTCCTGAACCTCACTCACAGTAACTTTTCTTATATTGCTTTCCTATGGTGCTTACTATCTCTGCCCGAAATACATCATTCTGTCCCACTTATTTCTAATTAGATTGTAAGCTCCTGGAGAGTAAGGACAGTGTCTTTCTTTAGTGTGGAATGTAAGGAGCAGTCACTCAATAAATTACTTGTTAAAAGAATGAGTAAATGTATTTCTGTAAAAGGATATAACTTGGGAAATTTAAATATTGGGTTGTTCATCATTTGATTGAGGTCAGGGGTTTGAACAAATGGGAAACATTAGAGTTGCAGAAAGAAACAAATGTGAAATTTTAGGAACAAAGAGGAATCAAAGCTCAACCAGAGAGCAGCTACAGACTTGTAACTTCCTTTTTACAAGACTGTATCATTTGTGTTCATTTCAGGAATACATTTGTTCCATAAAGTGAAAGTGTTCTTTGTCTCTTCTAGAGATTCTGGAGGATTCTAGTGAGATTTTAAAATAATTTTGCTTTTTTAACAAAAGTAACATATTTGTGATAGAACATTTAAAAAATATAGATAGAAAAAGAAGAAAATGAACATCACCCTTAATTTCAACCCTAGGAGTAAACCACTTTTTATATTTTCACCTGTATCCTTTGGGTCTTCTTTTTTCTACCATTAGCTATTTATTGAGAATTTATTTTATTTCAAGGTACTGTGTTAAAGAAGGACCAAAAGTATTTGAAAGACGAGTCCTTCACCAAAAGAGCCTACTATCTAAAGAGGATAAAACAAATGCAAAAGCACTTTAAGAACTTGTATTTGGCTGTGATGATGCAAGAAAAAGAAATATAGGTTAAGTACAAGCTCAGTGATTCTCAACTCTAACTGTACATCAAGATCACCTGAATGTATATGTATGTTGCTGTTTTTTTTGTTTTTTTGTGTGTTTGTGTTTCAAAATATTCATGTCTTCGTCCCATCCCCTAGAAATTCTGATGCACTGGGGACTCTTGCATCTAGACTAGAGTGAGGCCTGGACCTCAGTACAGTATTTTTAAAGTTTCTACCAGGTGATTTTAATAAGTACCAAGGTTGACTACACTTGAGTTAGATGAATTATTTATTAGAATACTAAGGAACATACTTGATTCTGTCGCTGTGGAACCATCTCAATGCATCCAAGATAAAACGGAAGGAAGTGAATGGGTCTTTGTTAATGCCTTCCTTATCTATCTAAAGAGATAGATAAGGAATGAGGGTGGGGTCTCCATGTACAGTTGAGCAGTTTGTTGTACCACACACAATGTGGCCAAGGGTTCAATGAGAGCTGAAATCCATCTTATTAAGTCTTACTGGTGTGGGATTTCATCAGCCCATAAGGGGCACCATTTTTTCTAATTGGCACAAAGGGCTAGGGGTGGTCTGAAAAGTGGAATCATAGTTGGGGATGTTTACATTTTAAAAATTAGTAATCTAATAAAGTTCTGCTTTTTTAGTTCCTGTGCCACTGAATTCTCTGCTTGTTAGCATTTGGTTGAATAAACCTCTTAAAGTTAATTAAATAGTGCTAGGATGTGGAGGAGGAAGTACTGACAAGCTGTACTAGACCCACCCACAGACAGAACAAAAATAGCTCTCACAGAATTATTGATCATAGGTTTCTTTAATCATCTTAACTTATTGTACAAAGAGAACCAGCAGCTTCATCAAATATGACTATCATGGATGGTCATTTTAAGGATCATATAGCAAAAGTTAATATGTACTAATTTTCATTGTGGAAAAAATTTCATAAGATAAATCATTGTTTTTTAAACAGTTTTCTAGCAAGAAAAGTTTTAAGTAACTACTGAATTCTTTTCTTTTTGCAAAGGTGAAAATGCTTAACAGAGTCAGGGAGGGAGCCCTTTTATGAACTGAAAGAAAAAGTAGCTTGTCTCTAGTGCCCTCCCTTAATTTCATAAATTTGATTATGATTTCCATGAATGTTTGATGAAGGAGAACACCTCTGCTTTTAAAAGTCCACTTACCAACAAAGCTCAGCCCTTCTGAGCAAAGTGAAATCCTCACTGCAATGCAGATAAGATATTTATATGTTTGAGTTTATGTTAATATGTTTTTATATTTTGAGTGTAATTTGATTCTTACACATCACTAGTATCAGTAAGTCTCTGTATTTCTTTATAGGAGAAAAGAGTACATGAAGGAAGCATAAATACCATATATTTATATCTTGTAAAGATAGGAATGAAGGTAAAAACCAAAGGACACAAATCTGAAAGTAGGTTTAATTCATCCCTGTACCATTATCTCACCAATCCATTTCAGGATTGGAAGATTTCTTTAGTACTTCTCATGACTCTGATGTTTACAGAATGGGGGCTACATGATAAAATGTTTATATTGATTTACATGTAGGCCTGGAGGCAGCCTAGTTTAGTAGAAAGAGCTTGGAGTCTACCTTCTTCTAGGGAACTTGGGCAAGTCTCTTGGTCCTCTGGACCTGTTTCCTCATCTGGAAAGGATGTTCCAAATGCTTAGTTTGCAATTGGGTGTGCTAGAAAGAGAAGGGATGGTTTAGCTTAGAAAACATCTAGAACAGTATCTGATATATAGGTGTTTAATATGTGGATGCTGCTTTCATTGCATATAAATGACACCAGAAACTGTGCAGTATGTCACATGAAAATATGGTGTAGAAATGGGAACATGAACTCTAGCAGTGGTTTCTCTTTTCCCAGCACCAGGACAGAGATTAATAGATATTCATGTATGCTTTCATTTAACAAATGTTGAGCACTTACAGGGTATTGAACAAATTAGACAAGGTGCCATTCTTGTGGTACTCATTCTGGAAAGAGAAGAGATAATTGAATCAATAAAATAATTTTGTTGATAAATGAAATAAAGAAGATTAAATGGGGCAAGTGATAGTGATTTTGGGAGTTCCACTTCAGATTGGAGGGGCAGGAAAGGCCTGTCAGAGGAGGTGACATTTAAACTGAAATCTGAATTGGGAGAAGAAGGTCATGATGATCTGAGGCAGTCACTGCAAAAATCCTGGGGTAGAAAGGACTTTAGTGTGACTGAAAAACAAAAATAAAGCTGCAGATGTGACTGGAGTGTAGTGTAAGGGGAGAAGCAGGAAATGAGGTCAGAGAGACAGGCAAGGCCAGATTTCAAAGGGCTTTGAACATTTTGCATACCGTAGTCCTTGGTGCCACTCCTATGAGTCTGTGCCTCTAAATGTAGACATTTTATTTCATTCCACTGTATTTGCAATAAAGGCCCACTTTTAGAACTTGCGCAATGATAGGAAATTAGCATAAGGCTTATCATATAATAGAGTGGTTCTCAGTTTGGGTTCTTCTAAGGTAGTTCTCAGATGTGTTGAGGTGTCAGAACATCTGGACATCATGGTGCTATTTATGGAACACAATGAAATACTGGAATAGTTCCATCTCTGCACAGTGAAGCATTTTTCCAGTGGAAAAATCTGACTATCACAAGTAACCATAACATAAAAATTTTCTTCCTCATTTCCAGGTTTTCTTATTGGTGTTCATTTGCTAACATTTTCTAACAGACAAGCTAAAAATTATTGAAGAAAACTTAAATTTGAGAAAACATATCAGTTTTTTTAAAATTTATGTTAGTACTGGAAGATCGGTGTGTTCCCTGAGAATGGATTGGGATTCTCTGTTCCAAAGGGTCTAAAGGCGAAAGTTAGGTAAAGGAATAAAAGAAGGAGGAAAGTTTGTGCTTCCCAAGTTTGTATTACCAGAAATAAAATCTTAGAAGAACTGTGTGCTTACTGTAGGCACTGAAATGTAGAAGTTAGCTTTCACCTCTTCCATGGCCTAGGAACAAGAATAGAAACCCCATCAGAGGTTTCAGGTGATAGGACTGGAATTATCGGAAGCAGGATACTTCAGCTGGTGGAAGAGAAGAAATGGGGGACCAGTCTTCCCAGGGCTTCTTTGAGAAGAATTTTCCCAGAGAGTTATATCAATATATAATGCAACTTCCCTCTCAGCTCCTAATCCCCTAAGTCACTAAAACCATATTCTTGTCCATCAGGGCCTACTTGCTTCTTAACCTGAGGGGCCTGTCTTCACTCTCTCCCTCAGACCTGGGGAAGCCATTATCCATAACTTAGCACTGGAGGAGACCCAATGTCAGTGTGAGACAAAGGGAGGAGTGAGTGAGTAGTTGGTGTCAAGTTGGAACTTTGAATTAATTTAACCATAGAAATGATGTCCTAACAGTGATTGGATGCTAAATCACTATTAATACGTTATTATTTCAAATTACTTTAATTTGAGGAAGGGGAAGGTAGACAGGACATAAGTGATTTGGAAACCGTCTGCTTTGTTAAATCGACAAAATTTTGATCCTCTGTGTTGCCCAATTGTAAGATACTCTTCTTCATAAGATAGGAAAAATAACTGAAGTAAATTAGTATCAATCGGTGAATACCTGATGCTCTCTCATGGACCACCTGTGCTTTAAAAAAAAATAACATTCTGCAGTTCTGTGCTTCTCATCAATATGGTCTTTTGCAACCATGTTACTGTAAATGACTGATTTTGTTTACTGGACAATTTCAAGGAAGTTGTGAATGCTTTATTTTTTACCTACTTATATTGTAACTGCTGATTTATCCAGATCCCAAACAGTGTAAAAACTCAACCAGCTGGGAGTTTCCAAAGCCTTGTACCATGTAATGATATCTTTTGAATCATGAGGTTACTGTTTGTGTGAAGTGGATTTTATTTTCTTTTTGTTTGGAAGTTGCTATGTGTACCCTATATGGAAATGTCCAGCCAGACATTAAAAGCGGCAGGCAAATCCTATGAAACGGGCCAACCTTAGTGGTAGGGATGAAGATTGGCCCAGGAACGAAAGGGGAGCTAGAAGGGGAGGTGCCCTTGAAACTGGAGAACTCTACATAGGAAAAAAATATTTATGTGGATACATTGTTAAGTGGAAAAAAATAAGGACAATGTATGATCCTCCTTGTATTAAAACACGTCTATATGTATTTGTAAATGCATAGAAAAAGGTCTAAAAGCATGGGGATTACTACTGGGGAGTGTCAAAGGGACACTCACTGTGGTCCTTTAATCTTTTGTTTGAACTTTTATGGGGAACATGTATTACTTATAAAAATGTTAAGAATTTGAAAATTTAAAGATTGCAGAGACTACATAAGAGGAATAGTTTTGCCCTGTTGAGGCTGACAGTAAATGGAAGGTGATATAAGACTTGAGTGTGGTGTGGGGCAGGCATCAAGTAGGGGCCTCATCTAATTCCAGATTGTTGGTAGTTTCCAGGGGCTAAGGCAGGGGAAAAGCAGACTCCAGGAAGGATTTCAGGCGGAGTTAGGGTGGGCGGGGCGGTGGAGAAATTGGAAGCATCAGGAAGTAAAAGATTGCTGGAAGACCTACAGAGGTGTGGGAGTAGGTGAGAGTAGCATAATGCATGTGTATATGTAGGAAGAATCAGATAGGAACTGATACAGTAGTCCCTCCCCCCTTATTCACGGTTTCAGTTTCCATAGTTTCATTAACCTGCTGTCAACCGTGGTCTGAAAACATTAAATGAAAAATTCCAGAGATGAACATTTTGTAAGTTTTAAATTGCGCACCATTCTGAGTAGCTTGATGGAATCTCATGCCATCCCACTCTGTCCCACCCGGAACACAAGTCATCCCTTCGTTCGATATATCTGCGCTGTGTACACTCCCTATCGCTTACTTACCTAGTAGCCATCTCGGTTATCAGATCATTTGTCTTGGTACTATAGTGCTTGTGTTCAAGTCATTCTTATTTTACTTAATAATGGCCCAAAGCTGTTCACATAACTTTTATTACAATATAGTGTTATAATTGTTCTATTTTATTATTAGTTATTGTTAATCATTTACTGTGCCTAATTTATAAAGTAAACTTTATCATAGGTATGTGTGTATAGGAAAAAGCAGTATATGTAGGGTCGGTACTGTCTGCGTTTCAGTCATCCACTGGGGGTCTGGGAACTGACTCCCCATGGATAAGTGTTGACTCCTTGAAGGTGTGGCCAGTCTTAAACATCTTTGTATCCTCTTCTGCCTAGTTCATTGGCTTGCATGTATAGTAGGAACTTGTTAAGTGTTGAACACTTGAGTTGGGAAAATCTGTAAAGTTCTAGGTTTTGATCTCTTTGTTTGTGACAGGAGGGTATTGTATCAGATAATTTCCAAGGACTCTTTTTGTGGTATATGGTCTTCTTCATGTGACTTCCATAAGCCACAGGCCTTAAATAGTACATTGGATGTGGTTGTTTTACTATTGTGATTATACAATACTTGGAGCAGTGGCCTTTTTTAAATTAAAGGAATCTGAAAAGATGGGCTAATCTATACTAATAGCAGCACCTTTGATATACCTATGTGTATACAAATCTTTATGCATTAAAAGTGTCCCACAGAGAAATGGACATAAACATTTTCAGTTTATAGGATTCTACAGGGAAAACTGTAAGAGACACATAAACATTTTTGTTCTTGTAGCCGCGTAGAAAGAATGATATCTTCATTATGTTCTCATTTCTGAGAATACCATATTAAATGCTGAAATTTTCATATTTGCAAACCAATGGAGATGGTAGTCATTCAGCTTTTGAATGTCTCATTAGTGAAACGAGAGGAAAGGCAAAATTAAAACTCATTCTTTTTGATAGTTATATACTTTTAAACTATAGAAAAATGACTAAAGGAAAAGCATGATAATTTTTATCAGAAAGCATTTTAATTGCCTTTTATATTATATATGTTATTTAAGTCCCATAATTGAGCCATAAATGTCATGAATTATAAATAACTGCTTACCTAAATAATGTATCCTCTCCCCCTCCCTTCTATCAAGATTGAAAAGGCCAAACCTGTTAAATGTGGAACATTTGGTGCAACATCTTTACAGCAGAGATATTTAGCTACTGGAGATTTTGCTGGAAACCTTCATATATGGTAAGATTATTTAATCAGTATTAGGACATGTGATAAGCAATTTATTTGATAGTCTTGTTACTCTTCCTCTGAAAGAGAGAATTCTAATTTTTCTTTTAGCTATTTCATAAAATGTTATCAATATTTATTTCCACAAATGCTATTTGGTGCTGGCATTTATTACCTTGTGTTTGTATATTAAGGACTATTCTCTTCCACTTTGAAGGATACAATATATAAAAATTCATATGTATAACATGGGGAAAATTTAGATATTAATTGTTTATATTTCAGCAAGACATTTTGCATTACAGAATGATATACTGAGTTTTTGTTGTTTTAATTTTTTTTCCCATCTTTAATCTCCCCCCACCACACACACACACTTCCACCCCTGACCTATGGATGGTGCTGTTTCCCCTTAAGAACTGGATCTCTGAAGGTGGGGGGGGCATCTCCTGCCACATGCTCTCGGAGTGCACTTGGGGCTTGGAGCACCTGGGGCCTTACACACTTGAGGCCTTGCACATCCAGGGCCTAACACAACTGGGGTATGTCCATAGCTCCACCTGGGGCACGAACCCAGGACCTTCTGTGTGTAAAGCAGACGTGCTAACCACTGCACTATGGAGCCACCCCCCGTTTTAATTTTTTAATGTACAACTCCCAATTCATTAAAAAAAGATTTAATGCATTAGCTAACATCGAAGCACAACTTTTTAAGAATACATCTCTTGAGCAAATCAGGATAAACCTGTTTTTGAATGAGCAAAATCACAGTTGTGCCAAATGCTTTTAATTTTCATGTTTTACCTAGAGTTATTTCCTCCTATTTAAATTAAAAGTGAGTGAATTCAAATATCCCTGTAATTACTCTTCAAGAATATCCCTTAATTGTCTAAGGTACGGAGTAATATTCCAGAGAGAAACTGCCTTCCTTACCTCATGTTTTGTAATATGACCTTCCTTGACTCTCACTTGGAATCTGCTACTTTGTAATTAAATTGCATTGACCTATATATGTCTTAGAATCATGATATAAAATAGAATGAAACTTTTAACTGCTTCATAATTAAGTTAGCATTTATTAGAATTTATTAGCATTAGTTTTTACATACTGTGTGATATACTTTCAAAGAAATTGGGAGAGAGACCAGTCTGAATGTTCTTTTTTAAAATGAACACATTTCAACACAAGAATATGCAACAAACAACTGTTGACTGTCTTCCTAATAGAGTTTCCTAGAGAACAGGTATTACCGACTTATTTTAATGAATAAGTCTTGTAATTTCATATTTTAAAAAAGTAATGTTTTAAAGTTGTAAAAATAATAAAATAGTTTTTTTAAAGTAGAACCTCAAACTTGTTTAGTTTCTTAATTCTTTCACAATAATGCTACAAAGGTAAACATCATCTCTTAACTAGGTTGAACTATCTCAAATTCGATAAGCAAGATTTTACTAAACTTGGCTCATTAATAAATTGGGATTACATTTCATGAAAAGCTACATTCATTTTTTTAAGCATAAGTCATTCAAAACTGACTTGTTAAAGAGAAACATGGTTAGAAGCTCCAGTAGAAAAGCGAAAGGAGGGAAATGCAAGAAAAGGAATGTATTAACATAACCAACTTGGGCTATTTATCACCCAGCCTTCCTGTAGACTCAAGCACACATAGGTATTTTCCTGCATTCCTTTCTCTTAAATAACCTAGAATTAGACAAACTTCAGCCAGTTCAGCTGTAATATTTGTGACCAAAATGATGATACACTGAATAATATATAACTAGATGATCAGTATGGAATTCAGTGAGAAAATAAAGCATTATAAAGGAAGAAATGTATACAAAGTAAATACTACTTATATTTTATTCCTTAGAAGGTCCCAAGATGGAACTACCAAGGGCTACTTTGGAAACATTCTGAATCACTTTGAATTTACTCTATATTTAGAGCAGTGATTATCAGACTTCAGTCAGCAAAGAGTCAGCAGGTTTGGGGCTCCATCCAAGAGATCCTAATTCATTATGTCTAGAAAGGAGCTTATGAATCTGCATTTATTAATAAGCACACCTGGTAATTATTTTGCAGAGGCCCTAGATAGATCATCTTTGAGGAACACTAAGTAAAGTAGGCTCAGGAGTTCACATTCCAAATTGAATGATGGCCATTCTCATTGAGAGCTAAAGTGAAGAGAAGAAATTGGAAGTGTGTGTCTAAATTAACTTTCACAGGTCATATTACAAAACATGAGGTAAGGAAGGCAGTTTCTCTCTGGAATATTAACTTTCACAGCAAAATTCTTATTTCTAAACAGAAATTTAAATGGGGTATGAATTCTTAAATTTAATGGTGGACTAAATGTTTGAGACATTGTTGTAAGTAAGAAGTTGTCTTCTGTTGTTTAGGAATTTGGAAGCTCCGGAGATCCCAGTGTATTCTGTAAAGGGCCATAAAGAAATTATAAATACTATAGATGGTGTAGGTGGACTAGGAATTGGGGAAGGAGCACCTGAAATTGTGACTGGCAGCCGAGATGGTAAGTCAAGGTATTTTATGTATTTTAATTTTTGAAGAGAAATCTCTATACAATGGTATGTCCTCTCTGTGTGGAAATCCTCCTTGGTAGCCTTGACCCATTAAATCTAACAGTCTACTTTTTTGATAGGCAAGTTTGATTGCATATCACTGTTTCAGCCATTTGAGTATTTTGAGATAGAGACATAGCACTTACTATTTTAGTTTCAAGCCAGTTCAACTACTAACAACCATCGTTTCCTATGAACCTTGAAGGATTTAAAGTTTCTTTATAGGTTTTTGAGGCAGCTGACATTGTAATGTGGGTGGCAGCTTTTCATTTTCTTTTTTAAAAAAGCAGAATCAGTACTCGTGGAAATTGTCATACTGACAGCTGATTGAACACTGAAGTTCTGTGATCCTTCCGCTGAGCCCTGTAGAAAGCTCCAAGGGCACCACCTCGATGCTTTGCCACTCTGCAGTGACTAATGGGACAGATCTTAAAAGAAAAGTGAGATGGAATTTTCTAATAGTTACTCAAGAGTGGCTGTGTCTTAGAAATCAAATATTTTTTTTAATCTTGAAAACAAAAAGAAATATAGAAGGAAAAATAATATTCAGTCTACCACACTAACATAGCTAGTAGTTTTGTTTTTGTTTCCAGTCTTGTATACCAGCGGTCCCCAACCTTTTGGGCACCAGGGACCGATGCTCCTAAGAGAATCTAATGCCCGATTGAGTGGAGCTGAGGCTGTGATGCTAGTGCTGAGGAGCGGCTGCAAATACAGATGAAGCTTCATTTGCTCACCCGCTGCTCATCTCCTTCTGTGCAGCCCAGTTCCTAACAGGCCACAGACCAGTACCAGTCCAAGGCCCAGGGGTTGGGGACCTCTGTTATATACAATTTTGAATAGTTATCAGTGTGAGTTTGATTTTGTATGCTTTTACTTTTTTCATTTAAGGTTTTATTATATTTAGACATCGCTGTTTCCATATAACTTTCACAGTTATCATTTTAATGACTATGTAACATTGCATCCTATAGATGTGTCACAACATCCTTAACCATGCCCTGTACATAAGCATTCAGTTGGCCTTGTTTTGTTTATTGCTTTGGAAGAGCGACTTAAAAATAATGAAAAATGAGTATCATCATATGTATAACTCTTTCAGAATAAATGTATTTTATGATTTAAAAAATTTTCTTGTCAGATTTTCCAAGTACCTGTTTACCTTAATTAGCTGCAACAGATGAGCTTGATTTCCAGTCTACCCTACCTGCACTGATTTTTTTCCCAGTCTACCCTACTGGCATTGACCTCCCTCCCCCAATTTTATAGATAAAAATGGTATTCCATTCCAACTTATATTAACTTTTGTTTGTTTACTAGTTAATTTTGCTTTGTGAATTGTCTGTTTTTTGCTTATTTAATTATTGCAAACATAACATGAATGTTATCTATTTGTATGAACCTGTGGAATAATAATAAACCTCTTGTCACATATATGGGAAATTTTTTCTCCTTAAAACAGCTTTTTTAATGACCAGTTTTATTTTGTCCTTGCCAGTAAATTTAGTGGACTCACTCCCCTTTTCCTGCATTTGTTATCCCTTTTAAGGATTTTTTTACTCTTTCCTATTCTCCCTCAGGTACTTGCCTTTTAGCCATTTTATTATGTGCGTTTTTGTTTCTCATAGGCAGTGATACCATTTAGTTAGTAGTCGTATAATTGCATTAAAATGAAGAAGTTGAAATTAAATCGAGGAGAATAATTTGTTAATTTCATTTAATCTTTCCCTCTTCTCTATTGCCACAGGGATATTAAACTTAATTGTATATGAAATAGTATTTCAAAACACCATGTAAGAAATCATAGATGCAAAAATTAGTTTGTTCATCTGTGTAAGAAAAATGACAATGATTATATGGGTAGTAAGAAAAAAATTAAAATGTCACTGGTATTATTTTGAATAAACAATATATTAGTTTTGGCTTAAGCAAATAAAGCACGATTTGAATTACATCAGTGTTTGCAGTGTCAGTCATACCTATTGATAACTTAGGAACAGTTGTTGGCTTTTCTGTGTATCTATTAATTTGGAAATTTAACATATGGGTTATATCTCTGATATTAAGTACAACTTATCAATTAGAAGTCAGAAAAATATGAATATTTTTCAGATGTTATAACGTCTGTCGCATCACCATGTATGTGCACAGGAAGGCATAGGAAGAGAATGCAGCAAAGAATGTCATCATTCACTATTGAATTTCACCAACTCGCTTTTATTAATGACAGGAACTGTGAAGGTGTGGGACCCAAGGCAAAAAGATGATCCTGTTGCTAATATGGAACCTGTACAAGGAGAAAACAAGAGAGACTGTTGGACTGTGGCATTTGGTAAATTATTGAAGAATTCTTAGATTTGAAGTATGAGGTGGTAAAAAGCACAGTGCTTCAAGAAAGCCCTGATAATCTCTTTATAGTCCGTTTTGTGGATTATTCTGACAGTTTATTGAGGCAGATAGACATGGTGGTTAATGTCAGCCTCCAGGATCTGGGTTTGAATCCTCACTGTGCTTCTTATTGGCTTTGTGTCCTGGGGCAATTTCTTAAGCTTCTCTGTTTTTTCAGTTGCTTCATTTATAAAATGAAAGTAGTAATAATAGAATTTACTTAATAGTGTTGTTATGAGGAGTCAATGAGTTAATACATGTAAAGTGCTTAGAATTGTGCTTAGATTATTAAGTGCTCAAAATTTTTTGTTTTTATTATATACTTCTATTTAACTAGACAATATCGACCTAGTTTAGAACCAATTGCTGTTAATGGAGGTAAGATGAACCTCAGAGGCAAATGGTAAACTAACAAATTTTACATTCTGCGCTACACAAAGTATATTTATTTTCTAGGAAATAGTTACACATTCCAGAATTAATAAGGGATATGAACCATACTTAGTTTTAAACTTCTTTTTCTTTTCCTCTTGTTCTTAGTATAATTCTGTGTAGCTAACATGTTAAAAGTGGGATTTAACAATATCTGTGACCTCTTTAACTGTTTATGTTATTTTAAAATTGGACCGTTATTTAATTAGAGGAAAGTTTTAGATTTCCAATTAAAAATAAATTACTATATGGGAATTACTATATGTGTGCATATTATGAGTAATAATATATAAACTTAAGACATGTATACTTGGGGAGAAATTTCAGGATTAGTATTTAGAATCATCTAAAAATTGATGTAATAATTAAAAAGTAATTATCTTTGATTCCATTAAAGTTTTTTCATCATTTATCTAAGGGACATAAGTGCAATTTTAAATATAGAACATTAAGTTTTAAAAAAATCCATTGATTTGCCAATTTTTTATGAATGCCCAAAGCTATGGGCACATAAAGGTGAAACAGACTCATATTCTAGCCTCAAGAAGCTTATAGTTTAGTAAAGAGGGCATGATATCTACATTATAGTACTAGGTAGGAGTGATGAAAGGTCATGAGAGGCATGGATAAATGCAGAAGGAATTTTAAGGGAGAGATGACTAGTGGGGGGAGAACATTTTGACCTCAGACCAGGGCTATATAGGATTTGAACCACTGAAATTGGAAAAAAATTTCAAGCATAAAGAATACCTTGAAAAGTACCCAAGAATGTGTGTAGAAGGAAATACTATAGTGGTAGAACAGCTTTAAAGATGGCTCAGGGCCATGGCCAGAGGTGTTTAGATGGTGTGGAGGTAGTGATAAACCTTTGAAGGTTTTGCAAGGTTAAGATAGAATCAGAACTTTGGGAAAATTAACCTGGTGATGTGTAGTGGGGAGAGAGATGAGTGGCAGAGGGGACTATGAGTTCTGAAACTATGCAATAATCCAGGAAAGACATAGGTTAGAAGCAGTAAGAAAGGGGCAGAGGGGATTGATTCAAAAGATGATATTGTAGTAAAAAAATATATATACTTTGGCAATTTTTTTGCAGATGAGGAACAAGGGAAAGGATTATGCCTAAGGGGACTGGATTTTGAGGCTTATTTGAGGTGAATGATGTTATTAATTGAAAAAGTTTCACAAAGGGTGTGATGGTTTGTCAAGGAAGATGGTGAGGTCCATTTCAGACATCCTGAATTTAAGATGCTGTTGTATCATCTAGGTGGAGCCCACAGTAGAAATGCAGGGCTGGAATTTATGAGAAAGAGAGAGTCGAGGGCAGTTAGAGAATAAAAACATTGGGATAACATGCCCAGACAGCCTAGCACAGTTACAGGAACTTCTCTCTCACTAACACATTCTTCTTGGCAAGAGATACTCCAGAAAAAAATTCCTGGAACCAAGCAGGATGAATTTAATTACAGATCATAAACTTGCTTCAGGTGTGATAATCCACACAATTAAAAATAGATCACAGAGTGCTACAATTTATTTCAGGTTTCCTTGCAAAGACAAGATAACACCAGAGCAACATTTTCAAAATAAATAAGTTTTAAAGTAGTTTCTATTTGCATTCAAATATAGTCACTGCCAAAGAAAGCAATGGAAGTGTAACTGAATTTATTCTTCCAAACCCTACTATGTCTGGATTGTAGTTGGCCTTTTAGTCTTTGAAGATACAGAGAGAACATTTGATTTCAACTTAGAATCCAATAAACACTTTCACATATCTGTTTAGTATAGGGGGAGCTTTTTAAAAAAAAAAAAAAAAAAAAAAATATATATATATATATATATATATATATATATATATATATATATATATATATTTCACATGCCAAGCTAATAATCTTGATGTCCTCTTAGGATTGATAATATGAGATTCTGCCCATTGTGATTTCTGAAATTTGATGTCATATGTGTAGTTTCATAAGTTGATTTTAGCAGCCTTAAATTAGCATTTATTATCTGAAACACTGTGTCTTGATTTCCAGGCAATGCTTATAATCAAGAGGAACGTGTCGTTTGTGCTGGCTACGACAATGGGGATATCAAACTGTTTGATCTCAGAAACATGTCATTGCGTTGGGAGACAAACATTAAAAATGGGGTAATGCACATTTGGATTCTTTTTAGTTACTCTGAGCATGTTTTCATCTGCCTCTGAACTATGGTAAAAGGAAAGCGCCTCCCATAACTCACCTCAGTACAACCTCTCTGCTAGTGGTTCTTAACCTTTTGGGGCTGTGGAGCCTTTGAGAATCTCATGAAAACCATAGGACTTCTCTTAGAAAGTGAATACATACCCAGATGTGGTATGACAATGGCAGGTGAGTCGCCAGCCCCTGTGGCTGTCTGTGGACCCTTGTGGGCCATGCATTGTGATATCAAAATGAGCAAGTAAGAGACATTTTTCTGCTAATATTAGAAAGCCTGAAGTAGTAATAGCCTCTTCAGTAGGTACTTTCAGATTTTGGGCTCCTGAGTTGTATGTCTTGAGTAAAGAGCGTGGTTCCTTCTGGTTTTCTAAAGTCAGCTTTAACTTAACCGTATACAGTAATCATGTAATAACTGTAAAACTTTAAATTATGACTTTCCAAATGCATCTGCTAGACAGGAGAACTCAAGGTGGTTTTGATTTTATTCACCAAGAAGTAATTTTTTTTGTGGTTTAAAAGTATTTGATGTATTCATTCAAAAGGTAAAATGATTGTTTAAATGAGCTTTCACATGAGCTGATAGTTTTATAGTTGTCTTACTTAGTTTTAAAGAACCTCCTGAATAATGATCATTAGACCATCAATAATATTCTCTATTTTCAGGTATGTAGCTTGGAGTTTGACAGAAAAGACATAAGTATGAATAAGTTAGTAGCTACATCTCTGGAAGGAAAGTTTCATGTTTTTGACATGAGAACACAGCATCCAACCAAAGGTTTTGCTTCTGTTTCAGAAAAGGTAAATATGAGAGAAATGCCTTTCTATGAAGAAGAATGTTCAGAGCGTATTCATAGAAGGTTCATAGCTGTTTTAGACCAATAAATAGACTTAGTCATCAAGCTGCCTTCTAGATCTTTATGTGAAAGGAGCTATTTTTAATATATTCTTGTGGGATCTCAACAAGTTTTTCTGCACAAAGAGTACTTTCCCAAACTTTTATCAGTTTTAGACTTCTTGATTGTAATAAGGGCTTCAGTTGGCCAGGAATCTTATTTTGTAGTTCAGGAGCAGTCACAAGAAAACTAGCTGATGTTAGGAATTTGATCGACAAAAGCTGTCCTAGTGTTTCCTAATAAATATTTAATATCTGTATTAATACCTAATTATACACTTTTAAGTCCATACCAATACATACCTTACTATGATACTAATTACTTTTCAAAATATATCAACATATATACATTATATATGTAATTTTATCACATTTTATTTTATATTCCTGTTTGCTATACTAAATAATTATTGAAAGTGCTAATCACTGTAATTAGTACATAGTAGATGCTCAAAATTTATTCATTTATTCATACATACATACACACTTAACATACATACATATATACATACATACATGCATACTTTGCCTTATTTCAAATAGTATTTGATATAGCTTAGAAGGAAACGTGATATTACATTAGAAAAATAGACAAAAGCAGGGCCAAGAGAAAATACTGGTTAAAAAAAAATAAGATGATGTCTGGAGTAGGGGAATGCATAAAATTTATCCAGTCATCTGTAAGAGATGGTTGGAAATGTGACTCTGAGCTTCCTGGAGTATAAAAATAAAGATCAGTTACAGATTTGTAGTTTCCATAAGATTAAAAGATGTAAGTTGCTCAGGAAATAAAAATTCACTCCTTTGCTTCCTCTACCATGGATCCAGTAGTACTTCTCAAAACTTTCTATTTTGTCTTATTTTATTATTACAATTCTTATTGCATGTAAATTGCTGTCACTTCTTGAGGAACTAAATTCTTAACAAGGTAACTGTACATTGTAATATTTTGCTTTTGTCATTGCAGAATATATTAAGTATCTATCAACAACAACATAAAGCACTTTACTAAATTGTTCCATATATAATTGAAGCATGTTTCTCATTATCTATAAATTATATTGTCCTCACCAAAGTTTTTTTGTTACATTTAGTTAATCCAGTAATAGCTAAATCTGTCAGATAAATAACGTGCATTTTAAGAGGTCATTTCCCCTCTTGCTTTTTCTCTTTTTATCAACTTCCAGAAGAAAAAGAGGTTTACTCTACCAAAAAAAAAATAAATTTTAACATCTTGAACCTCATCACTTGTAGACTCTTATACACTTAAAGTGTGTATTTTGAGAGATGTGTTTTTATCTGCTAATGGTAATTCTCTTAAAAGACTATTAAAATCAAATGTCAAGACTAATCACTTGCTAAAATATGAAGTGTCTTCTGTGTGGCTTAGATCAAGTTAACCAGTTTCAAATGCTCTACAAAGCAGAAGTCTTTCATCCCTCTCTCGCTCTCCCCTTCTTTCTCTTTCCCTCTCTCCTCAAGTTCCCCACAGTGAATATAGCACTATTAAGATTGATTTACTGACTGTTGTTAAGGTGCTAACAAGCTGTTAACTTTAATCCAGTTGCTGTTTTTATCTTTTAGTTTAATGTGACAGATAAGGCCATGGCTTATTATGAGGGGAAACACTGTGTGTAATTCCTGTGATCTTATTTTGAAGACTAGACAAGTCCAGCAGTATAGATTTTAGATAAGGCTCTGGCAGCTTTAAGTTAAAATTCATTATGTATATGGGGACTCTCTTTTCACTCAGTTTTGCTATGAACCTAAAACTGCATTAAAAAATAAAGTTTATTTTTAAAATAAAAAATTCAATCTACCTTTTTTTTCACTTAAGAAGAAGTATATGTTTGTATTTTGAGTTCTTTTCCCTCAGAGTGAGCTAGAGATATTTAAATGTATAAAATCGTTGGATAATTTATGTGATACTATAAACTTAAATGGACTTTTAATCTGATAACATCTTTTTTAAAGCAGTAGAATTTTGTTTTGTAAAGCAATAAAGAAAAATGATGCTTTTCCTAATTTCGGATGGGCTCCGATAAAGAGAAGTGCCAAAGCATAATTACTTTCATGGCAGTTGAAATTATAGAAATAAAAATCCTTTATTTACAGGGTTTCTATTCTAGGACAGCCAGTCTTCGTCACATAAATTTATAAACGAGTTGTGTGCCTCTCATCCTGTTTAGGCTCATAAATCTACTGTGTGGCAGGTCCGACACCTGCCACAGAACAGGGAGCTCTTCCTGACAGCTGGAGGCGCCGGCGGCCTTCACCTCTGGAAGTAGTAAGTCTGCCAGTGCACATGGCTCCTTTTAAGTTACTTGTGGGCGTACGGTCAGATTAGATTAAACTTTTTCGTCTATTTTTCCTCCTTTGACTTAGTTCATTTTAATAAGATCTTAAATTTCGTGGTATTATGTATTATTTTCTAAGTTTTTTTTCTTTTTTCTTTTTTTGGCTAATCTACTCATTTTACACTTAATAAATATTAACCTTCTTTTGATACACTCTTTTTTTGTTATTTTATTTGTGTCTTCCATATACTAGGTCAGGAACAATTCATAGATTTGAAATGGTTTTTTGCTAGTTATTTTTTTTAGTAGGAAAACTTTCACCAAAGGCTTTTGTGAAATACTATCATCAGATCATTAGAACAATACCTCTAGGAGATAGTAAAAGGGTTGGAATTCTTAGTATTAGATCCTGATAATTCACTTGTTCAGGTTAAGATAACATCCTTGTGATAGAACCGAAACAGAGCCTGAGGCCCATGATTGGTGTCCAGGAAAAGCGTTGTCTTCGAATTTGTTTTCTGCATATTTGTAGGCAGCAGAAGAGACAGTGAGAGAAGTGACAGTGAGAGAGAGTGTACCCTGCACTGCACTCTGAATCCTAAGGGCACAAAGGTGGCAGGTCCTAGGTTAGCTGCTCATTTAAAAGGCCTGGTAAAAATTGGGAGTTAATGGTATTTCTTTCTCTCAAGAAAAAAGAAAAAATAACACAAGCCGTAAATGAAATATATTTCAAAAATAAAGTTTTTTAAAAAAGAAATGAAAGAAAAATACTGTCTTTACTATATCTGGGACTTTCACATTTGTAAAATACTTCTCTATTTATTAGCTCCTTTTAGAAGCTAGAAAGGGTTCTGAAAAACAGGGCTATAGTTGGAAAGTACTTGTTAAAAAAGTGTTTAGAGATAGAGCAGAGCAGTGAGAGTGAATGCTTTAGATCAAAGCTATATAGTTTCTGTGGGCAAAAATCATCGGAAATGTTTTAAGAGATTCAGGAGAATGCCTGGTAGTTAGATCATTTGGTAATTTCCGTTTTCCTAGGACCTTTGCCCATTGTTCTTCCCTGATCCTTCCGACTGAGTCTCTACTCCATGTCAGACTCCCCAGCTCCTCTTAAGCCCTGTAGCAGCACATCACTGTCCTGCCTGGTGACCAGACTCTTTAGGCTGTTTACTCGAAGCATTGGTTTCAGTTTCCTTTGTAATCCACATATGCAGTTGTTTTTTGTGTGATACACAAACACGTTTGTAGCTAGAAGTTTTGACTATAGCAGATTTAGTTAGTGTCAGTAAAGTTGAGTCTGTGCAATTAAAAATTTGAAGTTTATCTTAATATTAACTTTAATCCTTACCATAAGAGATATCCGTTCTAATCTTCAAATTGGTTTGGAGTTTTGCTGTCAAATATTACACCAGCAAAGGAGAATTGGTTTAAATAAAATAATATTTACCTTTATTTCCATTTGCCAATCTCTTTTGGTAGTAATGCTTTTAAATTATGAATATTTATTGAACACTTAATCAGAAGTTCTTAGGGGAACTCATCTAGGTATTCAGAAACCATTTTTTGAATGAATGGATCCCAACATGCTGATTTTTTTGGCGCGTATGAAACACACACACATATATACTCTTTAAAACTTCAGTAGACAATATGGAGGGCCTAAAAAATTTTATGTTATTTTTTAAATACTAAATAACTGCAGCCTTTGCCAAGAGACATGAAAAAAAATTCATAGACTATTCATCTGACTGTTTCCTTTTAAGCAAAAGAAGTTGGAGGGTCTGAGAGGAAGAAAGAATAGTAGGTTATCTGCCCGTCGCTTCTGTTTCTGCTCTGCTTCTGAGTTGCTTTGTGTCTCTGAAACCCTTGGCCTTTATTAGCAGTTATGAAATACGAGTAGTATCATAGCTGATACCTTCCAGGCTTTAAAAGGCCATTTAAGGAGGAGCAGTACCTCTGTATTCCACTAGCAACACATCTCCTTGCAGCGGGGGATGTTTCTTTTCCCCTATCTTGAATCTAGACCAAGTAATATTTCTGAGTTTTTCACCTTTAGTTCTTCTTATTGTATAAATTTATATTTTCAGCTGAAAGAAAATCAAATGTTCTCAGAATTGTTGTTTTCTTTTTTGAAGCACTGATGTTTAGGTCTGACATCTCCCAGCAGTGCCTTCACATAGAAATGGTACACAGGAGGTCCTTAGGCTTGGATGATCTGCATATTGGAGCTCTGCATATTGGGGTTAGAAACCAGTGTCTGTGCTCCATTCTGAAGTGTTTAGATGAGCGTCGGCGAACGTTGCTTACAGCTTTTGCATGTGCTATTTGCCTGTGGCACCTAGCAGTCCCAGTCTAGAGAAGAACCACAATAAAATATCAAGAGCACCAAGTAAATTTATTAAAGAATGCCAACTCAACCTAGAGCTTACATACAGACTCATGCTGAACAGATGATGTTTAAAAGTTTTTCGTAGAACTAACACTTTTTTATGAGATCTTTTTAGGGCCAAGGTTGGAATAATGCATACAGCTCACCATTAGAAACATTCTTTATCCATCCTAATAATCAACTGAGAAATAAAAGTAGAGTTATTGGAGTATATGTATAAAAATAAAATGGTGCATGCTAAGATGTATCTCGTCTTACCACTTTGATCTTGTTTTCAGCGAATACCCTGTTCAGAGGTCAAAGAAAGACTCCGAGGGAGTGGACATGGGAGTTGCGGGTTCAGTCCGCCTTCTGCAGAATGTTACACTGTCTACCCAGCCCATTTCCAGTCTGGACTGGAGTCCAGACAAAAGGGGTCTCTGCATCTGTAGTTCATTTGATCAGATGGTAAGAGTACTGATTATTACAAAGCTCCATAAAATTTGATCTGAAGACTTTGGACTTGACATCTTCCAGCAGAACACTCTTAGAATTTAAAATGTGTTCTGGATTTTCGGACCCTCATTGAACAAAGTTGGATTTCATTGATGAAAAAGACCCTGGACACAAACCTCCAAGCCAGCCTCTCCCTGGGTGTGAAATGCCCAGCAGTGTGTCACGGTGACCTGGCTGTACACGGGGTGCCACTATCTCCGGAGCCAGCTGTTTTTTTCATTTCTAATAAAAAATTGCTACTTGTCTATATTCAAACATATTTTAAATTTGTTCTGCATCCCCAGAGTTCCGTATTTTATAATAACATTTGTGTTGTATTTTAGCGTTTACAGTGTTGTGGTGGGGATCACTTAATTTGGCTTAAAGTTTGCCTTGGTAGAACTGCTGTGAATTAACTTTCATAAATATACTTTGAGAGGTTTCAGTGTCACTAAGTTTCAGTACAGAATATTACAATTCCAAAGTGGCATGTTCAGACTAGATTTGGGTAGCTGTTTTTTAGTAGTGTAACTCTTAAAATGAAATATTACTATTTACAAAGACCTCTTTTTTACTTAAAAAACAAGAGTTGTATTAGTGAGACTTTCGATTGTAAGTCTCACTTATGGTGAGTGATATTGAATGTTGAGATTTACAAGATTGTGGGGATTTTGTAGCCTTATTTTTTGTCAAACTTTTAAGTATATTTTATGAATAAATTTGTTTTTGAAATCTATGGTAGCTTTGATTCTTTTAACTTAACAGCGGTAATAAAGATAACACCATCACTTCTTTTGCTTTATAAATCCTTAATAATAAGTACCTTTTAATTTACTTTATTTCTTCTGTGTTCACCATATCTTTAGCTAAGTTCAGAGGTAATAATTTTATCACACTTTTATTAAGCCTACCCCCCCTCCTCCATTCAAGAGACAGGGCCACCTAAAACATTCATAATATGTGAAATTTATGTGATTTCAGGGGTTCTTGGAAAGTTACTTGCTTGGAATATTAAATTCCGAAAATGAACTTTTTTTCAAATTTCAAAATCTGGCTAGAACAATGCTATGAACATAATCATGGAAGTAGAGGTTAAATTGAACTTAAAAAATGCCTATTCCTGTTATGTTTTTGTTTTCAATTTTCAAAGAAAAAAATGAAAATTTATGAAATTCTCTCTTATAACACTTATATTTGGTGGTATAATTAGAGAGGTTTAAGTCAAGAATAATAAATACTTGTATTTCATTAGATCTAAGATGTCATTGATTGTAAAATTATTTTATATCGAGAAAGAAAAAATATTGCCAATAAAACTGATACAATGGTTTCTTATCACTTAGCATTTCTTTAATGTTCATTGAATATTCTAGTAAACTTATTTATATATAGGTTTTTCCATTATACATCACTCTTGTGCTTCCTTAAGAAGGACATATACGAAATAAGTTTGATATGGTAGTTCTCAAATTTCTTCCTATTCAGAGTCTGAGCCTTCTAAATCACTTTTGAATTGAGTCATCAGTGTTCATGGTTTTCCTTACAGTGTTGTCCTTTGAACCATGAAATGTGTTGGTGATGCAGCATTTCTTTAAAACATGCTTCTCTTCGGGGTTTTCTTTTGGTGCACTGATGCCCTGCGTGTCTTGGTGTACACATGCAGGCCGTGACAGCTGCTGTGACTTAGGCTTATAACAAACCACTGCAGAAGTTGGTATTTTAAAACAGTAATGATCATTTACGGTGCATACACAGGAAAGGTTCATCTGTATCCACGCAGTGTCAGTTGAGCTGGAAGATCTGCTTCCAAGGTGCACACAGATGGCCTGCAACTTGGTGCTGGCCATCAACTGGGACCGCAGCCAGGCCTGGGAACCAGGGGCTTCTCCACCTGACATGGGCTTCTTTAAGGTGTGGTGACAGAGTTCCAAGGATGAGCATCCCAAAAGAGAAGGCCAGGTAGAAGCAATATCAGCGTTCAATGGCCTACTTCATAATTCACTTAGCATCCCATTTTGCCACACTCTATAAATAGAGGCAGTCAACAAGCTCCCCTGTATCCTCCCCACTCCCAGTTAAAGGGGAAGAACACATTCTACTTCTAAATGGCGGCTTGGCTTGGTTCTGGAAGAGCATGTGAGACTTGAAACATTGTGTTCATCTTGGGAAAATACGATCTGGTGCAGCGATTATAAGAGGCATCCAAATCTTGAATATGTAAAAATGGAGTGGGGGTGATGTGCTTAGTAGAATTGATGAAATACATTACTTAGAACACAGAGATCCCTATCCCCCTCATCTCCCTGCTCCTAATCTATTGCAGACATTACTAATCGATCATGATACTCATTTTCTCTGAGCCTCACAAGTTTTATCATACTCTGGGAGCCACTGGGAGCCACTACCAACTATTGGCAGGGAGCTCAAACTTATCTACTATCTTGAGTCCAAACAGCAGCACTATATGGAGACCAGGAGCCTCCAGGACCAGGCATCATTGCTTTCATGTGGCCCCCCCTCACCTCGATTTCATTCTTCAACACCCCCAAAAATGATGAGCTCTCCTGCACTAGCCCATATAAATCAAACATGCAAAAAACGAAATGGCACTTCATTTATATACAGTGATGCTGGAGCAATTTTCATGAAGGGTTTTTTAACTATTGAATTTTACTTACGGTGTCACGGTCCAACTCTATCCTTCAGCCAGTATAAAACCAATTCATCCAGCAGTGCCCTTCATATAACGTTCAGTAAGTGATGTGATGAGAAAAATTATGAAATAATGACAAAATGAGTAGTTAGAAGTCCTACCTTACTTCTTACCTGTTTTCTCCAGGTCTTTCTATTGGTTAAGACTAGGTTCAGCTACAGCTAACTGAAAATCATAAAATATTTTTATTTCTCATATCAGATAAGCAGTCCGGGCTGCTACGGTGGCTCCAGGATGATGAGAGACCTGGCTCACTCTATTTTGTTCCTCCACCAACGTCATTATGTACCTTTCACCTCATCATCCAATGTGGCTGCTCCAGCTCCAACCATCATATCCACATTTCACCAATCAGAAAAGCAGGAAAAGTAAGAAAAAGAATACCCAGCTACTTTAAAGAACACTTTTGCTTTCATCCCATTGGCCATGGTTTGGTCACTTGACTGTAAGGCTGCACAGACGTTATTCTGTACAACGACAGGCTTAACTCATGTCCAGGAGTTCTGGTACTGAGGAAGACAGGGAAATGGGTATTAGGAGACATAAGTAGATTCTGCCACAGTGTGACAGAATTGTCAAGCATAGTCTCCCATGAGGTAAAAACCAGGAAATGATCAATTCATGCTTCTTTAGGCTGCATCTAGGTCTTGGCACCCAACAGGCACTTCTGGCTTCTCCTCCAGCGAGTATAGATAAGACATAATGGAATCACTTATTTCCGTGACCTGTGACCTGTCGAACCACTTTTATTATCTTTCACGTACATCTAATGATAGCCCAGCCCAATACAAAAGTATGAGAGGGAAATATCCTTTAACTAGAAATGATCTTCTACCCCAAATTTCTTTTCTTGGGAATTTTTACTTAATATAATTTGTTTCAAATCCCAAGCACTATTTCCATGCAGGGGCAGTCCAAAGACACACGCAGGAGAACGTGAATGGGGCATGTTACCGCATGCATTTCTATAAACTCATAAAAAAACTTGAAGGGAAAACAATATATTTATGACTTGGTGTATATCGGAACCAATCAAAAATCACTTTTGTTGGTGATTTAGGTGGATAAATTTTGCATTTTTTGTAGGAAAAATAATTTGTTTCTGTTAATGTCTGACAGTTGTCCCAATATGCAAAACGATTTCATCTTTTTTCTGAATGAGAACAGCCAAACGGTTTCTGGCAAATACTCAGAGCTTTCAGTGATGCCTAAGCCAAGGTACTATCAGATGTGCCTCTTACCAACTTTAAGTGAATTGTCTTCCTTTTGTGAAGGAGACACTCTCCTAAGCCTGTGCATTCGGAGTCCCAGCACTTTGTGCAAACTGAAGACTCTGTGGTGCACTGCCCCCTTGTGGGAAAATATGGGCATTGCAGACCTTTTATCAACCCATTTTGCCTTTCAAATGCAACTGGAAAAAACCACTTTTCAATTCACAGTAGGCACACAAGTCGAAATGGACTTTAAGAAAGACATTATCTTATAGAAATTTCTTCCTCCAATGTGAGCGTGTTTATGAAAAGTAACACTTTGTATACGATAACACTTCAACAGTTGTATAATTAGCTTTATTATAGATTTGACTTTGTTTTTAATGCACCATGAGAGTTGACTTCCAAGGAGAAACATTCAGCTTTTTATAAAGTGAGACATTTTCTTGTAAATAAATAATATATGCCTCCACATTCCACCACCAATTCATTCTATAAATCCTAATGGTAATATCAAGTAGAATTACTCAAAGTAAGGACTTCTTTATATCATCAGTTACCTTCCCACAAACATTCTAGAATTTTCCCTTCCGAATTTGCATGGGACATACTCATTGTTTTTACAGGCTTGTTTCTGCACGAACAAGTCAATGAGCAGGAGGCCCTCCTCTGCCCGCTTTTGGGGCTGTGGACCACACAGCTAAAATAAGCAACACAAACTGTGATCAGAGACTCACAAGTCTCTCACACAGGAAGATGAAGACATACTTTCAGCTGCTTGTTTGAAGTCTTCTTCAACTTTTCTCCTTTATCTTTAAGAATGCTCACACTAGGCCTTCTGTAGCAAATCAGATTATCAGCTTGGGGAGGGGACTTCGAGTCAGCTGAGCCCAGTCTCCCTAGGGCTGAAGGAGTCCCTCAGTTAGTCCATCCCCTTCTTCCTGCAAAGCCAGAGCAGGCCACTCTGTGCTCCATTCCCCCTGAGAAGCAGGGCATCTTTCAGTCTAACCAAGCCAGAAACAGATCAGGTGCGCAAACAATATCATGGTCAGAGGCGATAAGGGTAAGCAAATAAATGACCAGGGAGGAACAAAAGCAGAGGTTTGGCTTTCAGCACCCTACAGATAAACAAGTGTTTGATCTGGGCTGAACACAGCCCTTATCTGGGGAAAGATAACATTCACACTCAGAGGGCATCTGTGCTTGCAGCAAGCCTTTGGAACTCTTTGAGTGCTAGCCTGGTCCTCACACTGACTGAACCAGGGCATGGGAACAATGGATTGGAGGAAACTGTTACCTCCCACTCCAAGGGGGTCACAGCACTTGAAGAAGACAGACCCAAAGATCTTAGCAGAAGAGTCTTGGTGGCCACAGTCTCTACTCATTCACCAAGGGCCACTGGAGCATGCTGTGGATTTTTCATATCTGCTCAGTAAACTTCTTAGGTGGGAGAGATGTCAGAAGCCGCATTCTCTTTCTCACTGTTCAGGTTATTGAAGCTGAAGAAAGCAGTGAAGAGTGAGACCAGAGGGGAAACCATTAGCAGATCTCTAGCCAGACTTGATTGGGATAACTTATATGAAGATAATGATATTGACCATAATAGCAGCTAATATTTACTGAGCACTTAACTATGTGCCAGATGCTATACCAGGTATTTCTCCTGCATTATATTCTGCAATCCTCACCATAAAACTTTGAGGTGAGTACAACTGTTGACTTTTGCAATTGAGAAACAGGCTTCAAGAGGTTAAGAGACTTGCCCCGAGCTCCACCACCAGTAAGGCGATCCAGAAGTAGAAACATGGATTGTCCATTCTAATGTGCAGACTCTTAAGCTATCTTTATTATATACAGATGGAAGCTGTTTGATGGATTTTCCCCATCAATCTCACTACTTTAAAGGGTATAAATCCTATTTGAAATGTTTTTCACAGTGAATTTTGGAGGGATTCTGATGAAATCAGGAGAGAGAAAGGAAACATTGAAAGGAGAGGAGGGGAGGAGAAAACCAGCCATCAGTGGGGGCCTGGCATGGGCTGGCATTGGTTTCCATGACACCCTCACCACAGCCCTGATATTCTCTCCCACTGTGGCAGGCAGCAGGTTGCCTCCTTGTGCCCACTCTTTCCTTCTTCCTCATAACCAGAGCCCAATTTGTATCACAGTACATAATAAAGATTACATTTGCCATCTTCCCTTTTAGCTCGGTGTGGCCAGCATGGACTGAGGATGGGCCTCCACCATTCTGGTAATACCTAGACTGTGAAGAGCCTGGTTCCTGACGACTGGGGAGCCACCGGGCCTGCCTGAGGCTGCTTACCTGGACCTCCTCTACATGACAGAAAAAGGAACTTGTTTCTCATTTAAGCCAATGATAGCTTGGGATTTTCTCTTGCATGCATGGATACCTAGTCCTAACTACCTTTTTTTTTTTTTGGTCTTCTTACAGAAGGGGAAACAATCTCAGAAAGAGTAAGTAACTTGATCCAAAGTTATACAAGCATTACGTGGCAGAATTCAGATTTGAATTTGTCTATTTGATCCCAGAGTTCTTTGCCTTTCTAGGACAGTCAAATTAGTAAAAGGAATAGGAATATGCATATACTTAGTGCTTTGTAATTTGAAAACAGTTTCTTACATATTATACAATGTGTATGGTTTGGAATTCTGGGCTGCAAGCAACAGAAATAGACTTTAGATAACTTATATTAAAGAGGACTCCAGTAGGAGGATATAGAGGTGGTGCGCAGTTGGCATTGATCAGAGAAGTAAAATCAGCAGGGATTCATTATAGAGAATTGACCTTCCCAGTGTGGGAGCTGATTAAGCAGTCTCTGTAAAGCTGCTGTCCAGGGGTCTGATGCTGGCACTTGGAGTCCTTGAGGCCAGAGGCTGGGAAGGGGAGATGGATATAAAGCGGGGGAGGTCACCATCTGGGGACCACAAGGCTGGGTTGCACCCTGTACCTCTGACTTTGGTGGCATAAATACCCTGCAGCAATCAAGACCCTTCATCATGGAGCTAAGCACACACACCTGGCCCAGAAGTCGGAGAAGCTGAATGAGGATGCTGGGAAAGGCAGAGCCGTTGCAGGCCAGCCACTGCCTCGTGCTAAAAGGCGAGCCAGCAGATAAATGACCATGTGTTCTTGGCAGAAGGGAGAGAATTCTTGACCCGGGCTCATAGGGTGGTTGGGCAGGCCAGGGGAGGTTGCCTGGAGTGAGGATGCTGAGGATGGGAATGTGTGTGGCAGGTTGGGGAGAAAGAGAGATGGCACAGTAGAACAGAATGAGCACTGATCATGGAATCAGAAAGCTGCAGTGTGTTATTCATGCCTTTTTGGGCTCAAGACAGAGGAACTCAACTCACATAGGATTAATAAGAAAGGGGGGTTGTGTGACTGTGAAGTCTGGGGGTAAATCCTCTTCCGAGGTAGCTGAATAGAGATGCAGAGTTCATTCTGTGCTCCGTCTCTGAGTCTGGGCTCTTTCCTTGGGTCGAATGCATTCTCTGGCCGGCTCTCTCCACATGGTGGCCAAGTGACCGAGAGTATGTCAGCCCAGGTGAGACACCCCAATGAGCAGAGGGCACGTTCCCCCAACAATTCCAGCCTGGCTGGGCCCATATGCTCCCTGAGCTAATCATGATGGTCAGGGAGAAAGAGGGCTCTCTTTATCCAGGCCCAGGTATGTACTCACAGATTAAAAAAAAACACGGAGAAGGTTGGGGTGGTTCCCACAGCAAAGTCAGGCTACTATTGTCCTGAGAAGCAGGGGCATGACAGCGGGGCAGGCCAGAGGAGCAGATGCTTTTAGAAGGCTTAGTCCTAGTCCTCCACTTCATGAGCTCTGGTTCTAGTTCGAGGCTTGTGCCTGAAACCGGTAAAACACCCCATCGAATGGGATAAGCCATGTATAGGCCTTTTAGAAACTGAGACATCTCCCCTCAAATCTAAAGGGCTATTATTGAGAGGAAACCTGGTCAGACAAGAGAGAGGATATCCAGAGAGAAAACATGGGAAACAGAGTCACCAGGGTGAGTGTGGGCAGAAGAGGGTATAGAAACATAGACGGCAGACTTCAAGATTAGGAGAACAAGCTCCCATGGTGCTAGCATGCGTGCCGAGTGATCGCTTGATGTTGGACACAAGGGCATACATTACCGAAGGATAAATAACCTTCAGAAGAGTCAACACAGTAACAGCTGCCGGCCTCAGCCCACGAGACTCTCATTAGTAACCAGCGGGGGAGACAGGGCTATAGCTCTGGGCCCTGGGGCCTCCCTCTCTTCACGCTTCTGTCAGGGCCAACCTGGGAAGGCGAGGAGGAGAAAGGGGGACCCGTTAATTAGTGTAGCTCATGTCTAACTGCCTGCCTGCTGTGGGGAAGGGCACCCTGAGAGGGGCTGGTCCCTCCAGTGGGCCTGTTATTTATCAGGCTCAGTGAGGCCTCCCGAAGGAGCGCTCAGGTGCCCCAGGGGCTGGTCCCCAGGGAGGAGCCATGTATGAAGTCATGGCAGAAGGCAGTGGAAACCCAGCGAGTCAGGTGCCCAGCCCAGCCAGGAGACCTGCTCAGCACTGCACAGGCCTCCAAGAGAAGCCATTTAAATCTGCAGGCCAGTGCTGCCCCCCACCTGCGGGGAGACCATTTGCCCTGGGGTGCTACTGGACTTTCAGTGTGAAAACTGGAACAGGCCCAGGTATACTGGGATGAGCTGGTCACCCTACTCCACCTTCTTAGCAGGGAATCGTCCTCTGACCTCTGAGGAGCCGACCGGGAGGGGCCACAATGTATGTGAGGAAGGAGGACAAATGGGGCCAGTTTGGGTCTTGCCTGCTCAGGCTTTGGGGACCTTAAAACAAGGAGAGAAACTAAGTTGTCTGCCCTCTGGTGGTTTGTCATTTGCTTCAAGGCAAGTGACATCTTTGCCATCGTATATGGAAGACTTGCAAGGTAAGAGAAGTGTCCTATAGCAAATTCTGAGGGAAGCAAAAATACTGGCCACCGATCATTCATGGGCCAAAAAGCACATCCTCCCAATCGGGATAAGGAGAAGCAGTAATAAAATGCTGTCATGGAAGGAGAGGGTGGAGGCTCCCGCCCCTTCCCTGGGGTACGGGGCTTGTCCTGTCAACACACTCAGTAGATTCAGAGACAACTAACTTTTCTCAGTGTCTGCTATGTGCCAGAGGAATTAGCATACGTTTTTCTTATGTAATTTTCCCAACTCTAGAAAGTAGATTATTATCCACATTTTACTGATGAGACAACTGGGGCTCAGAGCCGTTAAGTGAATTGCCTATGGTGACGCTGGTAAAATATAGTAAAGCCAAGATTTCCTTCTATTCTTCTCATTTCATATCCGGTGTCCCTTCCCCGATAGGAGGCTCAGTGACTCAGGTATCAATGATGCATACCCATAACCGAGGTCCCCTGGGTTTGCTTGAGGTGACTGAACTTTTGCCACCCTTGATTCTCATTCGATAAGTCCTCCAGGACCTCATGAGATTAAAAAGGAAATTTTATTTGCTGTCTTTATTTGTCAGGAAAAGTGGAGATTGGTTTGGGATACAGAACTCATCTGCAAGCACTGTCTGTGACACCTGTCCCCAGCAGGTGGGTGTTCTGTACATAGAGTAGAAGACCCTGGTGAGGGAGATGATGGGCCATTACGATGGTCAGGAAGGGTCCTTCAGGGACACGTGAGGGAAGTCGCTCCTCAGTGGAGATGGGAGCAGACTCAGCTGCCGAAGGCGGTGGTAATCTTCACAAGGCTCCACGCATCACACTTATTCAACAGCGGATATGGGTCATAAGACTAAACTGACTGTAACTTAGAATGGCGGTCTCTACATTGTGCAACTGGTGTTCATCACTGTAACAAAGTTGTCTAATTGGAAAAGTTTATATTGGCAGACCAACAGGAAGTCCACTGACTTAATAGTAGTTTTGAATGATTAATTCTGCAGTTTTTATTCCATAAAGATGTTAAATTTTTTATCAGGCCTTCTCTTATTTTTGAAATTTCCCAAGATTGAAGTAAACAAGTTTTCTAGATACTGTAAGAAGCTATTTGGTTTTCTGTATGCACTGGTGCGTGTGCGCGCGCGTGTGTGTGTGTATGTGTTGACTGATTCCTTATGTGATCCGAGCCAAAGATGGGAATTTAAAGTTTAAAGTTTACTCTATTAGTGCTGTGAGGAAGAAGAGATGAGGACTCAGCATACAAGGTCACACACTGGGCACACCGACCCTGCAAGAATGACAGCCTGATTCAGGCGTGAGCCAGGGCTCTGAGGTGATGATCCAGAGCATGTGACTGGACTCATAAAAAGTCCTCAGCAAAGACTGGCTTATCGGTTAAATGATTGAAGGGAACACTGTGTCATTTATGAATTGCATTCAGCTGTATTTAGGAAAGACCCAGAGAATGGTGTGTGTATTGTCTCATATAGCGGAAGTCTGGAGGTAGACAGTCTGAGATTCTGTGGTGGCGCAGCATGATTCAGCTTCCTTTCTCTCCTTTTCACAATCCCTAGTGCATGGTTCCCATCCTCAAGATCACTTCATGGAGTGCCAGCCATCAAACTGCTATGCAGGCGTGAGGGAGGAGCAAGGCAGGAGGGCGAAGAGTGGCGTATCTTCCAGCAAGCAGTGTCCCAGGGTGCCCCACACAGCGCTTCCACTCACACTTCAGTGGCAGGTGCTCACACTTAACTGAAAGCGAGGCTATGAAATGTAGTCTTCAGCAAGGCATGCCGCCACTCCAAAACAAAACGGGGCCTCTCACTGAAGACTTAGGGAAGATGGATGTTGAGTTGGTGTCACAAATACCATTACATTAGCACGGCTTTTGCAAGACACAGATCCATCAAAATGTTAAGTATTTATACTCTTTAAACCAAAAAAAAAAATTTTTAGAAATCCTTTCTATATATTAACTCTCACAGACACACATACATGCATTTACTGTAGCACAGCACTAGTTATAATATTAATAAATTGGAGGCAACTTAAATGTCCATCAATAATAGTCAAATTGTTCAAAACTGATGCATATGTTAAAATACTATGCAGCTATAAAAGAAGAATGAGGTGACTCTATTGAGATGGAATATGATGTATTATTAAAACAAAAAAAAAGTTGCAGAATATTATATGTTATAATAAGCATAATATCCTATTAATAGTATTTTATCCCACATGTCCCTGGAGATATATCAGAATCTATGTGGATAGAGAGGAATGAGCCTGTGTGATTTGAAAGAGCTCCCAGAAACTCTCAAAGAAAAAAGTCAGGGTTAATGACTGAGCTGAACCCCTGATGCAAATAAAAAGCTAGGTCTATGGTGAGAGAAAGTGGTGCCATCTCGTTTCTAGAAGAGTTCTGCTGGCACTAAATTTGCATCAAAATCTCAAGTGGGCCAATCAGGTGTAAAGCCTTTGTAGCACATCTCAATGGGGAAACTGGGGTGCTGCTGGCAGAATGGTGAACAGATACTCTAATGCAATACTCTTCTATAATAGCATTTGATCCTGATATTACATGGTTTTTAATGTAGTTGCCATTCACCAGAAGCAAAGGGCACTTTCCAATAATAACAAAACAACACACAAACATGCATTGGAAGGCAAACTGCAAAGCTTGGCAGACAAATGCCAGCACCAGCGACAAATGCAAGACTGGAAACTAAGCTCTGAGCCTGCTGCCCGGGCCCGTGCCCTCATTAAGAAAGTTAACCCCGTCCCCTGTGTGATAGCACACAGGACTTCAGGAATAAGTAACTACAAATCTCTTTTGGAAGAAGGAGTCATTAATTTAGGTTTTTAGGAATCTCATAGATTATGCAAAACTGAATAAAAGAGCACAATTAAAAATGACCAATACACAAGGAAACAACCTTAGAATTAAATTTAGCCTTACATGGCAGAAAAACCAAACAATGCTGGCTTAAACATTACACGATTTTGTTTGTTTTCACATAAAAGAAGTCAGGAAGTAGATAATTCAGGGCTAGTTCAATGCGAACTTACAGGGGACCTGTTTTCTTAAAGTCTGCAAGTCTTCCATGTTCTCAGTTATGACCCCTGTTCTTGTGATCCGGGGTGGCTGCTGGAGCTCTGGGTAGCCAAATGCCTGGCCACTGTGGAAGGAAGGGCATAAAGGGCTGCCTAGTCTCTTTAAGAACATATTCCGGAAGTTGCACGTAGTACCTCCACATACAACTCATTGGTAAAATTTTAATCTCACATCTAGAAGTAAAAACAAAAAGAAACAAATAAACAAAACTCCTAGGGAGTTTTAATTGGCCAGCAATAAGCGTGGATGAAGTTAGCATTTGCATTACTAGGAAAAGATGTGAGAATGGATACTCTGTGGACAATCAACAGTCTCTGACACGGTGAGTGTGTGGTAGGCTGAAAGATGGTCCCCCATATAGCAAAAGGGACTTTGCAGATGTGATTCAGGATCTTGAGAAGGGGAAATTATCCTGGATTAGCCAGGTGGATAGTATATGTAATCACAAGTACCATTATAAGAGGAAAGAAGAGGAAGATTTGATTATAGAAGTAGGAGATGTGACGATGGAAGCAAGAGGCTGGAGTCATGCACGGAAGGGGCCATGAGCCAAGGAATGAGGGCAGCTAGAGAAGGGAAGGGAATGGATTCTGCCCTACAGCCTCCAGAAGGACCAGCCCTTCCAAGACCTTGGCTTTAGCCCAGTGCTTTTGGACTTCTGGTTTCCAGGACAGTAAGAGAATAAATTTATATTTTGTGGTAATTTGTTATAGTGAGTAATAAAGAATGACAGCAGAAACAAAAAACAAATATTGCTCCCAAAAAGAATTCAGATGTTGTAGTGATCAGGTACTGAACATTTGAAAGAAAACCTAAAGATAATTTAAAGATAAAAAATATTCACTTTAAAAGTGTACATGGAAGAGACTATTATAAATGATCTGGAAATCAGAAATGAAATCCATTTTCAGAAATGAAACATTATAACCTTGGTATTAATAACACAATAGATGTGTTAAACTGCAGATTAGAAACAGGAATTCTTTCTGAAAAAAGAATTGGTAAACTACAGAAAAGAGCTAAAGAAATTATCCATGATACTAAACAGAGACATGGGGAGATAAAAGCACACTGACCGATCGGTTAAACAATATGGAAGATGAATGAGCAAATAGAGGACAGACAATATTTGAAGTGATCATGGATAATAATTTTCCAAATATGATGAAATTCATGAATCCACAGTTAGAGGAAGACCAACATATGTCAAGTAAATGCTCGGTAAATGTGAGGAGCATTTATTAATATTACTTTTATTTCTGGATATATCCTCCCTCTGTATTCACTGTGTGTAATCAGGTTCATTGATTATCATATGTCAGCATGTGATATCCTCATTTTCACCTCCACCTCCCATTGCATCTCATCTTTTATGCCTGAATCCTTATCCTCTCCTTCTCATTCTCCGTCATATATATAAACATGAGCAGTATCCAGGCTCGTCGGACAGGACATTTAAAAGCAGGTATATAGATGCCAAGAAGGGAATCCTAAGCATTAAGAGTCAGAATCTTCTTTGTATTAAGGCCTAGTAGATGTGGCTTTTGATCCTGAATGTGTTTAAATGGTTGTCTTTGGTCTTTTATGAAACTCTGAATGTGTAATGACTAAGTGAGGCATTCTGAGGGCTCCAACCAGGATATTCAACTTCAAAAAAATAAAATCAAGACACACCCTTCTGGAAAGATTTAGATGCTGATGGGGTCTGAATGTCTTGTGAAAAAGACTTCTGGAACTGAGGTTCTCAAGGAATAATGAATGCACAGTTGGTTAGGGCATTTTGACAAACTGCTAGAATCCTGGCAGCTAAAGTCCCAAGCTGAACCTGTCTGTTTTCATTGTGCTCTCGGGAGTGGAGAGAAATAAATACAAAGTCACCCTCTTACTCCACTTTCTTCTTTTTTTCAGCTCCAGCACAGCACAGGCTGATTGCATTTGACTCAGCAGCAAGGCATTTTGCAGCATGTTCTGGAGTGCTTCCAGAATTGTGGTTAGTTTCCTTGGGTGGAAACAGGGATGGAAAGAGGAGCTCATATCTAGCTATCTTTACTCTCCTCCAAATCCCTAACTCCCAGCAGATATGATCCATGGTGTGATGCCTAACGTGGTTCTTCTGTCCGTGGCTGTTGGCCCCCAGCCCTTTTTTAGGCTTTCGTCTTCCCTGGCTGCTGCTGTTGTATCATGTCATGGGTTGATTTGTGTTTCCCTAAAAGGATATGTGGAAGTCTGTGTTAGGGTTCTCTAGAGAAAGAGAACCAATAGGATATATAAAGATATATGGAAAGAGCTTATGAGGGATTGGCTCACATGATTATGGAGACTGAGAAGTCCCGCAGTCTGCAGTCAGCAAGCTGGAAGCCCAGGAAGGCCGTGGTACAGTTCCAGTCCCAGCCCGAAGGCCTAAGGATCAGGGGATACTGGGTCTGGAGGCTCAAAGACCAGGAGCACCAGTATCCCAGGACAGGAGGAGATGGGTGTACCAGCTCAAGTGGAGAGCATGTTTGCCCTTCTTTTACCTTTTGTTCCATTCAGGCTCCCAACAGATTGAGTGATGGTCATGCACACTGCTGAGGGAGCTCTTTACTCAGTCTGCCAGTTCAAATGCCAATCTCTTCCAGAAACACCCTCACAGATATACCAAGAAATAACATTTACCAGCTATCTGGGCACCCTGTGGCACAGTCAAGTTGATGCGTAAAATTAACCATCACAGTACCTTGGTGAATCCTCACAACATTATGAGTTGGGAGCAGTCATTAACCCAGTTTTGTAGAAAACAAAGGCTGAGGGTTTAAGTAGGTTGCCCACATTTGTCCAGCTATAAAGTGCTAGAGCCAAGATTCAAGCCAGGAAAACCAGACTCCAGGCTGACTGCGGCTGGCCCTCAAAATCTGTCTCAGCTGAGAGGTGTGCAGTAGCCTGTGCAGCTCTTCTGGAGTAAGAATCACCTGGGGAAGGGAGACAGCTACCAACACAAATTTCTACCCTCTCAGAAAGTTCCTTCCAGTAGGTCTGGAGTGGGGCCCAGGAGTCTGCATTTTAACCTAGAGGTTCAATAGGATATCTGCAAAGTTAGGAATTATAAGATAAGCTTATTTAAATAGTATTTTAATTACTAAAGAAGTTTCGGTACCAATTGCAATTTGGTGCAGGAGCTTCCCCCATACCGCCAAGCAATGCTCTGGACACCAGCTGGGTGTCCTGACAATTGACCAAATTCTGACACTATCCAGAGATAGCTTCAGATCTCACAGGTTGAGGGCTCAGTCTGACAAGATGCACCCCCCTCCCAACACACACATACATACTGCCCACTTCAATGCCAGTCACAAGTCCAGGTTATTATCTGTATTTCTGACCAAACAGCTATAGCTTAGAGGCCCCCACAACCCCTTCCTTGGGTTTGATTAATTTGCTAGAGTGAATTACAGAACTTAGAAAACCTACTTACTTACTAGATCAATGGTTTATTATAAAAAGATATAAGCCAGGAGCAGCCAGATAGAAGAAATGTACAGAACATGGTATGGGGGAAGGGTATGGATTGAATTCCCTGAGATAGAGATTCGGGTGCATGTGCTTTGTTGAAAGAGTGCTCTTCAGAACCAACCAACCAGCCAGCCAACCAACCAACCAAACAGGAAGCAGGGGAACAGAATTGGGAGAGGAAGAGTGAGCAAGGACACTGCCTGAGGTGACATGTACCTTGATTTGATCCACAGGGAGTTGACTCTGGAGTAGTGCCGTCCAACAGAAGTTACTGCAATGATGGGAATATTCTATATAACTGGCACCGTTCAGTATAGTTACCACTAGCTACATATGGCTGTCAAGCATTTGAAATATGGTTAGTATAACCGATGAGCTGAATTTTAAATTTAAATAGCCACATATGGCTAATGGCTACCATATGAGACAATGTTGTTCTCAAGTATAAAACTCAAAACAGAATTGATGTGAGGGGCTGGCCTCCTATGCTCGCATTGGCTGTGGCCACCCTCGCTTTGGTGGGAGGGCAGAACAGGGCGTAATTTCCCAGGCAAGGCTGTTGGGACATTCACGTAGTGGAGGGGTGTGTGCATTGGCCAAGTAAAGGGGAAGGGGGTGCACCACAGAGCCCAATGCAGGCTAGTTCTCACCTGGCCATCCTGACATTCTATTTCATCTCACCTCACAAATTTCTCCAAGAACTGAATTGTAGCCATGGAATAATCTGAAACCAACAGTTGGCCATGTACTTTATACAGCAGAATATCCTTCTTAACCCCTAGAGCTGTTGGTTCCTCTCCCACCTCCTTCTCAAATCTTCACTGGCAGTTATTCTATTGGTTTGCTGGTCTCAAGAAGAGGGTCATAATCTTTTGCATAAGTATGCAGAGATAATTTTTCTGTGGACTTCCAATTATCAGCTGTTTCAGCCATAGAAAATCTATTTGATTTTTTAATATCTCCTGATGGCTCGCTCAACAGCTCTAAAAAAGAAGAAAAGACAAAAACAACTTTGCCCTTTCTACACTGAAGTGTCATAGAAATGCAGTTATAAATGAGGAAACCTGGGTTCATGTTTTATTTATACCTATTACACATGATTCATGGTGTTGAAAAACATACATTCAGCTGAATTTATGCAGGAATTAACTTTGGGAGAGATTAATTTTGGATCTATGGCCCTTTCCTAAAGTATATCATCTCTATTCATAATCTTGGCTTGCAGACAGAGATGATAGTGAGGAAAAAAAAAAAAAAAGACAGAAAAACAGAAAAAAAATTAAAGAAAAAGATAAACTATAAACAAAACCAAAAATTTTCAAAAGGGAAATACATTCAGTCCTTAAAAAGAGGATTACAAGATGTTTTTAAAATTAGAATATTTTAGAGTTCATTGATACAGCCAGAATTTAGAATTACTCTAACTGCCCTTTCCATTGAGTTTGGACATTCAGTAGAGAGTTTTATATGAAAAGACATAAAACAGAAGAAAAAAAAAAAAACAAGACCTTGCACATATTAATATTTAATAATAATAAAGAATTCTGAAATATTTAACCAGCATTACACTTATGTCACCTATGTCACATCTTGATAGACTACCAGGTGAATGTGTTTTGTGCATGTGTGTGTGTGTGCGTGTGCGTGTGTGTGTGCTGGGAGAGGAAAGGATGGGAAGGAAAGGAATTTAGCTGTATTAAGAAAATCAAAGGGAAGCACAAAATAGAGCTTTGAGCCTCTTGGCAGTCAAGGGGAAAGGGGAACAATAGATTTCATGACTAATACAAAAAAGTGTATTATTTTGCCAAGAGGAACTAATTTTGTTTTTGTTTCAGACCAGTCTTCATTTTAAAAAGAAACAAACAATATAGTATATGATGTCTTTTTTTTTTTTAAGTTTTTTTTTTTTTTCTTAGACCCCAACTGTCTGTATTGCCTTATACCTGGCCAATTTCACTCAATGATATTACCGGCTGACACTGTGGTTATGACTCCTGGTCCTGAAGATGCTGTTTAGAGCTTATCACACCTGTCTCCTCCTGTTTAAACCTCAGGCCAGTCAGAGAGTCACAAGGTTGGGTAGAAGAGGAGACAAAGTGAGTTGTCGGCCACCGTTCCTGTGACAGATGACACCCTCTCCCCACAGCTGTTATGGTTTCTCGACTCTTCTTTCCTGAGCCCCCGACACTGTTATCACCTCGACAGCCATCCGGTGCCCAGAACCCCAGGCCATCTCTGGTGATGGGGTAAGGGTGCCATAGGAGGGTCATCAAAAGGATCTTCCTCACAGAAGGGGTCTTGTTTGTTAGTTTTTACATGAAAAAAAAAATGCAGGGGATTCTCCCTGGCTATGTATTTTACTGAACAAAAGCAGAGAGTATAATATTAAGTCATCGTCCTCTAGATTATCTATCTAACAGTGAGTGATTACTGTTTGCTTCTAGACTGTGTCCTAGGCAGTGACGTGATTTAGTCATGAACAGGAGAACACATGTCCATCCTTCGCCAGCACTCCACAAAAGCAATGCAGGAAGCTTAGTCAAGTGTGCAAATCTCTACTATGAGCTTTTCTGCTATGTGTGAAGGAATTACTGGCCCTTGAAAGCTATCACAAATGGATAAGGAGCAGGTTATAATGGGATTTGACACGAAGTTTTGAAGGAACTCACTCAGAAATGTGCAAAGTACAGCTTTAAAGGCACCATTTCAGGAGGTTAGGATTTGAAATTGTGTTGCTCTGTCTTGGCGTTCTCTTTCCATGGGCTTTTCCTTAGGACTTGCCGCAGAGTTCTTTCTTTTTTTCCCTTCCTTTCTCTCCCCAGTGTACATATGAAGGTTTGTAATGCTTCACGCTTGAAGTCTTGAGAAAAACTGAGTAAATTTAATATGACTGTTTTCATAGTCACTGGCTCCACATGCATTTGCTTGCTGTGAAGAGAAAAGCATGTGCGGGAAATATATTTCCCCTGTAAGAACGAATCTGTCTCAAGTATAATTGTTCATCTTTCTCCTT
>CM053515.1:64507953-64592004 GCA_028627145.1 Eidolon dupreanum
CCATAAACCTCTGCATTTCTAACTCCATTTCCATGTCTGCTTCCTGAAGGATCCAAATAACAAAGGTGTGACAATTTGCCTCGAAGCCTCATTATCACCTTGGTCTAGGACAAACTGTCAGGTTCTGATTTGTTCTGGGTGATAATTCAGTCTTCCCAGGTTTCAACAGTCTTCGTGGTAATGTTATGTACCCAACTCTCAAAGACAGTGCTCATTAAAGTCTGTGGACTGGTGTTAGTCCATGAACTATTTGTTATTACTTGTCTACAACAAGATGAGTGCAGAAATTGAAATGATCATTTAGCAACTTTTATGGGAATTCGGCACTGCTGCAACAACCGTAATCTGTGAACTGGTTTTCTTGAATGGGGTATGAATTAGTTTGGTTGTTGCTGAACTCACATGGTGAGTCCCGTGTTGTGTGATTTGTGCACTAATCATGTACAGTGAGACCACATTGCACCTTGTGATACTTTAAAATTAGTTTGGCAATTGTGACCCTAGAAATGTATAAAATTGCTTTGATCAATAGATCATTTAATTTTCAAGATAACTTTAAAGATTATTGTTAGAATTGGCAATTGATGAAGGAGTGAAGATGAATTTTGAAAACATATCATTTATTTCATTTCAGAGAAAAGTTAAAAATAAATATTATTAGTTGCTGAAATTACTTAAAAACTCTTCTTCCAAATATTGTATGTCAACTGTAATTAAAAAAAAAACAACAACCCAAAACTCTTCTTTCATTCCCATCGATTTATCTCTATGAGACTGGTTTCTCTATCTGTATAAAAACAAAAGAGAAACAGTTTAGATACATTACCCCCTACCAAAGCATTTTTAATCCAGTTAGGTTAGAATAACAAACAAGAAGAAAGCTCATTGCTGCGCAAAAAACTTTGGCTATTGACATACAGGATGTTTGTTCAAAGCTTTTTGCTAAACAATGGTTGTGGAGTAATAAAAAGTTTAAAATGTAAAAAATGATGTTTATCACTTATACTTCATTTTCATTGAACAATACATGCAATTTTTCTAATTTGTTTCATGTTTGTTCTGATTGTGTTTACTAAAATGTAACTATTTTTAATAATGAAAAAGCTGGGCTGGTATTTTACCTATCTTTCCTCCATTTCTTGAGTAATTCATTTTTGCTGTATTTTACAAAAGTATCTCTTACTGATAGATCGGAAAAATAAAGAACCTGTTTTTAATCACGGATAATTTGGGAAGCTGCTCTTTTGGAAGAGGCTCATTTTGAGAGGGACAATGGGAGTGTAGTAGGAACCAGTATCTAGGAATGAACTTAAGTGAAAGTTAAAACCTGAAAAATGCTTTAGTAACATTTTTTTTCTAGTTAAATACGCTCAACTTGTATTTGGGGGTGTTGGACGAATATAAAATCCAGAAAAAGGTACCAGAGTCTCGCACTAAACTCCTCTGCAACTTCGTCCGGAAACACTTTAAAGCACCACGTTAGAGAAGGGAGAAAAAAGGGGGGCGGGGCGAGGAGCGTGAGGTCATCTTAGAGCGCCGCTGGAGCTGTGAGCAGAGCAGGCGCTTTATTAACGTCACCAGCAAGCGACTGTTTTCCGGGAGACAGGAGTAGAAGGCAAGTGAGTAATTATTTCAAGCTGGGGTTTGAATTTTTTCTCGTGCTTCTGCATAAGTCCACTTTTCTTGGCCTGGGGTCCCTCTTTCATCCTTCCATTGGCTGTGAGGAGCGAGGTCGGACCTTGTTGCCTTTCGGGAGTGCGAGCCACCTGAACCTTGGGGACTGCATTGTTACAGGACCCCCACTTCTCGTTCTGTGGCTGCTTATAGGTTTTGGCTTACCTGGGCCCCTCACGTCTCTCTCTTGGTCTGGCCTTTCGCTTTTTTTCGTTTCTTTTTTTTTTTCTTTCTTTTCTTTCTTTTTTTTTTTTTTAAACACCTACAGCACCTGGTATTCCAAGGTGGTCTCCCATCCAAGTACTAACGAGGCCCAACCGTGCTTAGCTTTCGAGATCAGATGAGATTGGGCACGTTCAGGGTGGCATGCCTAGACTCTTCGTTTCTTAACTCCAGCTCTCAAATATTGGAAGGTGGAGAATCGAAAAACACATGACTTCACAATTAACTTTCAGAGCTGCCTTCAAACCTTGTTTAGGAGGAAGTCCTAAGGGAAAGGCATAGGGGATTAACTTTCCTGTGTCATCCAGTCTTATCATGCACATTCATGATCAGAACTGCCTGCCCTTTCTATATTAGACCACCTGAGACGGTGGACTAATTTCTACCTTCAGTTGCAATCAATAGTGGATAATTTCAAGAAAGTCGTTTTACTGTATGGCCCAGGAATGTTCACTGTGATTCAAACTTCTGTTCTTTGTTCGAAAAGATATTTAATGTCTTCTTGTTTGTTAACTGCAGTTCATTTTGTCTTAATAAAGATGTATCTGTCCCATTGAGATGTTTCCTGCCCACTTTTTAACCTATTTGGACTGTGATAGCAGTAGACTGAACTGAGACTTAACTGTATATTGATGTTGGATCTGAAAATAACCAGATAACCCTTACCGAAATTCAGAGACTCGTTTGTGATTGGTTGAAGTGATAGAACTCGTTTTGTTGAAAGATAAAATAATGACAGTGTGAACAGTGGTTTTTCAAAATAATCAAAACAATTCTCAGTCAAAAGATGTTACAGTTGCCTTCAAATACTTGTGTTGTATGTTATACAGTTCAGAGTTGATAGTTTTTCATAACTGCTTTTAACTTTTTAAATGGCTGTTCATATGTGTTATCTCAATTACTCACTCTTTCCAAACAGTCAACCCTTCAAATATGACTCTAAGTAGTCCACATTGGATTAGGGTATTTGATCATTTTATTATTACAAATGTATTGTGTGCTAATAGCTTTCTTTACCTATATCATTTAATCCACACAATAATCCTGTATGCTGTTATAATTATTTTAGAGATGAGAAAATGTAATAAGCAAATCCCGTGGTTTTAGAAGGCAGTTTTGCAGCTTTATATTTATAATTTTGAAAACATTTCAAATTAAACATTAAAATTAAACAATAGAAGTAAATTCATTGTAATCCAATGTAATTATTCATCTCAAACTTGAGTAGCCTCTTTATAAGTTATATCTTATTTTATTATTAGATTTTGGGATAAATTTGTTTTTATAGGTTTATCTTTTCCCAGGGATTTTACTGTAAGTCCGAAGGAGAATTACAGGTGTCACTAACATGAACTGTCTGCCAAAGACAGTAATAGTTACTGAGAGATTATTTGTACATTTCAATATTTTCTAAGATAATGCAGTGCAAAAAGTCATTACAGTAATAGAATTCTGGTGCAACATCTGCATATGTCTCTCTTAGTTCCAAAAATAATTATATATTGGATTTGTTCTCTAGCTTAGTTCATAATTATATATAACTACTTGTTATAGGGATGGAAACAGACTCAGAATGTACATTATCATATGTTTTTGATCCGTGTGGTGACTTCCTAATATTTTTAAGTCCAAACTCCAATCCAATATTAAGATTCTTCAAAATTTTGTTCTAGTTTATTTTCATTTGTTTTAATCAGTTAGCAAATAGTTACTAAATACCTAATATGTGGCAAGATATTGTGTTAGTCGTATGGAGATATAAATGTCATGCAGCATTAATCTTGCCTTGAAGGAATAGCCTTGTTGTTAAATAACCAGTGGAAAGTTCTGAGCAGAGGAGTGACATGATCTGATTCAAATTTATAATGGGATCATTCTGGCTGTCTTAAGAACAGATTGTTGGAGATAGGGAAGGAGAACTAATTAGGAGACTAATTAGGAAGGTGTTTTAGTAATTCAGATGAGATGATAGTGGCTTCACAAGGTGGAAAGAAGTGAATGTGGTGAGTAGTAGTTCAGTTTTGGATTGAGCAACCAGAAGGGTGGAATTGTCATTAACTGAGAAGTGGAAAACTATGGGAGGAGCAGGTTTGTGGGTGAAAGTTAGGAGTTCAGTTATGACGCGTTAAATTTGAGATGTCTGTTAGCATCCAAGTGGAGGTGTTGAGTAGGCAGTTGAGTCCGTCAAGTGTGAAATTCATTGGGGAGGCCATTGCTGGAAAAGAACATTTGGGAGTTGTCAGTGAGCAGATGACATTTAAAATCGTGAAACTGGAGATAATCACCAAAGAAGTGAATGTAAACAGAAAAGAGAAGTAGTAAAAGACCTGAGTCCTTAGGCATTTTAGCCATTATAGGTTTGGGGAGATGAAGAATCAGCAAAAGAGACATAACGAACAGCTAGTGAGGAACAAGGATGATTTGGAGAGTCTAGTGTTGTTGAATTCAAGGTGAAGTGGAGTGTTCTATTTTGTCAAATGTAGTTGATGGATCAAGTAAAATAAGGATTGACACCTTTGGATTTATCAAGATACACAAGACAGAGTATTATTGGTGGATATATGATTACTAAGTCTGGAGAACCTTAGGAGCAAAGAGGAAGAAGAGACTACTTTTGTTTGGGAGATATGGAAACCCTTTTATAGAAGAGGGGGCATTTGATGTGGTTTTTAAAGGATTGATAAGGTTTCACTAGGCCCAGAAGTAGGGGAGGGGTATCCAAACAGAGGAAGAAGCCTCACTTCTCTTCCTTCAAGGCCATACCTCCCAGTCAGCTGGTTTGAAGATGCTTTTGCATGTCCTTGTCTTTCTTCTGTGCCCACTAGCCAGTTCCTCGTAACCATTCTGGTTCCAGGCCTATTGAACACTGCTAAAGAAGTTCACAAGATACAAATTAATGCTACCCAGCCTCAATTGGGTCCTCTTTCAATTGCCTGACAATTCCTTTATCTCTTCTCTCTTCCTTCTGTCAGTGAAGAAGGCTGATAGGAAAGAGTTGATTTATTTGAAATACGATTTTGGAGGATGCCTTGGACCACCAGAAAGACAAACAAGTTGGTCCTGGAGCAAATAAGCGTGCAACAGTGCTGAAGGCAAAAATGACAACTGAAACTGTTCCACTTTGGACATATCATAAGGAGAGTTCTTTGAGAAAGACATTAATGTTGGGAAAAATAGGAGGCAGCAGGAAAAGAAGACCAAATATGAGGTAGATTGAATCCATAAAAGAAGCCAGGGGCATGAGTCTACAGGAGCTGAGCAGGGCAGTTAAAGACAGGACACTGTGGACATCACTCATTCTCAGGGTCACCAGGAGTTGGGGCCTTTAAGAAAACATATGCATATACAGATATGCCTCCACACTCATATGTGTTTTATTTCTTAAAAACAAATGGATGTATTATATATCCTGTTCCTAAATTTTTGTTTACTATGGTATATCTTAGGAATCTAAGCTCTACATATTTTTTCATTGCTGCAGAGTTTTTATATTGAATGAGTATATCATAATTTATTTAACTAGTCCTTGTTAATGGACACATAAGTTGTTTCCTGCTTTAAAGTTTTAGTGTTTTAAAGAGTGTTGCAGTGAATGTCTTTGAACATTATCTTGTGGGAAAATAGACATTCTGAGAAGTTAAATTGCTGAGTCAAAGAATTTAGACATATATAAATTGAAATGTAGTACTTCAGTTTTGAAGTATAGTGCCAAGTTGCCCCACAAAAATGCTCAGTTTACACTCCAATTAATAGTGAATGAGAGGCTGTTTCTTTTCACCTCTGCCCATACCAGGTGCTATCAATCTTTTAAATTTTTGCTTGTTTGACATGAAAAATGGCATCTTGTTACATTGATTTATGTTTCTGTAATTACAAGTAAGATTGACTAACTTTATGCTTATTGGTCATCTGGATTTCTTTATGTGTGAACTGCAGATTTTCTTCATTTTTCCTTTGGGTTGTTGTGTTTTTGTTTTAACTTGATTTGTAGAGGCTCCTTTTATCTGTCTTTATGTTGCAAATATTTCCCTCTAGTTTTTCATTTGATTCTAAACTTGATTTGTTGGTTTATTTATTTATTTCCTCATGCATACATTTTTATAAGGGTCAGGTAAAAATGTAAGACATCAGGATTTCTTTTTGTGGGTAAGGAAATTTGTGACATTCTTAATTAGACACCCTTGAATGTCAGCCTTTGTTGGAAGTGTAACACAAATGTCATTTGAAGCTACAGGCTTTGTCTTGTTTTCATGAGTTTTGTTTATCAACTGTCATAGACTTGGTAGCACCCAGTAACTTACCTTTCCACTCACTCCAATTATATTTGGGATTGAGGTGAGATGTAATTGAACTGCTTAAGTATTCTAGAGTATATATTTAGATATCCCCCAATTTATGAACTGAGTTGTATTCTAAAAGTTAATTTGTGAATTAGCTATCTAATTTTACTATGGCAATAATGTACATAGGTTTTTAAAAAAAAGCAAATTCAAGATGTTATGTAATTTTAACCCTATGTATTTTAAGTTTCATTTTTAAATTATAGGGACATTTTCTGATATAATACTATTTCCATAGATGACAAAATTATCAATAATTTCTTGGAGTCATCTAATATCCAATTCATGTTTAAATTTCTTTCTCAAAAATATCTTTTTACACTTGGTTTTTACACAAGGTCTCTGCATTCCATTTGGTTCTTATATTTTCTAAGTCTCCTTATTCTTCCTCTATCTTCCCTCCCTTTTCTTTATTTTTTTCTTCATGCCATTTACTTGTTACAGAAACCAGGTCAATTGTTTCTACAGAGTATTTCTCATCCTTTTATCTGTTGGTGATCATCACCTGAATCCATAATTTTATTAGGGGTTGCAAAATGGCATTTTGAAAAAAAAGTTGTCATTTCTTCCACATTGTGTTAGCTGAAATTTGAAGTCTAATTTTATTACTTGGGAAGCTGACAATCAAGAATAACAAAGCTGCTGTGGGAAAATGCTGCCAGAACAGCAACTTGAGATGCCAGGAGTGTACCTTTCTCTGCTGCAGTTCTGGTGGCTTACAGGTTTGTGATGGTCTTCTTGATGTGTCATCAGCTTGGCTAGGCTGCAGCCTCCAGGTGATCAGTGAAACACCAATCTAGGTGTTGCTGTGAAGATATTTGTAGATGTGATTAAAATACACAGTCAGTTAACTTTAAATTAAGGAGATTATGCTAGATAAACTGGGTGGGACTGACTCAATCAGCCTAAAGGCTTTAGAAGCAGAACTGAGGCTTTTCTAACAAAAGAGAAATTCCACCTCTGGATAGCAGCTTCAGCTTGTAGCTGAATGCTAGCATGCCCCCTTCCTGGAAGGCCTGCTCTGCAGATTTCAGAATTACTTAGCTCCCACAATTGAGTAAAAACAGTTTCTTATAGTAAATCTCTTCATATATATCTCCGACTGGTTCTGTTGCTCTGGGCAAACCTGTCTAGTACCAGGATCAACTCCCCTGACTCTCCTGTTCTCTGACAAAAGGGGGTGAGGGATGGTGCTGAGTCAGAGGACCTACTTCGTTTAGTGTTACCATATAATGAGTGGCTCAGACTGTGACTTTTGAGAGAGGAATGGGGAGCCGAGCAGGTGGTGGGTAGAAGCAACAGGTGTAAACTGGCACTGTCCTGGGCAAATTGAGACATAGAATCATTCTGCATGTAAGTCACTGGTGAAACGACATCAATATGACACAGCCCCTTCAAGGAGCTTCGTCAAAGGGAAGTCAGGTAAATCAGCGGATGTTACCAGACAGTGTGTTTAGTGAAATGAGGCTTGTAGTGATGTTTATCCAGACAGAATGAGAGGGTGGCAGAGGTTAGAAGGTGAGAGTAAGTGAGCATGGCACATTTGGAAAACTGCCGTCGAGGCTATAACCTTAGGATTGAAAGAGGGGTGCCATGAGAGATGAGGTTAGTGAGACAAGTAAGGGCCACATCCTAAGGGCCTTGGCATCCATACTGCGGGATTTGGAATTTATCTTCAAGGTGGTGGAGAGCTACTGCAGAATTTCAAGCAGGGTTGTACCATGGCCAGACTATTTTAATAGAAAAAATCTTATTTTGTAACATTCTTAAATTGAGAGTAGAGAAAAGTTAACAGTAGGAAGACTACTCAGAGGCTCTTGAAATGATCTAGTCAGTGAGAAGGAGGCAAGATTGTGGTATAAGGAGACTGAGGCAGCCATATTGACAAGGCTGATTGGATTTGGGCGCAGGAGAAAGGAGTGAGGGGTCATTTCCAGATTCCTGGCTGGACTAACCTCCCTGAAGTAGAGAACTGAGCAGTGGTAAGGGGATGACTTCAGTTCTGCACGTGATGCTGTGTACTCCTCCTTTTCTCCTGTGGGTACTCTGGCTTCCATAACCAGTGAGAGGAGGGAAGGAGTGGAAATAATGTCCTGAAGGGATTTCTGGGAAGGGTTTCCCCACCTCTGCCCCTTAGTGTCTGCCAGATTTTACTGAAGGATGAAGAGGAGCACATTTACTCATGCTCTGTTCCACCTTTTCACTTCTGCAGCTGGTGCTATAGAAGGAGTAGGTGGAGGGGTGAGGAATACCTTATAGAACTCTGGAGGGGAGTGAGGAGCAGAGGTGTGTGAATTCTTTCTCTTTTGGCATTTTACCTTATACAACCTTGGGCAAGTTATCGAAACTCACTGTGGCTCAGTTTCTTGTCTGCAAGGAGTAGATGAGTTAATGTGTGTGGTGTGCTTAGAATAGCACCTGGCTGGTAGGGAGTGGTGTTGAAATGTCTGCTATTGCTGCTAATACCATACATTCACTGCTTCATCCTGGGGTCCCAGTAACAAAGGAAACAGAGGGATGTTTCTGTAGCTCCCCCTGCGACTTTTCCTGTGGAAGGAACCAATATTCAGGGACTGTCTATGTAAAATGTTAGAAGAAATAATTTGAATTGGGGGAATTTCTGATAATAGAACCTTTATGTTTTAGTCTGCCTTGCCTTTATTACTTAGTTAGGTAAAAGGCAGGTGGTTCAGTTCAGGTTTAATGAGGATAATTATTCTTTCTTCCTTGCTTTCAGTGTTCACCTTAACCCATTTTAACAATAACTACTTGTTTATTGGGGCTTAGGGACAGGGAATAATTGCAGGAAAAATCCACATTATGATTCTAAAAAGGGAAAATATTTCTAACAGAAAAATTGGATGAAAAATTAACATTTAAATAAAGGTCTTTTTATGTTTTTTATACTTGAGTATTTGTTAAAAGCCAAAATACTTTGCTAAAAGATGCCTTAAAAAAAGGTATCTTGATTACTTATTTTTATTACACATTTAATACATGCATTTTGAAATAAAACTTAAAGAACGAAGATTTAAAAAATGCGTCTGCTTTGATCCTACTCCCTAATCCATGCCCCAGCTCAGAGAGAATGTCTATATTTTATGTCTTCTAGATCTTTTTCTATGTAGCTACACAGGTTTTTTTAAAATGAATGGCATATGTTAAGACACATTATATGTTATATACAATGTTCTGTGGCTTTTCTCACTACTTCTCATATTACCACATAAAGATTTACTTCTTCATTTTTAATATACTTTTGGATGGATATGATATAATTCTTTTAATTATTTCCCTCTCGATGAATATTTAGATATTTCCAGTATTTTGTTAGAGGTTATTTATTCAGCATGTTTATTGAATGCCAGACAGTGCTAGTGAACAAAATGTAAAAATTCCTGCCTTCATGTAGTTACCATCTTTGGAGGTGGACAGACAATGAATGAAATAAATACATCAGATGTTATTGAGGATTTAGAGGTAGAGAAAGAGATAGGGAGTACAGGACATGAGGAGTGGGGCATGTATATTAAAATAGGGTAGTTGGGAAAGGTTTACCAATAAGTAATATTTAAGTAAAGAACTAGCAGGTAGTCATAAGCTCTGAAGCTATTGGTGGTAGAAGAAAGGAGGAGAACATTCTAGGAAGGGGAGAAGAAGCACGAAGGTCCTGGGGTAGGGGTACGCCTGATGTGATTGGTGAGGAGCAATGATACCATTTGTGGCTGCAGTGAAATGAGGAAGGGGAAGAGTAGGAGCCGCAGAGGTCACAGAAGGCAGCAGAGAAGGCAGATTGTATTGAACTTTTTAGGGCATTGTGAGGACTTTGACTTTTACTCTGAGTGAGGTGGCAAGCCTTTGGAAGTATATGAGCAGACGTATGACATAATCTTAGATTTTGAATGATCACTCTTTCTTGATGATGAACTATTGGGCTGGAGACATGGAGGCCATCCATATAGGAGGCTACTGCAACAGTCTAGGCAAGGCACAAAGATGGCTTGGACTGGCTTGGACCAGGGTGGTAGCAGTAGAAGTGGCAAGATGAGGCTAGATTCTGAATGTGTTTTAAAGATAGGGTGAGAGAGAAGAGTCAAGGACCACTCTGAAATTTTAGGAACAATTGGAAATGTGGAGTTACCATGGAATTAGATGGGAAAGACTGCAGTAGACAAGATTCGGAATTCAGCTTTGGGCACATTATGCTTTAGAATCTGTTAACATCCAGCCACAGGTATTGAGCAAGCGTTGGAAATGTAAATTTGGAGTTCAGTGAGGAGGTCAGACCTGGAGATACAAACTTGGGAATCATCACTTTATTAATGAAATTTAAAACACCGAGCTCACCTAGGGAGTAAATAGAATAAAAGAGAATCAAGGACAGTTCTTGGGATACTTCAAGGTTAAGAGGCTGAGGATATGAGAAAGATGACCAAGAAATCAGCTGGTGAGGTGGAAAGGAAACCAAGAAAATGGATGCTCTAGAAACCAAACAAAGGGAGTCAAGGATGTCAGATGATGAGAACTGAGACTTGACCACTGACTTTAACTGTAACTGTGTGTGTGACTTTGACAAGAACAGTTTTGAGTAAGAAATAGGGGGCTTGTTTGTAGCAGATTTAAGAGTAGAGAGAAACTCTTTAGAGGAGTTTGTTGTAGAAGGGAGGTAGAAAATAGGGCTTTTAGCTGGAGTGGGATATGAAGTCAAGATGTCTCATTTGTTTCTTGTCTAAGATGGAGAAATAAAATGTTGAGCTTTATGGGTAATGATCCAGCAGAACGAAAATAGATGAAAGGGAAAGTGGGGGAAATTCAAAGAGTTTGAGGAGTCTCATTTTGATGAATTTATATACACATCTACAAGGATTTCTTTAGATTCTGAAGAGGATTTCCTGAGTCATGTACATGTAAAAAATCTGTACTGACTTATATTCTACCTTCAGTGTATACCTTTCTAATATTGAACTTTGATAATCTTTAAAATTATTGCCAATCTGATGGCTGATAGCTTATTTTAATTTGTTTTATGCTTTGTAGGAACTCTGTGTAATCTAACTAATCCTTGTTATATTTTGGCAAATATTTTTTCCTAGGCTGTTTCTTTTAACTTTGCTTACGTTATTGTATAGATGTTTTTTCAGTTTTTATGTAGTTAAGTCTGTCAGCCATTTCCTTTTATAGCTTTTGGATTTCATTTGGATTATATAAATATTTTATATACTCTTTTAATATGTTTATTTACCTTTTAAAATTCATCTGGAGTTTATTTTTAAGTGTGTTATGAAATAGGTGTCTAAGTTTTCTATCTTTTCCTATGTTCTTAACCAGTTAAATACCATAAGAATTAACTGTTTCTTGAATGTTTGGAAAAAATTACCTATAATAGCTTCTAGGCTTGGATCCCTTTTGGAAGGTAGATGTTTCAACATCTTTTAAATTTTTTTTCGTGTGATGAATAGTCTGTTTGGTTTATGTACTTCTTTTTAGGTTAGTTTTGCTAAATGATTATTTTTTCTAGCACCTCATTCTTTTTATCCATATTTTCCAGTTTATTGGTTTATGGTTTTATATGAAGAGAAGAAATACTGAGTCATTTCTCTATCTGCAGTATAGCCCTTGTACGTACATCTTTATCTTGGCTGCAGATGCTGGAGTGGTCTTTTCATAGCTCCAGAGATTGGGTTAACTGTTTTTAGTTCTCATGGCCCAGCACTTACTGCCCTTCATCTTGGGGTTATTTCTAGATTCTCCCCTTTTGTTCGTAAGGAGTCAGAGGCTTCTTGGCGTGTTTCAGTCTGATCCAATTTTCTCTTTCGCTCACACAAATTTCTACTGTTGAGGTCCGCTGATGGGTATGTGCCCCTCTGAGTTTCCAACATTACTATGGGCTTATTTTTATATTTCTTCTATCATTTGGGAGAGATTTTTGGAAGGGATGAGAGGCAAATACATATTTTTAGTTAGCCTTTTGAAATAGGAAGGCACAATTCTTCTCCCGTGTGATTTTCTTTTATCATAGTTCTTTAATTGCTGGTTGCACAATAGTTGGACAGCAACTTTACAGCACAAATAGGGATAGTCAGATGGACTTCACTTTTTTTTTTTTAAACGAACCCAGATGTCTCAGTGGAATATATACTCTTTGAATAGAAATGTTGATATATTGTGACTAAATATTCAAATAGTACTTTTTAAACTTAAATGACAGTCATAACATTTAGAACTATAGAGGTCTTTACAGATCATTAGACCAACTGCCTTATTTTGTGGATGAGGTGTTTGAGACCAAGTGACATACAGTGATTTATCTCAGGTGACAGTCAGTGATCAAGCAAGACAAAAAGCCCAAATCTTTTTACCTCAATTCTGCAGTGCTATTTGCTGTTTTATACATTCTTGCTGTTCTGTTCTCCTTAGCTATGTAATGAAAGAGGTATTTTTAACTAATAAAATTTTTTTTTAAACCTAAAGATGGTACACATGCTTAGAATTGCTTCTGAAATTTGGTCTTAGATAACATGAAATAAGTATTATGATATAAATGTGAATTTTAAAAGAATGGACTGTCAAGGTATGCTCTAGCCTAAATGAAAACCATATAGTTTATTTCTCCCAAGTTTCCTCTTTTCTGGTTCATGTGATTTGTGAACTCTTAGAATTTCTTATTACTATTTTAAAGAAACCTAAGGAATGTTCATAGAAATATAAATATAAACATAGGCTTGAAAATGATTTTAGTGATTAAAAATCATAAGATATTTTAGACCTAGCATTTCTCATTTTTTAGTTTTATATACCATGCTGCTAGATCAACACTTAAATTTAGAAGGGCTAAAATATATAAACTTTAAAAAAAAAAGAGTTTTGCTTATCATTTTTTCAGCAAGCATTAGGGGATATACTTATGACACTTCATTCCTTTGCTTGGTCTTTAACTTAAACAAAGTTTTTTAAATATAGATTTTGATTATTGATATTTTATGTTTGGCAGTCATGTCTTTATTTCTTGAAAAGCACTGAGGATTTGATATGTGTACATTAGTTGACTGGGTGGGTCTGTTCCTCCCTCACTTCGCTCCCAATCCCATCATCCCTAAGCAACATAAGAAGAGGGGAAATTTAAATGTACTTGCTCTAGAATTATATTCTAAGTTTTGTTTAATTATCCTCAGGTTTTAACTCTTTTAGCACTTTTGAAATACATGTGACATATATATATATATATGTCACATATATTTTATAGATATTATATATATGTATATATATAAAATATTTTGTATATATATATATATTTTTGGTAACCTGAAGAACAGTCTCTGTCTCTAATATGAATTTTAAGAATTTACTTTTTTTTTCTAGTTAGTCATAATGGCAGGAGAAGAAATTAATGAAGACTATCCAGCAGAAATTCATGAGTATTTATCAACATTCGAGAATTCTATTGGTGCCGTAGATGAGATGCTGAAGACCATGATGTCTGTTTCTAGAAATGAATTATTGCAGAAGGTACTTGAAAAATGTAACTTGCAAAACCGAGTGCTGTGTTAGAGAATATATAGAAGAAGTTGATTAATGATATATACTCTTTTCCCTCTTTATTTCAATTTTATAAGTGTTGTTTGGGTATTTTTAGGGGGTAAAACAAAACAAAACAACTTTAGGAAATATTTCTTAACTATTATTTTGACTTGGTTCTGTAGAAAAAGGAGCACTTCTTTTCGACAGGCTCTATCTTTGACCTTTTAAGTATTACAATGATGTTATCAGGGTTTCTGGAAACCCTATAGAACAAAAAGAGTAAATTGACTTTGACAGTCGAAAACAAATCTCATTATGTTTCTTCTGTCTTTGGTATTGCCTACACATTTTAGCCTGCTTCTTATACATAAATGCATCATGTACAATGTTTATATTGATAAATTACTTTTGACATACAAAGCACAGATTGTAACTCCTGAAATTAAAATAATTCAAAAGAATTTTTCTTGGATTATACACATTCCTTGTCTAATTAAAGATGATACCCTGAATTGAAAATTTGCGGCCAAAAATCACTGGTTAACAAAACTTCTTCATTTTGAAAATTATTTCCAGATCATTTGGTTATTGGATTATGGGAGTGAAAAAAAAATTTTTTTTGATACCTTCCTTGGGCTTGGTGAAAGTTTAAAATATGATATGATGGTGCTCAGAGTTTGCATTTCTCTCTCTCTCTCTCTCTCTCTCTCTCTCTCTAGTTGGACCCACTTGAACAAGCAAAAGTGGATTTAGTTTCTGCTTACACATTAAATTCAATGTTTTGGGGTATGTATATTACTTTGGAGTTAATTAGAAAGCAAATTACTGTGTCAAAGGTGATTTATTTTTTAAAATGCTAGCAATTTATATACAGTTATACTTCATGGCAGTTTTAATAGTCAGATGTTTATTTATTTTAAATTAGAATACCAGATGCCTATGAGCCACACATACATTTATTATTACTTAGAGATTGAATAATTTAAGATTTAATCTATCGTTTGTGTGACTTCTTTTTTTGTGAGTAACTAGAACTTCTTTAATTAATGCTCTTAATTAATACATACACCATTTTATTCCATGAACTCTTTCTCTTGTAGTTTATTTGGCCACTCAGGGAGTTAACCCTAAGGAACATCCAGTAAAGCAGGAACTGGTAAGATTGCAGTGGGTTTCTTTTTACTTCACACGTCTGTCTGTGATAGTGTACCTGAAGTTAAGTCACAGTAATTGTGGAGAACAAAATTATTTAAAGTTGACATTATGAAAGTGAGTCAGATTTCATCATGTCTTTAGTTTTTGTTTTTCTTACCTTTGTTAGAGAATTGGTATTCCATATATTACATAAATCTCTGGTTGGGAAAATGTTACCATTCTAGTAATTATTTATAACTTCCATATTATTTTTCCTATAAATTCTTGAAATCCTGTTCATCTCTATAACTGCCTTAAAAAAAAAAGTCTTACACAATTTTTAAAAGTATATTCTAGTTGATTTACTAGCAAAGACGGGAAAGTTTCTCCCCCACCTTTTCAATTCTTCCATTAATTCATTTTCTCAGCAGTAAAGAATCCAGTTCAGCAACAAAGCTAAAAGCTTTTTTGGCACCAGTTGTATGTGTACTGTCCAGTAATTCCACATTAGTGACATATTTACAACCTGTAATAAATCTTCTAGGTTTGTCTTTGTATTCCATTTAGATGTATAAGTACAGTATATAAGGCCTGGTATCTTAGAGTTTTTGCTGACTTCAGAAATTAAATCAAATCATTCAATTTGAAAGAGAAAAAATAGAAATCATACTTATGGTTATCTTCTTGTCTAGACTTTATGAATAAGAATATTAATAAATTTGTTTATAAAATATAAGGTAAATATATAAGTGAAATAACACTTGACACTGTATTATTGTTCTCAAGTCATATGGTAGTTGATGTATATGTTATATACAACTTAGTAAAGTACTTGGTCATTTATTTTTAAAAAATGAGCAAACTAGATCTGTTGTCTTCATTTTCTTAATGTGTAGGCTAAGACATTTTCTTCTTTTAAAGTTCTTGGAGGACAATAACTTAACTTTATTTTTAAATACAGGAATTGTGAAAAATACTTAAAGCAAAAATATAAAGCATATGATACCTAGATCTTGATTCGAGCAGTGATACTGACTTTCAGTCCTAAGAAGTATACATTGTGGCATCTGTTTTCAGCTTTCTAATATGAACTTTACATTTATACAGTTTCCCGATTTTCCTTTAACAGGAAGTAATTTGGAATATTTTAATATTTGGTTCTGTCTTTGGAAAAAGATAAACTCATCTGTCTTCTTTCTCCCTCAGAACCTACTTTATGGAGGAGTACATTCATATTTTGGACAAGAGTTGACAACTAAAAAGCATACAAACCTGTTCTTCTTTTCTGACCCTATGACAGACATCACTAATTGATCACAGAGTTAGTGTGTGAGACATATATCATGAATGGGGAGAAGCACTGAAAATAGTTTACTCATTCAACAAATATTTGAGTGGCTGCTAAGAGCCAGGCATTATTTCCGAGTGAGGTGATTTCTTCAGTGAATAAAGCTTGTAAATATCCCTGCCCTTGTTGTGGCAGATACGAGACTATCTAGTGGAGGGAGACAAACGATTACCATAATACAACACACAGATAATAAATAGATATGAATAGATAGTATGTTAGAAAGTTGTATGTTACAGGAAACAATTTAAATAGAGCACATAGCAGGGGGGATTAGAGTGGCTGGGTCTGACTGTGGCTTTGAATGATGGCATCAGGTCCTGTTACCCAGGTGAACATTTGACTGACTGGAAGGAAGGGAGGGGATGGCTGTGCAGGTGTTTGAGGAAGGTCTTTCTAGGCAGAACAGGGGTGGGTCTGTGTTGGGAGGACTTCAGCTTTTACTCTAAGAGAAGTAGGTGGCCACGAGAGAGTTTTGAGCAGAGTTGTCAGTCTTTTACAATTAAAAAAATTCTGTGGTTCTGCATTTTTTGTGCATGTTTATATAACTTGATTATTTTAATGAAACCTGCTTTTTAGCAATGATCCATCATTTACTGTGCTATTTTGTGACTCTCATCACCTTTATTTCTCCAATTGAAGTATAGAATAGTCCTTTATTCCAATTAGTAGTCTCAGAAGATTTTAATGGTATGGCAACCTATTACATTTCTCATCTTGTTAAATCTGTTTAGAACTGTATATGTCATTAGAAAAATATGTGCCTATCAAAATCACAGTTATGAAATTGAGTAAAAGGTCTTATATTTTCATTCTGCTTATTTTAATTGTGACACTAGAAAGTAACATAAAAAAAAATCGCGCTTCATTCATTTCTTGTTTAGAAAAATTTTACGAGTTGAGTTTGTATGTTACAAGTATATAAGAGCTCTATTTTATATTGTAGACTTCAGGTAGTAAGAGTTAATATATGGATTTAGGTTAATGCTAAGTAAAGAATGTATAAACACATCTATAAACAGGTCAGTGCTTACCTCTGTATTGATGTCTTAGTCTAGTTCTCTCTCTTTTGAAACACTCAGAACACTTCTGAAATGGCTTTAATGTCTGTATTCCCCCAGACTGTGAATCCCAGGAGAGCACAGAGCAAGTTTATCCTGTTTCCTTACACTTACTAGCTCCACTCAACAGGCAATAAATACATACCTATTGAGTTTAACTGAGGGATAGTATAATAAACTTCGTGGTGGCGAGCAGCTTAGTAAATCTGTTGCCTTTCTTCTTCTTCTTTTTTTTATCCTTAAGGAAAGAATCAGAGTATACATGAACAGAGTCAAGGAAATAACAGACAAGAAAAAGGCTGGCAAGCTGGACAGAGGTGCAGCTTCAAGATTTGTAAAAAATGCCCTCTGGGAACCAAAACCGAAAAATGCATCCAAAGTTGCCAATAAAGGAAAAAGCAAAAATTAACCTTTTGGTTTTGATGTACACATATTCAAAATAGATGATTTTATTGTTGTACACAAAATAGATGATTATGTGGCAATGCAAAGTTTAAATGTATTCCTTATTGAATTCATTTATAAAATTTACATTTAAATTTGTAATGCTAAATACTTTTATCCCCCAGAAAGATTAAGTTATCTTTATTGATTTTCCTATAGAGTACTATGAAGTTTTTAACATTGTGGTACATTTTATATTTATAGTTTACCATCTTTCTTGACAGAGCAACTGTGAAATTTAAGTTAAATGTTCTTTGTAAACATTTGTTTATTTTGAGTGAATAATGACTTTATGAAGTATGCTATCTGAAGGTTGAAGTTATAAATACATCTGTTTTCACTATATATAAGGAAAAACGAAATGGCTTGAAGGTCCCATTTTTTTCTTGTGTAGTTATTCGACCATATTTTCATGATTTTAGAAATTGCTTGTTTTGATATTTGAAGTGTGGCTTTAACACTTTAAGATTGTACTTTAAGTTTGGCACTTTGCCTCTGTGTCCCATTTAAAGTAAAATATTCTCATTAACTTTAGATGGGAAATGAGGTTCTATATTAATGGCTGAATTTTGGCATAATGGCTATATCCTATCAATAAAGGCTGTAAATGTTGCTTAGCTGACCAGTTTATTTTTCTCTTTTGAGTAAACTATCTCTTGAAATTAGGAAGATAGGTTTTAAAAATCATCAGTAATATAGAAATTTGTGTTTTTGTTCCTGATGCATAGTGCCCACAGTTCTCTCAGTCTCACTTTTCCAGATTGTTTGATTACATGTTTCTGAGGGTACATCATGTACATACAAGTGTTTGGAACAATGTTCTATGTTACATAATGCCACTCAAGCAGAGGAGAAATCCAAATGAGATTACATTGTATTTATATTCTGATTTATTTTTCTAGAATATTTGTTACAGAGAATTCTATGTATTAAAATTATTTTTTATGTCTAACCCATGAATTTTAATTATATTCCCTAACGCTTTCAGTCTTTGAATCCACATCATTATGTGTAGAAATGCCAAGTACAGTAAAGTACTTTAATTTTTGAAAAAGAAGTTGTTAAAATTTTCTGTGTGATTAATTCTCCATAAGTAACCTTGAATAAATGGTTTTCTTGATTTATGGTAGCATGTATTGGAAATGGTCTAAAATATAATGGATTTTATAAAACATATTGAACTCTTTCTATGACACATGAAGAGGAAGTCACTGATAGAAGCAGAAAGTCTTCTGGCTCAGATGTCAGACAATTTTTGAAGTGGAAGAAAATTTATAGTTACTTCACTCTTTTTTTCATTTTCATTCTCTCAAATTTTTGGCTTTTTAAAAAAGTAATTTCTTTATGAGAGAAATAAATTATTAAAATCAAGTGTAGTATACACTGGCCTTATTTATTGCAAAGAAATTTATAACTTGCATTTCCATATGTTTTCTAATTTCATAAAGAAAAAAAGTTAAAAATGTCATACAGTTAAAGAAAATCATTAGCCAACTTATCGGTTTGTGAAAGTCCAACTCTATAGTCTGTTAAATTTTTAGGAGCTTCTTACATGAATAAGTCAGTCTTTATTAGTAGAAATAAAAAATAGTTTGAGAATATTCCATTTTAGTATATGTAACTTTAAATACTTAGCACGTAATAAGGAGCTGAATGGCAATAGCGCATTAGGTACTTAATTGTTTATTCATTTCACAGATATTTAGTGACATTTACATTGTCAAATACTGTGCTAGGTTCTAGATAAGACCACTCCAGCCTTTTATTCTATTTTTATAAAGTGTTATGAAAAGAAAAATCTTTTTGTCCAATTCAGTTTTTCAGAGTTACTAGAAAATTTATGACAAATTGTGCTCATTAACCTTAGTCAGAACCATGAAGGGTGAAGGGTTGATCTCTGACGGTGGTGCGGTTATTGTTAGCACGGTTCGTTCTGAATGACAGTCTGCTATACGTTTCGATGTTAATTACACCTTTTATTAATCTCTTTGGGAATTAACAAGTTGGAGAGGTTATAGCTATAGATATTTTTAAGGTTAGCATTATAGACTATTAATCTAATACTAAATAATGAGATTTTGTCTTCTAATATTTTAAGTACAATTTTCTTCTTGTTCATAGTTGCAGGATGGGAATTCATTTTAGTAAAGTAGAATATGTTAAGAGGAAAATTGAAGCTTGAATTATGATTCCTGGAATTAGGAGGTTATGGCAAGTTGATTGGTTTTTAAGATACCCTGCAGATTAAAAAATTGTTCTACTTAGCTATTAGAAATGAATTGGCATTATTTCTAAATAAGGCTTTGAAAATTGGCTACAAATGTAGGAAATGCTTCAAAAATGGGTAATGTATTGAATATAGATACATTTTTCTTAAGTAGGTCATTGGAGAAAAAGGTGCTTTAGGAATCAATTATGACACAGTTGAACTATAATTTTATGCAAAAAATTATCAGAAATTCTGGCTTTGCAAAGTGACATTAACTGAGAAAGATTTGAACAGTGATTCTGACTGTCATGTAAGAGCTAAGTTTGATATATAAAGAGAAGAAAAAGAAGCACTGGCATCTCCTTTTCTTCCTTCATGGCATAGTTAGTAAACTTGCTCAGATAAATTCAGTGGTTCTTTTACCAAATGACCTTGGTAGCAACCTGTTTTATATAAATGTGACCTGAATGTACTTTACTAAACAAAAACATTTCCTTTGCCCTGTATCCTGGTCTGAAAATCTTTAGTTTTGGAAATACAAACCATATTTTGTTTATTTTACATATTAGCATTTTATAGTTGTCATTGACAATTATGTCAGGGAAAAGTATACAGGGCTTTATAATAGAATTCTGTAGATTTGTTCTACTTGATTAATTTGCTATTAGACTGCTGAGAGCAGGATTTCAAGAAATGCTTTGAATGTTTTTGGTTTGTAGATTCATTTTCTTATTAGAGTGAGCTGTCATAGACCACTCTTTGGAGCAACCGCCCTCTGACTTGGTGTACCTTTTTAAAGTGTTTATTTTATGGAATAATTTTTAATGTAGCCAGTAAAGCTATCCAGAAAAAGAGATAGCTATGTGATATCTATTGGTAGTTGAGGTTTAATTTTAATTCCGTACCTCTCCCCCACCCCAAAAGGCCAAAACCAGAACCATCCTAGTTCTGTATTGCTCATCTGTTCATAAAGGGTTGAAAAATGTGAGCACCACCCCCCCTTCCTTGAAGTTAGCAAATATATCATGGCAAAATAAGTGCATGCAAGATGTCTATTTTGTAAAGTGATATATTTCAGACAGTACACAAAATTTGATGGTGGGAAAAATAAGCTTTTATAAATGAAACATTTAAGAGACTTTTTATTATTTGCTTTCAGTTCAGTGTTGCCTTTAAGGCATAGCATTTCAGTTTGGCAGCTACAATAAATGACTGAAGGAAATTGAAGATGATAATTCAACATTCCAAGATGCTTCTGCTGAAATGAACGTAGACCTACCCAGGGCTTAAATTTAAAGTTTATAGTAATACAGTATTTTAAAGCCAAATACCCAGGAAATTCATGGTGATATGGTTTGAATGAGATGATTCGGAGAAATAGAAAATACCTTCAATTCCTTGTTATGTAAATATCTATTGGGAGGCCGTGTTGAAAATGTTATTGTAAAAAGAATAGAGTCTTGTTATACACAATTTGCTATAGTATACAATTCATCTTGGACCTTGTCCAAAGAGGTTTAGTTATTAAAATAATGAGAATAATAACAAGGCATCTCTGATTTAGTGCTAGAGCAATGGATTCTGTGTTGTAATATATACATTATGTTGTAATGTATCTGGCTGATACTGTTTTCATTTAGTGATCTTTGTTTAATATGCATTCCTTGACTTATCTAAACAAATCATTTGCTACCCTATTTCTGATACGTATTTTTCCCTTAAGAAAGAAATAATTATTAAAAGTATATACCCTGTATCATAGTTTCTGGGTTTTGTGGATTTTGACATTTGTGAGTTTAACATTTGTGAGCCTATTTGTGAGTGGCCTTAGGGATTGATGGGGTATGTAGTATTTTGCAGTTTTGTCAAGGCACATGGTAATTCCTGCTAAATTCCATTCAGGAAGGTATTACTCAGTTAATAATTCAGCCTAGCTGACCTCTCAGCATCCACAGTGTTTCTCCTCACTTGTAGTCTCATTTGTTTATTCACTCATTTATTCAACAATTATGTATTGAGCTCCTGTGTGCCAGGTTCTGTTGTAGGCATGGGAAATTCAGCAATTATTCAAATAGTGTGTAGTGATTAATGGCAAACTTTATCATATGAAAAAGAGCTGCTATTAGTTGAATTACATTCCCCCCACATGTATATGTTGAAGTCCTAAATTACCTTGTAAGGTAATCCTGTTGGAAATGGTGTCTTTGCAGATGTAGATAGTAAAGGTGGGGTCGTTGGGGTGGATCCTAACCCAATATGATGGCTGTCCTTATAAATGGCAAATTTGAATGTAAACGTGCACACGGGAAGAACACCATATGAAGTTGAAGGCAGGAATTGGGGCGATACTTCTATAAGCCAAGGAACGCCAAAGATGGCCAGCAAAACACCAGCAGCTGGGGAGAGGCATGGAGCAGATTCTCCCTCAGGGCCTTTGAAGGAACCAACCTTGGCCACACTGTGATGTTAGACTTCTGACCTCCAGAGCTGTGAGTCAATACACTGCTGTTGGATAAACCATCCCATCTGTGGTACTGTCTTAAGGCAACCCTAGCCAACTAATACGATGGCCATCAGATGAGAGGAATGAAAAAGATTAATAACTTGGGTGTGAAAGTATGTGTAAGAAACTTTATGACACAAGATGAAAATGTAATTCTAAAGAAAACCAGGAACCTGTATGAACTGATCCAGGAATAGTTTTGAATTTGGGCAGAGATCTCAAGACTGTGACCTTAAAATGTCAAGGGTCTGTTATACTCTTTTTGAAGCCAAAATATTTAGACCTTTCTAGTGGACATTGTCAGCGATGATTGAGTGTGGCATCTTTTAAACTTTGTTATCCTGGTTTGAAGAAATTCATTTCCCTGAAGGAAAGAAAAACCTCTTGGGTTTCCATGGAGAAGAGATTTCCGCCAAGCCTATTATGTGTCATGTGGTCCTTTCCTCATAAAATGCAGCAGCCAAGTTCAGATAATGAAAATAAATACTTAAAACATCTTACACAAGTTGTATGTGATTTGTGCTTTTGGATGAGCATATACCACTTAAAAAAGTCTATTGAATTCATCTGGATAGAGATATTCTTTTAAAAAACATTTTTTTCAAAATCTTAACTATATAGTGTGCTATTCAGTTTTATTTCTTTAAAACTATATATCAGACAACTCAAGTTCTTTTTAATTTAAGCCCAGTTTAATTTTTTTACTGTTAAATGCTACTTACTGGTTTCCAGCTTTTAAAATCAACCTGTAGATTAAACATTGAATATAAGAATATAAATGAAATAAGCCTTGACAATGTAAAAGCAAAGGTTTGGTAGAAGTGAGCTAAATGGGAAGAAGAAAGAGGGCATCTTCAGAGGGTGAGAAATCCAGATGCACACCTGGTAGGTGAATATGATAAGTTCCAAAGGTAACAGCTGTATTATTTTTAATTCTTGCATCAAAAACTGGAAGATATAAGTGGGGGGAGTGGTATAAATTAAATCCTCATTTTTAGGATGAGGAATCCTAGATGAGGTCCAATGAAATATCAGTGTCAGTATGTGCTATTAAGGTAATCATCAGAATTAAAGATAATTTACAAGTGATAATCTCATGCGAGCAGTGGTGAAGTGGGCACATACAATTTCGGTTCTTTTGTCATGTACATAATTTTTGGTAAAAAACAAGAAATTCGTACTGATCAGCAACAAGATTTGTTCAAAGAAGCAGCACAACAATCATAACCCAGTGAAATGTTTTTGAAATGTTAGGTGGTAAAATTTTCAGTAATGAGGAAATAATATAAGAATGCGTAAGTGTAGTAGCAAATATTTCATAGTCTAAAAAAACTATATAGAACTAGACATTTAATCATTTCCTAAAATTTGGGACCAGTTTATTTTTAATTTTAATTTTAGACAAGTTGCATTCCAGAGATAGCCAGAAAATAAGAATTCTTGTTTGGAAATGGCTCTCTTTCTAGTCTGCTTTATATGCTCTTTTAAAACTTCTAAATGTTATTTAAGATAAGGTTAGACACCAGAACAATAGTTATAATGAAGTGACAGTGTGATCTTTGCTGGGCTGTCTTAATACTGAATTGGAGGAGAGCTTTTATTGTGCCCAATTTCCATAAAAGGAGGCTAGTTCACAAGAAACATGCTTATATTTTTCAAGATCTATTTTTTCACTGGAATCTAGATTAAAATGGAAATTGATTGTTCAGTATCAGAAGTTATATATGTCAGAAATATAGCAAAATGTAAAATCTTTTTAAAATTTTAAAAATTTGTCCTAGGAACAATTAAAATTAGGGTTTAAAGATTTGGAATTGCTAGATTTTATCTGTCAGTTTTTAAACTTGTAGAGAACACTAATAAAAACAAACCTAATAGTGTTTGCTTAATTATGGACACTAAAAATTTAATTTTAGCACAAGTCGCTATTTGAAGTTACCCAGCTACATTGTGTTGTCTAAATGCATAACATCGGAAATATTCGTAATTAAATTTCACTCACTTAGCTAGACATTTATAGTAACAAGATAATTGAAATATATAACATATAAAAAAGAAATGTTAAAGCAGCTTTTGAAATAGTGTTAATGTGTGCTTTAATCCTTTTAAAGGAGGTACTATGTGCAGATTGGCTTCTTTCACTAGTCATATGTATTTAAGTTTCTTCCATTCTTTTCATGGCTTGATAGCTCATTTCCTTTTAGTGCTGAATAATATTCCATTGTCTGGATGTACTACAGTTTGTTCATTCAACTACTGAAGGACATCTTGGATGCTTTCAAGTTTTGGCATTTATGAATAAAGCTGCTATAAAGATCTGTGTGCAGATTTTTGTGGGCATAAGTTTTCGACTGATTTGGATAAATACCAAGGAGTGTGAATGCTGGATCAGATGCTTAGAATATATTTAGTTTCCCAAAGTGTCTATACCATTTTGCATCTTCACTAGCAATGAGTGAAGGTTCCTGTTCTACATCTTTGCCAGCATTTGGTGGCATTATTTATTTTAAAAGCTTTTATTTGTAGAATCTACCATATATTTTTATAGACGTTCAATGAAAAAAATAAGTGATCAAAAAAGATGTAGAAAATCTTAAATTTAGTTATAAAATTAGAGTAGAGCTAGGATCTGCATCTTAAGAAGCTAGCAGCTAGGACATTTCATTCAGAATAAGACTTGAGCTTTAATTTAAAGTACATCTTTAAATTTTTAAATTTCCTGACACATTGGAAGACATTTTCAATATATTCAAGTTTCTATAAGGCAAAGTGTTGGAATCATCTTCACAATTATATATTTTTGTCAGATAAATATGTGCATTGAGAAACAGTTGAATTGATTAGGACTTTGTTTTAATACTATCCTTACCATTTGTTTTAAATATTTTTGCCTTTTATCAAGACAAAGTGGAATAAGTGATATCTTGAAATTTCCACTGGATAGTTATGTTCACAGCTGGAACACAGGCTCAGTGTTTACTCTTTTGTACTAGTATCTGTAATTAAAGCATAACTTATTCAATTTGAAAAATAATTTACTATTGAATAAAAAATTCTTCAATCATCCCTCCTCTATGAAGGGTAATCGTTCTGTGCAATAATAGGCATAGTCCATGTGTGAGGGTCTGTGCGTTTGTGGCGCTAACACCAACTCCTGCCGAGGAAGGAGCCAGGCCTTGTTACCTCATCTGTGATCAATACCAGTGGACTGGGGGGTTGGGGGAGTTTTCTGTTTACAGGGTTACTGAGGCTCAGAGAGGTGAAGCCTCGTCCAAGATGACACAGTCAGACAGGCTAGGATATGAGTCCATCCTGCAGACTGCACCTTTACCACTGTCTTTGCCTCATTTTTATTACTGACAGAGAAACTGCAGAAAGGCGGCTTCGCGGGAGAGGTGGACCTGGGTCAGTTCTGGACGCTGTTTGCTGATTGGCCGAACTTGCACTGAGTTTTCACACACTGTAGCTGGTTTCAGTTTTGGTTTATGTGGTGTCCGTGTTAAATCTGCACACCAACTTTTTAGCATGATTTGGAGCCACACCACATTTCTGATGGTGCACTCTCTTGCTGGTGGCAGCAGTGGGAAAGTCATCCTGGCCACTTGACCAGTTTTGACAAATCCTCCAGCTCAGACCATCTTAGAACTGTTCAAGAAGCGTACTGTTGACACACTTGGGTATATTCTTCAAAAACTGTTTTCTCCTTTAATTAATTGATTTAACTAATTGACTCTCTCTCCTCCTGGCCATATAAAAGATGTTTTTTATGGAAAATAAGGAGAAGGAATTCTCCTTACCAGGAGATAACTCACGAACATTTAATACATTTTCTTTCAGCCTATGATCCATTTATACAATATTTTTTTGTATTGTGCTTCCCCCACACTTGTTTATAATAAACATTTTAATAAAACACTTTAAAGATATAGCTGGTTGAGGTAAACAAGTGTTTATTGAGTGTCTACTACATGCTAATGCCCAGCTAACCTCTGAGACTACGAAGAGTGAAGTGCTGTGATATCACTCTTGAATTTACAGTCTGGGAGGGGAGTTTTCCTGCAATATTTATTCACAATAAAGTATCCCATTATAAAGTACCCCCTTCAAAATTTACCACTTTTAATAATTTGGATTTTCACGCTGTGGGTTTTCTTTAAGATGCTTGCTTGTCTCTTCCATGTTAGATATGTCATTGTTGCATTTACTGATCAAAACCACTAGGTGGCAGCAAAAGAACATAGATGTCCTATTTTTGCTTTTATATATACCAAAATGAAGTGAAAGCTTTTCTTTAGGATTTATGGGTGATGGGGAGAAAAAATATAGGGATTAAAACTTGACATTTAAAGCATATGAGACACCAATACAATTCATCACTAAATATATGTTACCATAGTCTAAAAAATTAAATTTATGCTTTATTATTTCTGAAACCACATTGTAAATTTCTTCTTTCAGTTTCTTTTAGTCACAAACATATCTTTTAAGATTCCTATGCAATTACTTTTCTATTTATAAAAGTTAAGAAAAAAGAACTCCAAGCCAGATATTAAGAAAAACTTGTTTATTAAGAAACTTGTGAACACAGATTTGGAATGTCAAGGAATAATTGGAAGGAGTCATTTTCTTGATATCCCATCCATTTTAAAAAAATATTCTTGGAGAAAAATTGAGTTTGGAGACCTTGTTCATAAACAAGAGTTTGTTTTCCTTTTTCTTTTAAAAAATCACTTAGCGAGCAGATTTAAAGTAATGTGAGTCTCTGAAGATTTTACCCCATTCCTATAAAGTTACAATGGCTTAGTTCCATGCTGAGTGAGTACCTTATGTGTGATATATAGCTCCAACTAAAAACATGAAATGGTCATGAGGCAGTGACAAGGTAACAAACATTTGTTATTTTATTATTTTGTAGAGATATTTGAAATCTGTTTAGGAGAAAATACAGCTTCACCTTTCTTCCAAATATTTTTCAATTTTTCAACATAACACAAACTTTTTTTTTATTTTTAGACAAAAATGTATTTAGCTTATCTGAAAACTTCTACATGAGTTGCAAAAAGAAAAAAAAAAACATAGTAAGTGCAGAATGGAAAGGTTGTTTTTGTCCAGACCGCTGAGTGTTGAGTGAAGCCCAGCTCTCGTTCTGGGGCTTATTCCTGGAGGCCTGTGGAAGAACAGCTCTTGTGTTTCTTCCTCTGTTGAGCTTGGGACCCACCAGTTGTATTTGGAGTCTCGGCCTTTCTTGATTTTATTTCTTGTTGGCCACATTATCGTTGCCTTCAGAGGTATGCATGATATGGATCGGTGAACCTTATGTTACTTGACTCTAAGTGGAAATGAAGTTTTGGAAAATAGAGAAGATTTTTTTCCCCCATAATGAGGTGTATGGCCACGAGAGTCTCAATACTCACCTTCTTTGAACAGTATTCAAATAAGATGTTCCAGCAGTATTTATAAGTACTGAGGCCTGAAGCATAGCGATAACCATCCTGGGCTTGGACTCTGGCCATCAGTGTCTGCTGCAAACGAGAACAAGGAGAGAGAAATAATTGTCACCGTTCCCTCCCTTTGGAGCATTCTTTTGTGAGGTTTGGGGGAGGCGAAGCAAGGTAGATTTGTATGAAATGTATTTAGTTTCTTCTTTAGAAACTATGTAGAGTCACCATGCTGAAAAAGTTTAATATGCTATTTCTAGTAGTCCAGAGTATTAGGGGGCCAGAGGGCTGTAAATTTTCTTGGAAAATTTCTAGGAAAGTTCTACAGACTTCCTCAGTAATAATCACCTATAAATTTCCCCTTTTCTCTATCATTTGATCACATGATTTTCATTTACTTGTATTGGCCATCCATACATTAAGAGAAATTATAAATAAAATGAAGCAAAGTTTGTTATGAAAGTAAGCGATGTAAAACTAATGGCTGAAACTAAATATAATTTGCCTTTACAGAGTAGAGAGACATATCTTTCAAGTTCCAGGACTTTTTTTTGTTACGGATCTATTATTTTTATGGTTATTTGAAATGTCATGGAATCTGATGATCTGGCCTTAAATCACTCATTCTTAAAATATATCTTGAGGTATCTATCTCAATAGAATATGTCTTAGTGTGAACTATAGATTATCAAAAAGAACATTGCAACAGAGCTTTGACTTCTTGGTTCTGTCAGTGATGGTTTACTTTGAATAAACCACTGAAATTATGTGTATGTGTCTCCATCTACAAAGTGAGCACAACCTTTTCCTTTTCCCCCCCATTAACTCCACCAATTCAACTGAAAAGTAATCAGGTCCTTGGGGAAAAAATGCTATTTAAAATGTTATGTTGTTAGTACTAAAATCAAGATGTTTTACATCGAAATGAAAATTTGATGAAAAGTTTCTCTTCTAGTTTGTTCTCTGTTTTCTTTGTGCCAAATGAGGTTTCCAAGTTAATAGTCGAAGAGGTCATATGGGGAAGTTACAGTTCTCGGACCTTGCGCTTGTAAGGTTCCTTGCCTGAAACCTGACCTTGGACTTGTTGCTTGGTTGTTTGAGAACACGGGACAATCCTTGAAGAAGTCAGGCAGTGAAAAATTTCTAACAAAAGAAAGGACATTATGTTATATGAGGAAGTGTCAACCCCTTCTCCAATTCATGTGGAGAAAGAAGGCCACACCACAAGGGACAGATTCCCCATTTTGGTTACAAATAGAAACCATTCCTCTCGACTCCAGAGCAGCATTTAGAGCTGTGGCTCTCAGTTCTGGCTCCACATGAGCATTACTCTTGGATCTTTAAAAATTCCCCATGCCCAGGCCCCACCCCAAATCAACAAATCAGACTTTCTGAGCACGGGGCCTGGGCATCAGTATTGTTCAAAGCTCCTTTGGATATGTAATAATCTTCCAAGGTTGAGAAGCATTGATCTGAGACTGCAGCTAAAGTACCAACTTTGGCTTAAACAAGAGAACAGTCTTCAACATCCATTACTTTGTTCTTGCTTTTACTATCTTACTTTTCCAAAGTGAACCTGTAATTTGAAGACAAACAAAAAAGTGAATAACAAGATGTGCTCAAAGTCAGACAGTAAATTTGTCAGGGAACCGTGATCTCTTCCTCTGCCTCACTGTGAGGGAAGGGGTGATTTCTTCCAGCCCATCTACTTACTGAGCCATTAAAAGAACTTAAAAATGAACTTAAAATTCATCTGAGCCATCTCAGATATCACTCAGGTTCTTACACAGTAACATGCAATGAAAGAAATATTTTTACCAACTTAAACAGAAGCCTATTCAATAATTACAGGTTTTAAGAAGTTGGTGATTTCCCTGTTTTGCCTGAAATAATTAAGACAAAGAAAATAAATAAAAATAAATCTCACTACTCAAAGCATTCAAATGATGGTGTTAAATCATTTATATATGAACACAAACTTAAACACATTCAGGAAATGTCCATTGTAGAATCAAAGCTCTGGGAGACAGGCACAGATCCTGGACCTGAGTTGGCCCTGGGTAGCTGGGGCCTTAAACATTTCTTTTATTCTTATGCAACTTTAGTTTCCTCACTTATAAAAGGGGGATGCGTCTGTGATTCTGGCAAGCCAGAGACTTTATCTACTACTACGATCCTTATCTAGTATCTCTACTGTAGAGATTTGAAGTTCCAATTAGTTATAGACTTGCCTTAGAAAAATTCCAACCATAGGTGATAATTTTTGCTGGGTGAATAGAAAAAAATGTTGATGTCATTTACTATCAATTGCATTTGTCCCTTTTTATGAGGAAGATAATGCAGACATTGGATTAAATTTCAAGGCTGTCTTAGAAAGACACATTACACAGAACTGGGAAATATTCTTTTCACTGATTATGTTACAGACACTAAAGTTTAATATGTGCACATAAATCAGCAAAGTATATGAGCTAGACTCTGACATATTTTAAAAGGGAACCTAGCAGTATACTTATGTGTTTGATATGTAGTTAGTTATGAACAAATTGTTTGTTAAATGGTGAATGAATTCGAAAGGCTGAAAAGCAATTTCTCAGTCTCAAATGCTAATTTGAGGAGATTCTAAAAACAAGTATTTTTTGGTTATAAAGTATGTTTTTTTTTTTCATTTAAATTGGATTTTCTTAAATGGTTAAAATTTGAGTTCAGTAAAATTGGAAAAACACATCATTGGATAGGAATGACAATTTTTAATTAGATAGTGCTTGGGCTAATATATAATCATCTTGAAAAATTTACAAATGTTAGAGCAAGCTTTGAAATATCTGTAACCCATTTTTTAAAAAACTTAACTCTCAATGAAAAAAACTTCAGGGGTGTATGTACGTCTAGTTATTCCTATGGTTGTATCAGCTGTGATAAATTTTGTGGCTGTGAAGCATAGTTTTGTTAATAGTTTGAAGAAAATGGAAGCTATATTCTGATATAACTTTTTTTTAGTTTAATACATTAAAGACAATATTTTGGTCAAACGAATATTTTATTACTTTAGATTAAGTAACTATAAATTGAGGAACCACTTGAGAATTGGAGGAATTAGAAAACTTTTTGTTTTCCTAGTTCTCTTATTTAGTATTGAAAAGAAAGGAGGAAATTATGTTTCAGTGTCTTGTGCTTTTAATAGTGGTGGGCAGAGCAACTTGGACAATCTCTCCTGCTGAGTCCACCTTGAAAAGCTGAACCCAAACCAGCAAACAAACAAACAAAAACTGCTTAAAGGTCTTAGAACATGAATGAACCAGTGAAGAATTCCAAGGCCAGGATTTAGAAATAGAGCAAGGCTTAGAGAGGTGATCCTGGAGTGGGATTACTTTTCCCCTTTTCCTGAGAGGTCAAGTGATCATGCAATAGTTTTGATGCCTCAGGAAGCCACCACGACAGGGATGGTTGTCGGGGGCTCACCCAGGTTAGTACCCGTCTCCCCCACTTTGAGTTGGTGCTCTAGGAGGAGAGAGAGGTGGATGGGAATTTGATCCAGAGTGTTATTAATTCCAGGCATCCAGTGAAAAAAATATAAATCCCTCCTGGAGAAACAATATCATTATCCAAGGCCTCAAATTACTTCTACAAGGAATTTTACAAATATAATATTTAGGGCATAATAAAAAGTACCCAGACAGGAGACATGAATGAAAGCCAACAAAAACAACACAATGCAAATAGACTCACGAGGGCTTCAGATGTTAGCATGATCAGATCTAGAAATCAAAATAAACATACCGACTTTGGTGAAGGTGGTAAAGGACAAGATGGAGAAATTTGGCTTATGTGGAAACTATAAAAAAAGACCAAATAGAAAATCTGGAACAGACCAGTTAATGATGAAATTGGAAGATCTCAGTAGTTAGGTTTAATAGCTGATTGACACAGCTGCTGTGAGAATTAGTGAACTGCCTTATGGGTTAAAGAAAATATTCGGAATGAAACCGGGGAAGGAAAAAAGGATGGAAAATCAGAATAGAGAGTAATAGACATAGAGTGTGAAGTGAAAAGCTCGAAATTATGAGTAATTGCAGTTCCATAAGGAGAGGAGAAAGAGAATGAAATTTGTCAAGCCACAAAGAATGCCTAACAAATCTGAAACAAGATAAATATAAAGAAAATTATATTTAAGCACATCATGGTAATATTACTGAAATAAAGGCGAAAAAAAAACCCAGATTTAAAAAAGAGATAAATTGCATTCAAAGAAGCAACAAACTGACAGTTGACACAAATGATAGAAACTAGAAGACAACAGAATCATTTTTTAAAGTGCTTAAAAATAGATCATTACCAACCTAGAATTCTAAGCCTGTTGAAAATATCCTTCAAGGATGAAGACAAAGACATCTAAATTTAGGCAAGCACTAAATTTAGAGAATTTGTCATTAGCATACTCACACAAAAGGAAATTCTAAAGGGTTTTCTTTATACAGAAGGAAAATGAATACAGATGTTAGTCTGAAGATGAAGGGAAGACTGAAGAACCCCCATCCCACCCTGCAGAGAAAGTATATGGGTAAATCTATATGAATATTAATTGTATAAAAAAATATTAACAACAATGTCTTGTGGGGTTTTAAATGAATGAATGAATGAATAAATAAATAAAGTATGTAAAATATACAACAAAATGGCACATAAGTTGTTAAGGGCAGATACGTGGGGCTAAAGTGTCTTAAGGTCTTTATGCATCCGAAAGTGGTGTTACATCTTGATAAGATGCTATCTAGAGTCACTGCTAAAAGATTACATAACCTCTAAGGGGAGAGGGCCTGGAATAATAAAAAAGGAAATGTTTTTTTTCAGTGAAATCTGAAAGGTAGGAAAGAAGAGACAAAGAGCCACAGAGACAGGAAAGGTGATGAGTACTGAGTTAGACAGTAGAGTCAATTAAAAGAACTAGTCATTATACCAAATAAAAATGGACTAAAATCATCCATCATATAAAATTTCAAGAGATTTATCTAAAGCATAAGGATACAGAAAAATCAAAAGTAAAAGGATGATGAAGTATTTAATGTACCAGGGAGATGTCACAAGTCTACTTTCGTATGTAATAACTTCATCTCGAATGTGTAAAGCAAAAATTGACGGAAACTATAAGTAAGAGAGAAACTGACATTCTCAGTAATTGACAGAACAAGCAGGAAAACAACTGCAAAGGTATGATTATTTTGAGTAACATAATTAATAAAATTCCTTGTCTCTTGCTTGGAATAACTGAAGATTATGTTCTACAGTCCCTCCCGGCATTTTCTGGTGGGATTAGGCTCCAACTGCCCACAGTGGTAATGTCCTTGAACCACCCCCCCCTCCCCCCCCCGCGCCCAGGGCTTCTTTACCCGCTCACCGAGGTTTCCAGGGATCACCTCTCAGATGAACTGCTTGTCCTGGTTTCTTCTGGAAGGACCTAACCTAAAATACCCATCATCCGAGGATGACTCCATGGTTTTAAATTCTCATTCTTTCCACGTGGATGCGAAGAAAAAACTACGACCTAGGAGCTATCGCGAGTGCTCTTAAGACGGAAGTTTAACTGGAGATTTCTGTTCGTGTTTAGGAACTGAGTCCTCAGGAGTAGGCCTGCCCATCCCCTTCGGAAGTCAGGGTTTCTCCAGCTGGGCGCTGCTGACATTTAGAGCTGGATAATACTTTGTGGTGGGGGCTGTCTTGCTCATTGTAGGATGTTTAACAGCCCCTGATTTCTATCCACTAGGTGTTAGGAGCATCCTCACCCCAGTCACTGGCCTTCAGACATTGCCATCTGTCCCTTGCGGCCTTATTTGCCCCCAGTTGAAAACCACTGAGTTAGATCGAAGGCATGTGGGTCTAACAAGGCAAGTTTGTTTAGGGTCCTTGAGGATTTCTGATCACACAGCAGGAAGGAAAAGACAGATCGAAGGTAATATGAAAAAAAAATCCTAATAAAATAAGAATAAAAGTTATTAGAAGAATTTTTGTGTGGTGATGAAGATTCACTGGTGGTGATACCTAGTCGGAGAAAAACTAACATCTTCTAACTAACAGGGAAGCTGGCGGCTGGCTGGTGTTTTGAAGTGACTTGGAAAGTTGTCACTGAATTTCTTAGAGTGCAGAGTGGGTGGAGTCCATCAAGAAGAGGAATTTCATGAAGAACCGGGTCCTGGATTGAATGGTCCAAGCTGTGAACTGAGCTTTATGCTACAATTGTAACTTTGCGTCCCCTTGTTCAAACCTCCTTGGGAAGGGGAGACAGGTGTGTTAACATCAGTTAAGAGTGTCAGTTTCTCTATTAGTTGTCATTTCTGTCTCAGGCATGGCGGTGACAATAGCCTGAGTCTCTCACAAATAGCAAGTAAAAAGTCAGTGCTTGGAGGATGTGTAGGAAACTGCTGGGCATTGCCTGGTGTACTTCAGAGAAACGGTGGTGACGAGGAGGGGCCAAATAAACCTGCACCCCAGGGCGTACCTCTGAGGGCCAAGATCTGGGAATCTGATGAGCAGCAGGAATTCCAGGGAGCTGGCCTCCGGTGTGCAGGTAGATAATGAGCATTCGATGTTTCCTCCTGCTGTGCCTCTAGTTTGGTGCAGTAGGAAACTCAATCCCACACACGGACAGGAAGCCAAGAATTCTTTGCATAAATAAGAATCAGTCAGATTATTTCATAGAGCAACATACGGGTGCGAATTGGGTAAGTATTTGACACACTTTGTTTTCACACTAGGTGTCAGAGATAAAATAAGACTATCCAAGGCCAGGGAAAATGCTGGGGAAAAGGATTACTATCATCTAGTTGATAGTATAGAATTCTGTTCCTTTCCTCAGTTCTAGTTCTCAGAGGCTTCACAATCCCTTTTCAACATTCTGGGAACACATTCCAAACTTATTTGAGCTGTACTTTTATTGGCCTAAAATATAAGGAGATATCACCCCTACTTTTCAAAGTGACTCCACCTTTTCCTGCGCTGAAAACCTCAGTGTCTGATTCTATCATCAATCTGGAATCTTGGGGAAAGGCAGGGGTGTTACTAGAATGTCAATCTTTTATAAAATTATTGAACCGTCATGGGAAATGAGCTACTGCAGCTTCTGCTTCCTGGTCTACACCAGTGATTCTCAAAGTTTAGTTCCAAAATCAGCAGCGTCAGCATCCCTTGGAAACTTGTTAGAAATGCAAATTCTCAGGCCCATCCCAGACCTGCTGAATCAGAAACTCTGGAGGCAAGCCCAGCGGTCTGTGGTTTAATAAGCTCTCCAAGTGATTCTTTTTCAAGTTTGAGAACTACTGCTCCATATTATAAGGCAGCGGTCCCCAGCCTTTTTGGCACCAGAGACCAGTGCTCCTATCAGAATCTGATGCCTGATGATCTGAAGTGGAGCTGAGGTAGTGGTGCTGGGGAGCGGCTGCAAATGAGGTTTACTTGCTTGCTCACTGTTCACCTCCTGCTGTGTGGCCTGGTTCCTAACAGGCCACAGACTGGTACTGGTCCGGGGCCCAGGGGTTGGGGATCACTGCAGGAGAAAAGACTAAGTGAGGGTATGACCTGAAGTCACAGGCTCCTCCCTGGATTCTTGCACCCAGGAGGGACCTTGTCTTTGCTTGGCTGCCAGAGGTGCCCTGATGCCAGGCCCTGAGGAAGAATGCCTCTCCAGATCTCAGACCTCTGAGTAGCACCTAGTACATAGACAAGGGGAGTGAAGATTCCTGCCACCAGGTCTCAAGGCCTAGCTACCTCCCAATGGAAAGTAACAAACTCCCTTGTCGGAAATGTCATTGCAACTGCCTGCCAACACAGCTCTGGTGCTGGCCTGCAGAAATGCTTCCTCTGCCTGCTTCCTAAAACAAGTAAGAATAACAGCCATCTTTAATGAGCTCCAATGATGTGCCCGGCACTGTGCTAAGTAAGCCCTGTATGCATACGCTTCATTTAACCATCACACAACTCTCTGTTGTAGGTACTTACTATGAACTGAATGTTATGCCCCCTCACATTCGTATGTTCAAGCCTCACCCTGCAATATGATGGCATTTAGAGGTGGGGGCCTTTGGGGATGATTAGGTTTAGATAAGGGTGGTCATGAGGGTGGAGCTCCCTTGATGGGATTAGTGTTCTTATAAGAAGAGGAAGAACCCAGAGCTTTTACTGTGCGAGGACAAAGTGAACAGGCTACAAGCCAGGAGGTGTCCTTTACTATGACCTGACTGTGCCGGCACCCTGATCTCAGACTTCTGGCCCCCAGAACTGAGAGAAATAAATTTCTGTTGTTTAAGCCACTCACTCAGTGATATTTTGCTATGGTAGCCAGACCTAATACAGTACTGTTATTATCCCACTTTAGAAATTAGTGAACAGGCTCAAAAAAGCCAGGGGGCCTGTCTTGTTTTACCCGACTAGCAAGCAGCAATATTGGTTTAGTTATGGCCTGTGTGATTCCATCCTTGCCAGCTCAAAGGTCCTACATTTCCTGGGTGGCCGAGGAATTAAATCCCTGCTTTTGGCTGGGACTGTGGTGATGTGGCCCTTTGTCTCATCCATCACATATGCCCAGCCCTTGGGACAATGATCTGGGCTTCAATTTTCCTGGATGCTTTCTCTAGAAAGCTGCCCAATTTGGACCCTGCTGAGCTTAAAAGCACCACGAGGCCCTTGCATGGGCCCCAACTCCCCCCTTTCCTTTTGCACTGGTCCCATGAACCTGCTCACTCCTTGTGACTTGCTCAGGTACCACATCACTAACTCTCTGCCCTAACAAGGCAGTTCTTTCTACCTTTCAAGACTATACTATCTCACGTTAGGGTTGCTTTAATTCACTCTAAGCAAATTGAGGATACCTGATCTGTCCCTTCAAAGGTAGACTGCCATGTTTTTCATGGGTGTAGTCTTGCATTTTTGGTGAGCTTGCCCCTTTTAAGAGCAAGGACAACACTGGAACTCCAGTGTATTGCCATTCAGTGAGGCTAAGGCAGAATCCTGAGGAGAAGGATAGCTTCTGTGACTGTGAAAAGGCTGATGTGTATGTGTTGGTGTGGGGTGGAGGGTGATGCTTGCTATTGGCAGAAAGAAAACACTGCTCTTTGGGATGTATCTGTGTTTGTGTTGACATTTCATGTTTGCAAAACTCACAGCTTGATGTGTTGATTCAATAAAATCATCAAGGGAATGAAATGAAATCCCCAGAAGATTGGTAGACAGGAGAGCTGACGGTGTGAAAGGCACGAGAAAACTCTACTCGTTACACAAAGCATTGCTAGGAGAAAAAAAAAAAACAAAACAATCAAGGACAAAAGGCCCAGCAGGCAACAGCATGATGGCAGCCGCTCTGAGTTTGCCTTGGGTCTCTTGTGATAGGCTTTTATCCTATTAGAGCTGATTGACACAGAACTTATTAACAAATTAAGAAGTGTTTATTTCTTGAAATATTTTGGACACTATACCTACTTTTTCTGGTGGGCTGTTGAAAAGACTCAATTATGTCAGGTTGGCTTGGCAACTAGGAAATGAACTGGCACTCTTCAAAGTTAATAAAATATCATTTGCCCTAAGATTTGCAGATGTGACTCAATTCCTGCACTAAGATGTACAATAAAAGCCTAAGGCCGAGGAGCCAGCCCTTTGCCAGGCCTGATGAGTCTTCTATAACTAACATGCTTCCAGCGAGCTGGAGTCTCCCGTGTGCTATCTAGGTTTGAAGTGTTTTGTTTTGTTAATGTGAGGATCATACTTTTTACTCTCATCTCCACGTAGGTCACTCTCTCCACTAGGCTGAGTGCAGGAAAACCCCTGTTGCTTCTTTGGGGTTGGTTGGAGGTTACCTACAGCTCCGCTTTGGCATGGTATGACTTTTGTCTTTGTGAAGAGGGAAATTTTATTCATTTCATTTGTTTGTCCATGGGGATGGGCTCATGGCAGCGGCAGTGGCCACAGTGGCCCAAACCTGAGTCTTTTTATAGATAAAGTGCATTCCAGAGGTGACTGGGAATGTTCAAGAGGAGGGCTGTTGTGTTCAGCTTCCCAAACCATCAGCTGACTATGGGATCTGCCCCACGGGGAGCCAGGCCAGGCTGATGTCCCCAGGATAGAGGGCTCTCACCTCAGCATTTCTCCCTCCATCTTCTCCTATTGCTGAGTTTCTTTTAAAGATGGCAAAGTGTTCATACTTTAGGTAAAATAGTGTTTTTCAGTCAGAGCTCCAAAAAGCTTTCATTTAAATTGGTTATATCAATATTTACTTATAAGATAGGGGTCTGCAAACTATGGCCCATGGGCCAAATCTAGCCCACCACTGCCTTTTGTAAATAAAGTTTTATTGGAACACAGCTGAGCCCATTTGTTTATGTACTGTCCATAACTGCTTTGACGCTACAATGGTAGAATTGATTAGTTGCAAGAGAGACTGTGTGCCCCATGAAGCCTAAAATATTTATTATCTGAAACTTTACAGAAAAGTTTGCTGATCCTAGATATAAAAAATTAAAATGAGAAATGTTTAAAATATTTATTTATTCATTAAAATGTCAATAATAAACCATTATAAGAAAATCTATTTTTTAAATTAAAAAAACCTTCTATACTTTCCAAAACAAAACAAAAAATCATGTAGTGAGACTCGAGTAGCATTGTTTTACACTTTTGCAAATTTCTTTGATGTCTGGCTTAATGGGAGCAGGTGAATTCTTACCTGCTTCTGCATTTAATCTGTTATGTTAGGTTACTTCATTTGAAGTAGATGGAGAAAAATTCAGCCCCATAAGGGTATATAGTTAGAAAAGGAGGAGTATTTTAAGTCATTTCAGATATTTATGGATATTCTTCTTTGACACTATAACAAATCTTGACAAGTGGTAATTTCTAGGAGGTTACATGTAGAATCTGAAACCATAACGATGAAAATTCCATACTTTCTTACATTAAAACCCACTGGTTTAAATTGCACCTTGAATGGATCTTATACCCATGTAAGATTTTGTAACATGATGCATTAATTATTTTGAAAATATTAGTTCACTGAGTTAGTTATTCAGCTCTTCCAAATGTTGACATATTTCATTTTGTATCACATCAAAATATCACATTTGTTAATTTCACCATTGAGCTCATTAAGAGTCTTTAAGCTGTCACACTCATGGTCATGCATACAAGTTTTCCAAAATTCTAATTTTTGCTTTAAAGCTCAAGTTTTATAATTGACATCAAACTCTGTCAGTTGTTTTCCTTGTCAAGATACACTCATTTCATTCATTTTTAAGAAAATGTCTGCTAAATATCCAAATCTGTATAACTACATAGTTTGTGTGTCAGTCCAGTAAAATGGCGTACCATGAAAAAAAAAAGACCAGTTCAGCTTGCAACTCCAACATCGCACAAGAATATTTCCCAGGGACAACCATTGCACTTCAGAATGCAGGAGAAGTACATTTCGTATATTTTTCACTTATTTACACAATATATTTAAAATACCCTCAATAGTTGCGATTTATTCAAGTTAATACTTTTCCAGTATCATCAAAGACATTCTTAAGTAAATCTGTTTTTCCTTGCTTGAGAGTATATAATGGCAAAGAGTATGATGGCTACTGGCTCAGCCTGAGGCCACTGCCTTGGTATAGGCTAAGGAGCCAGCAGATTTACCCTTTCACCCTATTGCTTTTGTACCATCAGTGCAAATGCCAACACAGTGAAGAAGACAAATAACGTCTTACTATTATTTATGAACACAGTTTTGACCTTGCAGATCCTTGAAAGTGTGTCTGTGGACCAGACTTTGAGGATGCCCTGAGGTAGAGAGGGAACAGACTGAATTAAATTCTGCTGGTTCTAGGAGATGTGATTGGGCAAAAGGTTCCATGATTAAGCGATGATGGGAAATGCAATATACCATATCGCATTGTTGGTATTTCCCAGTGTTATCAGATTTGAAAGGCTTTAAGAAGTCCTCAAGAGACAACCATCTGAATGGGAAAATACATTTGCAAGCAATGCCTCCGATAAGGACCTCATATCCAAAATATACAAAGAACTCATACAACTTAATAACAACAAAAAAGCGAATGCTCCAATTAAAAAATGGGCAGAGGACCCTAACTGACACTTCTCCCTAGAGGACTTATAAATGGCCAACAAATATTTGAAAAGATGCTCAACATTGCTAGCTATTAGAGAAATGCAAATCAAAACCACAATGAGCTACCATCTCACACCTGTTAGAATAGCTATAATCAACAGGACAAGTAAAAACAAATGTTGGAGAGGATGAGGAGAAAAAGGAACCCTCATACACTGCTGCTGGGACTGCGAATTGGTACAGTCACTATGGAAAACAGTATGGAGGTTCCTCAGAAAACTAAGAATTGATCTACCATACGATCCAGCAATCGTTCTACTGGGTACTTATCCCCAAGGACTTGAAAACTCATTTCCGAAAAGATATTTGCATACCGATGTTCATAGCAGCACTATTCACAGTGGCCAGGACATGAAAGCAACTGAAGTGTCCTATGATAGATGATTGGCTAAAGAAGCTGTGGTACATATATATAATGGAATATTACTCAGCCATAAAAAGAGATGAAATACTGCCATTTGCAACAACATGGATGGACCTTGAGATATCATGAAAGTGAAATAAGCCAGACTGAAAAAGTTGAAAATCACATGATATCACTTATATGTGGGTTAGAGACCTAAAAGCAAATGAGAATTTTAAATAGAATATACAGATGTCAAATGATAATGTGCGCCTGAAAATTATATAGTTGTATTAACTAATGTTACCCCAATAAACTTAACTTAAAAAAACTTAAAAAAAAAGTTCTCAAGAAAATAACCATCTTTTAACTTTGAATTTTCCAAACTCATTTGGGTAAAATATCCTTTTCCTTTTTCAATATATGGGAATACTCTTTGGGAAACTGGAGCCCTTAGGGCATAAACATGGCTCTTGAGATCCCTCCTAAAAGCAGGCTCTGATGGGCTGGGAAGTGGTATGTCAAAGGGCATGGAGGATAGGGGTAGCCTGGGTCTCCCAGAGGCTGACCCTGGTCCTCTTCTTCCTTTCTGGGCTGTGTTCCCGATAACAGAGCCAGTGACTGAGCCACAGGGAGAGAATGCAACCGTCTTAATCCTCCTGCCCAGCTTGCGGCCCTACTGCCTACTCCCCATAGAGAATGCCAGCAGATCTCCACAACTACATTTCTCACATTGCTGGGTGGATTTTGAAGAGCTGAGCTAAACAGAAAAGGCACAGACATCTGTCCTGAACAGGGTGGGAGATACCTCAAGCAGCACTTGAAAGCCAGGAGTTTCTCATTTAGCTCCTGCTTGTGTTTGTGGGTCTGTCTATAGCCTCACCAGCCTAGCCCTGGGGCACTTGTGATAATTGTGTGTATCCCTTTGTTAATGAGAAAATGCCCCTTCTGGAGGAATAATAACGAGCAAGATGGTTTTGTTTTTAGTAAAGTTGAACTTTTGAAGCTTGTTCCTCAGTTCCCCTTCACCTCCTCCTGATAAATACCTTTTGTCAATTTATATACACACCCTCTTGCTTGAGGCTTCCCCAAACTGTCCCAAGGCTCTACACCTGCTTAGTTTAAACAGATTCATGTACTGGGTTTTTCCTACAGGTAGGACAAATCTGGCAAAGAAAGTGTGTAGGCTGTTTCTCTATGAAGTCTTTTCCAATGCTCCCCACGCAGACCCAGGTATTCCATCCCCTTTGGTTGGTGCTACTGATGTCACGTGTTACAGGCAATCACTTCCAGAGCCTTTTGTTGAGTATCCATTTGGGCAAAGTGTTGCCCCGGGGGTGTGAGTAAAGGTGAAACAACGCAGATCAAATCGCCCAACGCAGGAAGCTCAGGTGTTCACAGGTCCGCAGTGCAGGGCCAAGAGAAGCAGGGTCCAGGGGAGCCTCGGCAGAAGGCTATGCTGGGGAAGACAGGGCAGGAGCATTTTGGCCTGGAATAAATACCCTTGGAGGCTGCGTGGAGAAGGTGGCGTTTCTATTGGACGTTGAAGTGTGGGTAGAAGGTCGACGCGACAGGGTTTGCGTGCATGCGGGCAGTGCAGGGGAAAGACCTGGCGGACAGAGACATGCGCGAGTCAGGCTCAGCGATGTGGGGGAGGTGTGGACAGCGAATGCTCAGAGTGCTGGAGGGCTGCTGTCCAAGACGACATGAGGAAATAAAGGCCTCCTTTAGGGAGCTGATTGTGGGACCGGGAAGAAAGGGGAGGGTGACCCTTAGTTTTCTCTGCTGTAAAGGAGTGGGGCATCAGACTAGATCAGTGGGGAAAGAGAGGGGAGGCGGGGTGGGGCCCCAGGGCTCTATTTCTACTCACCTTCAATTTGAGCAACCCTGCTTTTACCTGTTTATAATCTGAACTTTGGAGTATGGCTTCATTTGAGCCTTAGATTGTACTGCTTAAAAAAAATACACAGAAAATCACCAGGTGTCATGTCTGCTAAGTTTCCTCCCATCTCTAAATTTATTTCTCACTTCTAGGTAATCTCAAACTTCCTGATGCTTCCCGTATATTTTCTTATGCATTTGGCCTTTTGTTCATACTGGTCAGAGTGCTCCTAGAAGCTTCTATATACTTTGATTTTTGTTAAAATATCCTGCTTGGGTATGCACACAAGGATGGAGTGCTGCAGGCAGTGTTCTGAGACCGCTTCTGAGGCCCAGGGTTTAGCTCTGAAAACTGGCCAGTAATTCCATAAAGGGTATGATGAAAATTACACTAAAGTGGGCAAGAGACCTGGGTTTTAATTCTGCTTGCTACTTCCTAGCCCTGGGCCTGGAACCATTCTCACAGACTCTCTTGTTCTTGGTTTAATTTTCAGTGAAATAAGGGAGTTGTTTTAAAGCCATATTTCCCAAATGTGGGCCCTGCAGAACTGTAGGCTTTATTGTAGTGTGTCCAGGCTGTCCTGCAGACTGTAGACTAAATACAAAATGTCTTGCACAGATGTAATTATTTTTCAAATGTATTTGGAAGTGGTTGTGACATAAAATGCAGGTTCATTTTAAAGTATTATTGAATTCATAGTGGCTACTAATGCAAACATAATAAAAACTAACATTTATTAAATGCTTACGAGGTGTGAATTATACTAAGTGCCTTTCTCAGGTTGAATTTTCATACTCAAAGAAGAGGATTTCTGTGCAGGGGGCTTATGTAGAATTTCTTCCAGGGAATTAGAAAAAGCAGACAGAGGAGAAAAAAACCAAGCAAGGGTGTAATTTCAAGTGAAGCCTCAGCCTCAGGCTGACTGCAGGGGACACTGGGGGGTGTAAATTACATCATGGAGTTTGTCCTCCCTCACTGCCGCAGAACTGGGCTTTCACACTCCTTCCCCAGTCAGTCTCTGGCTAAGGGCCACCCCAGCGGAGTGACAGTGGCAATCTCAATTTATGTTGGGGGACATAACTCCCAGATACTTCTGGCTTTTTATGCCTTGTCACAGAACAGTTTCAGAAGCCTTCAAACAGTTCTCTGGGAAAAATTATAGGCAATTAGCAAAAGACAAGAACAAAGAAACCCAAACAATTCTTAACACATGAGCCAGGGGACAGGTGCATAGAAACCATGGAAGTCCTCCCAGGTGGTCTAGGGGAGTGTTGACAGTATCTGCTACAATTTCTTAGCTAATTCTATCTTTACAATAGCTGTAGGAGGTCCATGTTATCTCCATTTTATAGAAGAGAAAACAGGCACAGAGAGGGTAGCAAACTTGCTTATGGTCACACAGCTGTAGACCCAAGATTCAAAGCAAGAAGCCCGTGCTTTTACCACCATACTGCATATTTTTCACTGCTTCCCAAAATACAATAGGTATCATATGTGTAATCAAGAAAATTCTGGGAAGGAGTAGACAGATATTGGAGGGCTTGTGTGGTGGTCTAACATTTGATGACATCACAGTCTCTTGACAGTGTTGTGCTCTGATTTCAAAGCAATTTCAGGGACAATTTGGATTTCAATTATTTTCTTTCTTAGCAATCATTCTGACTTAAGCAACTTTAATCAAAACCAAAAGATCCAACTGTAGTCTGTTAATAGCTAAGAAAACAATGACCAAAGGTAAAAGATTTTTAAAGAACTACAAGGCACTTAATGTTGGCAGAAGAATTGAGAGATGGCTGTTTGGGTGGGAAACAATGTAATTTGGATTTCTAATTCCGCAAAATGACTTAATTGGCAACATATGCCTTCCAATCACCATATGGAGAGGGCAGGTGATGTGTAGGTGGGTACGTATGGGAATGGTGCAAGATGGCAGATTCCTAAGTATGGCAAAGGGTAAAGAGGAAGGGTTTCTCCTGTTCAATGTTAAGTTCTTGTCATTAATTCTTTTATCCCTTCTGTAGTCCTGTGTTCATGAAGATAGTGACACAAAGCTCTCATCATAGGTTGCTTTGACAATTCCATGGGCTGGTGAAGCTCTCTACAACTGTACCATGTCCAGTACAGTACTTGGCACTTGGGGGGTCTTGGCCTGAACCCACAGTGGTTCTCCATCAGGGACAGTACCCTTCCCTTCCCCCAAGGTGTTTAGAAGTATGGGGGGAATTTTTTGTTGTCACAATGGATAGGCTGTCACAAAGTGGTCTACAAGTACGGGGGCTACTGGAATTTAGTTCCCAGGGGGCCAGCGATGCTACGTATTCTATAAGGCACAGGACAGTCCCACTTGAGGAAGAAGTCTCACTCTAAGTGCTAACACTGAGAAAGAGAATCATCAACTATGAGATAAAATAGCTCCAGAAAGGACTTATGCTCATTTAAAGTACCTCTGGAAAATCACATGTGAAGTTATAAAGAGGCAGAGCCCTCAGCAGTTAAGGCTGCTCAGATGGAGTTGCCATGTGTTTGGTAGGGAGCTCACTGTTGCTGGCAGTATTAAAGAAGACACAAGAATTCCAGATGAAGTTTGGGAAGAAAGGAATTAAAACGGAGCTCTTGCCGGAACCTGACCATGCTGGCATTCTGTGCTTGGACTTCCAGCCTCCAGAACTGTGAGAAAATAACTTCTGTTGTTTTAGCCCCTCAGTCTACGGTATTCTGTTACAGCAGCCTGAGTTGACCAAATACATCTCTGAACAAGTAAACTGCCATGTTATTTGAGGGCCACGTGGCAGAAAAGAAAGTCTTTAGGAGCCAAGAATCTCAGTTGTACAACTGGGAGGATCCAAACTCTGCCAACAACCAGTGAGTTTAGAAGAGAACCTCGAGCTCCAGATTTTGAAAATGCAGGCTTTTGAGATCCCCATGAGACTCAGCTCAGGGTTGTTCAGGCTCCTGACCCATGGAAACTGCCAGATAACAAGAGGGTTGTTTTAAGCCACTAAATTTGTGGTAATTCATTACAGAGCATAGAAAACAAATTCGTAGCACCTGCTGGAGGTCTGCCTTTGGGCACAAGACAAGATTTTGAAGAGGAGGTAATCAGTTTTTCCTCACTTTCTTTCTTAGTGCCACTCAACTGAATTTTTGTACTTATACGATTCACATTATATTATCTCGGGCAAAGCAAGGAGACTCTCTGCATGGGCTTCGTCATTAAAAGTCCAGCTAAGTTGCTTGTTCCATGTGTGATGGCATTTGTGAGGTGAAGCACTTTCTGTTTTCCTATGAAGGTAGCCCAGGATGAGTTTAATTAGGAATTGCAAAGCAGAGAGGATGAGAAACTCTTACCAGCCATGGCTTAAAGTAAAGGAGCAGTGCCATAGGAAACCAGCGATTCCTTTCTGGATAATATGTCAGGTTCTTCTGTTTCTGACAGTTGCTCTTTATTTGTTTTCAAGAACATTCTATCAGTTGGCCTGCAGCTGGAAGTGTGTTTGGTCACCAGGAGGTCATCTGCTCTGCTTTCCTCCTGGGGAGTCGAAAAAGCTGGGAACTTACCCTGTTACTTCAAGTTTCCAGACTTTTGGGACTCAACGTTAGCTTGAAAGAAAGTTATGTTTTGCTAGAAAAAAATCTATCTGACTCTCCCTCCTAGAGAAAGAAAATGCTTTCACCAACTGGGGCCCCGGTGGGTGTGAATTATGCAGTTTCAAGGAAACTTGACCTGGTGTGTTCCATATTGTGCTGCACTTGATTAAGGATTGTTTCACCCCGCGGAAGGAGTCTCTTTTCCTCATGACTCAGGTCCACTTCATAATCCTTCTCTGAAAGCCTCTTCCTTTTCATTATGTGGTCATAATTATTTCTCTGTCGAGTGCATAACCTAACACCTCTCCATACACAGTGCCAAGGTTTGAAACCATCATAAGCTGAATACTCACCTTCAAAGTCATTATTTCAATCATTAGAACACAGTTTATTCCTCAAGAGGACATTAACATTTGAAAATGTGTCAACCAGAGTAAGAAATTCATCATGATCACGGACCACCTGCCAACTGATTAAAATACAATGTTCTGATTTTCCTGGATTATTTTTTTTAGATGAATCTAACATCTGACATGAGTTTACATTTTTAGGTTGCTTTAGTTCAGATTCTGGTAAATTGCTTGTGAAGGCCAGAGAAGTTTGATTTTCAAATAAGTAGCTAAAAAAGAGATGCAGGCAGAAAAGGGCAAAGTGATCCCCTGACAGCATCAGAGCTGATAGAAGAGACTGGCCCCCAGTCTATGAAGTTTTTTCCATCCTTGCCGGATGCGAAGCTGACTTTGGTTTCTGCATTTGGCACTTATAATTCTGAGCAAAAATGAGTCTGGTTGCTGGTCGAATTTCTTAGACGTCTTCAATAAGATCATCTCTGCAGCTCAATTGGTAAGAAGTCAAAGACAAATATTCTACTTCTATCTAGCTAAAAGCCACATCTCATCACTAATACCTTTGAAATCATTAGTTGAAAACATGTAGTAAGAAAAAATGTGTGGGTTGGAATGTGAAATACAAATTCCTGGAAGGTGGAATATAGGGGTTAGTATTATGTCAACCCAGGAGGTTTCTGGATGTCTTTTTGTCAAGGTAACATTACTTCTTTCTAAAGCTCAAGAGAGGGAACCAGCAAAGTAAGATGGTGCAGGTGGACTGACCGTAACCATTCACTTTTCACTTTCGGAATGTGTTTGAAATAGGTAATATTTTTGGTTAGGTATTCCGCAGCTCCTTGCCATTGGGCCCAATTTCTTCCAGTTACCTAGTGCTGCCTAAAAAACCACCCAGATCTTAGAGAGTTGAGACATTAACATTTCACTTTGCTTATGAATATACAATTAGGGTGGGGCTTAGTAGGGACAGTTGGGAAGTCAGATGGGGTAGCTTGAAGGCTGGGATTGGGATCCTCTGAAGGCTCATTCAGTCACATATCTGGAGATTAATCCTGGGAAGACTAAAACAGCTGGAGCTGGAGCAATTGGGGTTCTTTGGGCATCTTTTTATTTTTGTGTGGCTTCTCTGGTATCTCCAGTATGGCAAGCTTCAGGGTAGCCAGACTTCTTACATGGCAGGTCAAGGCTACCAATGTGTATGTTCCAAGAAAGAACTAAGCGTATAGTGGAAAATACTGTATTGTACACTTAAAATATTTAAGAGAGTAAGTGTTCCCACCACAATAAAATAAAATAAAATAAATAAAACAAAACTAAGCAACATAAAATAATATAAAATAGAGAGCGCAAGGCAGAAGCTATTACCATTTAATACCCAGTCTTGGAAGTTATGCTGTATACTTCCCCTGCTTTCCGTTTGTTAAGTTGGCCCATCAAAGGGCAATGGAATTTGATTCCACTTTTGATGGTGTCAAAGAATTTGCAGACGTGTTTTAAAAGCACTACAAATCAAAATGTTTTTGAACACTTATACAAAGCATTTATGCAGGCACCGTTGGGGATAAAGAGATATCAGCTGTCGATCCCACTCTCATCTAGGAGCTTGCAGTCTAGATATAAGATCGTACAAAGCCAAATGACCATAGAAGAGTGAAATAACAATGAAATATATATAGGAACATTATCTCTAAAAGTGTTCAATTATTGAACAAAACCAGAGATAGAACTAGGAAATCTGAGGATCTTGAAATGACTCCTCACCTGCTAAGGAGATCTGGGAAGGCAGCTTTGAACAAAAATTTGGAAGCTGCAAATAGCAGTACATTTACAAAACATTTTCACATGGCATGTAGTCCCATGATAAATGCATTTAATTTATATGCCAGTTTTAAACTTAACTCCCTCATAGAATGAAGCCCGTGGCCCAGGGTATGAGAGGTAGCTCCAAGACACCTGATAGGAAATGTGGGCTTGGGAAGACCGGAAGTAGGTGGACGTGTTCTTCTTTATTGCTTTTAAAAACAATGTGACCATGGGTCTGACCAAGCCAGACATAGATTCAAAACCAGCAAATATTTAGCAAAGTGTCTTTCTCTGTGCTAGATATTTTACATACATTATATCATTTAACCTTTAGAACAACAAACTGATGTGCTAACGTAATACTTTTTCAGAGACTTAATATTAAAGAAGAATTGAATAAATACTGAGGTGAGCAGGAAAGCTTTAGGAAATCTAGTTCTCACTTGCCACAGAGCAGAGGTTCTCAATTCTCTATTGAGGTGTTTTTGCATCCTCCCAGGGGGCAGTTGGCAATGTCTGGAGACATTTTTGGTTGTCATAACTGTGGGGGTGGAGGGAGTAAAGGAGAAGTTTCTATGGGCGTCTGGTGAGTAGAGGCCTTGGATGCTGCTAAACATTCTACAGTGCACTGGCCAGTACCATAAAATAAAGAATTATCTGGTCTTACCTGTCAATAAGATGAGAAAACCTGCGCTTGAAATTTGATAGCATCTGGAAACTAGAATATTACAAATGCTCATGAAGATTCCTATATCTACATATAGACTTTGCTTTTATTTCTTTGGATGTAGCTCATTCTTTTTCAAATTTTAGTGTGCAGAGAATTACTGTTCAAAGCTGTGTACATAAGACCATGTGTAATATAGCTCAATGAATGTTTTAAGAATTTTCCTGAGGGTAATTTAACTCTATGAGATTTTTTGCCTTATGTGTTGATCTCAGAACCTCACTTGATGTTTACAGCAGCCCCGGATGGTAGCCAGGAGAGAATATAGTATCTCCATTTCATTTATAAAGAAACTGAAACTTAAAGAGAAAAAAATGACTTGCTTAAGATTTTTATAGCTAGTTAATAGCTAAGCCTATGTCTCTAACCCAGATCTGCTTCTTATTCCACTATTTTTTCAGCTCATCTATACATAAGGTATTCAATGATTTAACTGACATTAGTTCAGACATTGTGCTAGGTATTGTATATGTGAAAATTAATAAGGTAATGACACTGTGAGAGTAAGATTATTCCAGAATGGCCATTTAACATTCTTTTACACAACCATGAAATGAGAACAGGGTCCTATAAAAAGGAACATCTAGAAAACAAGAAAATGCTTTTAGAAACCAAAATGTAGAGTAGAAATAAAAACTTTACTAGAAAGGTAAATTTGAGGAAATCTCTCAGAAGTTAGAATGAAAAGAAAAGGAAATAGAAAAGAGTGGAGCAAAAGCAAGCAAAGTAGAGGAACACTCAGAACGTCCAAAATCCAACCGATGGAAATCATAAAAAATGAGATAGGAGAAAACAGAAGAGAGAAATTTATCAAAGGAATAATATGAGGCTTCTCTAGATTTGAAAGACACATGTTGTAAATTGAGAGTGTCCAACCAGTGTCACCCCAGGCTTACTCTCCTGGCCATGGGCTGATTGAGCCCAGAATTGTTTTCCTACCAAAATGACTAGAAAGCAGAACAAATTATATAAAACAACTATGCAGACATTGGACAGTAGAGAGAGCAGGACTGTGATCTCTGAGAGAAGGAAGACACATGAGGTGAGCCCAACAACTGCCCAAGCTGATGTCTAGGTGTAATGTCTGGACTGAAGCACAGAAGGAACCCCAGTAAGAACTGAAATGGCCCTGTGGAATACACAGATCATTCAGCAAAGAGCCCAGCAGGGCATGTATTTGAAGGAGAACTAAATTAACCCTTGAATAATGTCTACTCTAGATATGCTTTAAAATAGTTTAAAAATAAGCCTCAAAAGGATTAAACTAATGTACAAGTAACTTAAGTGCCTTCCAGAATAAAGTTCAGTACTCTTTAAAATGAATAGAACAAAACCCAGCACTCAAAAGTGTAAAATTCCCAATGTTCAGCTCCCTATTAAAACATTACTGCACATATGAAGAAGCAGGAAAATGCTATAATCACCAGGGGAAAAGGTCACACTATGTCATGTCATATTAAAAATTTAGAACACTAGGAATGAAGAAGAAGTCCTAAAATTTCCAGAGAAAAAATAAAAACATAACTGCAAATAGGAATGACTTCAGATTTTTCAAGAGTAACAGCAGCAGCCAGAAGAAATGGAGCTATGTAATTCCAGATTCAGATGGAAAGTGATGTCCAGACTAAAATTTTAAATTCAGTCAAAATACCTAACAAATTGAGAGTAAAACACATTTTTTCCCCGCAGATATGCAAGTCTTTAAAAATATATCTCCCATGCACTACTTCTCAGATGTTCCACAAAAGGGATGGAGCAAATTAAGAAAGAGGAAGATTTGAGATTCAACATGAAAGTAAGGCCAAAGAATTTCCAGAATGATGGTGAAAGGTGATTCCAAGATGGCATCAGGATGGCTCTTTTGGAGAGCAGGTTGTACAGATTGGAGCACATCAGAAAGTTTGGGGAGAGACTTCTTCAGGGTAGTGAAACTGAAAGAAGACCTCATGGCTTTGAATATATTGAAGGAATCAATAACAAGTGGAAAAGAATTAAAGATTGACTTAGTGGTGAGTCCACAGAAAACTATTGAAATAAAAAGGAAACAATGCCTCCAGGAAAGACAAAGGGTACAGGAAAGGAAAAGTAATCAAAATATAGAAGATGATTAATAAGTGAATCTTATTTACATAGTCATAATATAAGAATCAAATATCCATTCACTCAAAATCATAAAACAACTTTTTGACAGAATAGGGAATGGAAATGTGTGTTTATATGGTGTTTGGGTAATTGGCAGGGATTGTGGGTGATGAAAAAGCTAAGTTCTCATCTTAGGTGGTCGGGAGACAGTAGAGAATTTTAAACTTAAAAAATCAAGAAGCAGTAGGCTAGCATATTCAAGTATATTTATATGTAGTACTGTTATTTAGAGATGCAGAGACAAATGGCAAAAGAATCCATGAAAAGATTTGGAAGTGTCTGCTTCTGGGACATGGGAGATGAGAGGACAGTGACCTCTGTTTTCAAACAAACCTCATGGACCTACTTGACTGTTACCACAGATTTTTGATGCTGGGGCAATCACTCTATTTTATGTTCTTATTTTTGATACTCCCTCTGTTTTGTATCTTTTGCCATATACTCTGTGTTTTCTTTAGTGTCACTTCAAGTAGAAGATGGGTGTTATTTTTGTGGTTTGTGTTTACATCTCATGAGTTGGTATGTGGGCAGCTAAGAGGCTACACCTTTGTCCTCCAAGGGCTACGTGTCTTCAAAGACCCTGTGCTTTCCTTTCACCAGGGTTTCTTAGCCTCAGCATGACTGACATTTAGGACCAGGTAAGTCTTTTCGTGGGGCTGTCTTGTGAAATTCAGGATGGTTAGCATGTCCCTAGCCTCTACCCACTAGATGCCAATAGCACCCTCCACCCAGTCTTGACAACCAAAAATGTCTGTGGACATTGCCAAATGTTCCTTGGAGGGCAAAACTGTCTCAGTTGAGAAGTTGGGTGCCTAAAAATCCACGTACCTGCAATTGAGAAACACCATCAGTGACTGTGTCCGTTCTTGTCATGTGCTTTTGTGCGTTTTAGAAAACTGTAGCACTTAAGAGAGTGATCTTTCTAGTCCAGTAGGAGACAGTAAGTCATTTGTCATAGAAAGTAGTTTTTGATGTCATTGGTTTACAGAAATGCTTCTTCGTTTGGAACGCCCTTCTAAGAGTCAGTCTCAGAATCAGGAAGGACTTCTAAAATTAAACAAAGGGAAAAGATGGTAAATTGCAAAGTGTTCAATTCTGTGTGATACAGTAGTCTAGGTGAAATGAAAGTGGGGAGGATCTCTGCTGTAATTGTCCCCAAATGCTACTTGCATGTGTACAAAGTTCTGCTCTGAGAGCGGTCGATATTCCCTTTCTATACGGAAAGAAGGTTAGCAAGGCCTGAGTGAGCAGCGCCTGGAGAGGAACTTGGCACAGCCCCTGCTGACTTCATCCCTCCTGCCAGTCTGAGCTGATTTGTAAGGCTGGGTTTGGTGCCAGGGACAGGGTGGGAAAGGGGAAGTAAATTCAAACAAAAGAATGCCCCTGAAGTGTCTGAAAAGCGGCTTTTAGCACCATTCTTTTGGTGCTCTCAACCAGACTGAAGGTGCAAAAATTAAAAAAGCAGCCACAACCACTTTGGAGAAGGGGATAGTGTATCCAACACAGTGATATTATCACATCTATTTGTTGGACAAAGGATTTCATTGTATCACAAAATAAAACATGTTTCTCCTTCCAGTTCCTGCTTTGTGACCAGTCTTCAAAAATGAGCTTACAAAGGAACAGCCTGGAAACTTGGCAAGGGTTGTTTGTAGACAAACGCCTTCCAAAACATCTGATTGAAAGGGTTTTCAGATTGTTTTCCTGGCCTGCTGTGCAATTTGCAAACAATCTCTTTTTTTGGTCAGTTGTGGGTGGAAGGGATTGACAAACGTATTTGAAATTCATTTCTAACATTTATCAATAAACCTCTTCCAAGTTTGTTCATTTCTGGAGTGACTAACAACTGAATGCTCTTGCTATTAATTACAGAGCTCACATCTGGACCCCTAAATATCTTAGAGGGTCTAGTTCCAGGGTTATCACCTGATACTCTTCCCTCTCTTCCATTTGGGATGCTTCATGGACACACCTTCTAATGTCCTGGGAGAATTCTAATGCTTAAATCTTTAACTGCAGAGTTTCATTAGATTCTAAGATTTCCTCAGGAAGAAAACACTACATGATCTGAAGATAGAATTAATTCTCAGAAAAAAATCTAGTCAAGAAATTCTCCCCAGTCAAGAAATCAAATGCCAGTTTCTCGAGAAGTGTAAAACTGCATCGCTTATTGCAAACGGTTACATATTGTAAGATTCTATTTACATAACATTCTCAAAATGACAGAATTATAGAGATGAGGACAGATTAGTGGTTGCTATGGATTAGGTAAGGGAGGAAGGGTGTGACTATAAAGCATAGGAAATTCTTTTGTGGTGACAGAACAGTTTTATATCTTGATAGTGGTGGTGGTTACACAAGTCTACCCATGGGATAAAATGTCCCAGGATTATCTATAAGTACATACCAAAAAAGAGAGCCCATGCAAAAACTGATGAAATCTAAGGAAGGTCTGTTGTCTGGTTAATTGCATGGTGCCAATGTTGATTTCCTGGTTTCGATCACGTGCTATAGACATATAGGATGAAAGGAGAAGCTGGGTGATGGGTACACAGAAACTTCATGTACTGTTTTTATAACTTCTTGTGAGTCTATAATTATTTAAAATAAAAAGTTAAAAAGATTAAAAAAACCCCTCAAACTATATGGCTTTATTGCATCTAGCATGGCAGAGGTGAGATGACCTAGAAATGAGATAAGTCAGTGATTAAGAAATGAATGAAATGCATTACTGATTAAGAAATGAATGAGATGAATTGCTGATTAAGAAATAAATGAGATGAATTGCTGAATAAATAAAGGTTCTTTTGTATTATATTAAGGGAAGTTTAAAAGAATAATGACAACAGATGACATTTTGAACATTTATGTGTGAGGCATTGTGCTAAGCATTTTAACCATTACAGTTAATTCCCATAAGAACTGTATAAAAAAAAAAAGTTTCTTTAAAAAGTAAATTGACATATTTGGTAAAAGTATAAAGAAAAGCAAAAAAATTATTAATGTCAAAAAATCAGGATAATAGTTAATACTGGACAGTAAGAAAAGCATTGCTGTCACAGGGACAGTTAGAGGGTTGTGGAGGCACAACAGCGGGTATAGACGGGTACTTGTTATATTACTTGTTTTAAAGTTGAACATATTCTTTATATAAATACTTGCATGTGTGTTATTTATATATGGTAAATCAAAGAGGGGGGGGAATACATAAATATGAAAACCAAACCAAACCAAACAAAACTAAGGGCAATTGGTGGTGTGACAGGAGTTGTTTCACTGATGAGGGCAGACCACTCAGAGACAGTCACTCCCAAAAGGGGACACTTGCTCTAGATCTTTGGGTCACTGTGATTGCTGGCCAGAAACCACACTGGACCCTCACAAAGAGGCCCCCAGCATAAAGTATTGATCTGTTTTCCAAATGAGTAGTGTTTTGGGAGAAATAAAAATGATTTTCTGTGTAAATTCTGACAGCAGACAAGTGATTCATTAATTCCTCATCAGCTCCTGGCCCTACATGGAAATACAGTCAAATCTCTGTGATCTGTGCTCATGAAGGGAGCTGAGCATTCACACTTTCCTGCTGTAGCACCTTTGGGATGTGTGTGGAGAGAAGAGGGAGCCTAAAACATGAATCCCCAAAGCTAAGAACTGGAAAGGAACATTGAGCACTGTGCCAGCCTCTGTGCTTTATGGATGGCAAAAACAAGGCGTAGAGAAGCCAGGAACTGTTCCAGGCTGCACAGCTGCTAAGCGGACCTGAGTGGACTGGATCCCAGGGCTCCAGACTTGGGATCCTCTACTGCTCACAGTACTTACTGAGATTCTCCGTGAGAAGTTAAGGGCACTCACAGAGGTACACACAAAGCAGTCAATGCAAACACACACAGGGCAATGGGAAAATAAGCCAGGAAAACAAGACAAAGTTTGGAGTAAGATTTTTGTTTACAGAGTGTGTTTTAAGGTCTAAGGACAGGACCTAGTGGCTGGGAATAAAACAGGGACGTCTAGAGATACTTGATCTTAACTTCTTTTTTAATTATAGAGGTAATATGTGAATACTTGTTCCCTATAAAAATTCAAACGGTACAGATAGATATAGGGCAAGAAGTCAAAGCACCTGTTCACTGCATTTACTGATGCTGTTCCTCTCTGTAGAGACCACTGCTAACTGTTTGGTTTGTATCATTCAGACCTTTTCCTGTACATTTATATATAGATATAAAACATACATATATGTAGTTTAGAAAGTAAATGGAGCCAGCTCTCCATTTGTATTATTCTGTGGTCTGTTTTTTTATTTAACAAAGTGTCTTAGAAATCTTTTTTCCTGGGTACATGCAGCTCTACCCCTATTGTCTTAGTGACTGCATTGTAGCACAATGGCATAACCATTCTAGTGATGGACATTAGCCTGAATCCAAATGAACAAGGTTCAATGAATATGCCAGTACATGTGGTTTGGCTTGGGCCATCTGTATGAGCATCTCGTAGGATCTAGTCTTAGAAGTGGAAGAGCCCAGTGTCTGCAGGTTTGACTAGATACTTTCAAGGTGGCCACCAAAAAGTCTGTATAGTAGTCCTCCTTTATCTGCAGCTGTGCTTTCTGCAATTACCTGTGGTCATCTGTAGCTTGAAAATACTGTATCCATGCTATATACGCTACTTGCCCATTAGTCACTGAGTAGCATCTCAGTTATGAGATAGACTACTGAGGTGTCACAGTACTGTGTTCAAATAACTCTTATATTACTTAATAATGGTCCTAAAGTGCAAGAGGAGTGACACTGGCAATTAGGATATGCCTGAGAGAAGCCATAAAGTGCTTCTTTTAAGTGAAAAGGTGAAAGTTCTAAACTTAAGGAAAGAAAATGCCAAGGTTGCTAAGGTCTATGGTAAGAATGAGTCTTCTACCTGTGGAATTGTGAAGAAGGAAAAAGAAATTCATACTAGTTTACTCAAAGAGAGAGAGAGAGAGAGACAGACAGACAGACAGACCACATTCACATAACTTTTATTATAGTATGTTGTTATAATTTTTCTATTTTATTATTACCGTTAATCTTTTACTGTGCCTAATTTACAAATTAAACTTTGTCATAGATATGTATGTAAGGAAAAACCATAGTATATACAGGGTTCGGTACTATCTGTAGTTGCAGACATCCACTGGGGGGCTTGGAATGTGACCCTCACGGATGAGGGGGGCACTACTTACAGAATTGCATTCTCACAAAGATGTATATTTATCCATTTTGCTATATTTCTATCTTTTCATAAATAAATATGATCAATCTTTAAAAATTTTGCCGGTCTGAGAGAGAAAAAAAATAATGTCATTATATTGTTTTAATATTAATTTCTGTGATTCATAGTGAAGTTGAATATGCTTTCTCACATTACTTGCCATTTATGTTTCTTCTGTTAATTACCTAATAATATCTAGTTTTTTAAAAAAACTGTTCTTATCAATTTCTAGGTAAATGGATAGTAACTTTATCATGGTGCAAATATTGCTTCTTTATTTTTCACTTTTTTTTAAAGTTTGTTTATGGTGGCATTTGCTTTAGAGATGTTTTAAATTTGCGAGTTGTCAAATCAGTAACCTTCCCTTTCATGATTTATGCATTTTGTATTTTATTTAAGAGAAATACAAAATTCTAAAAGATTATTATAAAGATTATTTTAAACCTTCTTCTGATAACTATTTAATATTTAGATCTTTAACCAGAATTAATTCTTGCATATAGTGTGAGGTAAGAATTTAATTTTATACCTTTTCTTAAAATGAATAGTCATTTGTCCCAACATCATTCATTGTCTAGTTCATCCTTTCTTTGTTGTATACTAAATTTGCATTTGGTTTCTGAAACTGTCTAGTCTATTTCATTGTTTGTTATCATGCCAATATCACCCTGTAAAATACTGTCATTTTTTACCTTGGCTATTTTTTTGTGCACTTGATCTCTAAGTGAACTTCAGATTCAGCTTTTCAAGTTCCATAAAAAATCATGTTGCTATGCTGACTGGCATTTCTCTGAATTTATAAATTAATTATGGGAGAATTGATATTTTACAAAGTATAGTCTTCCCATGCATTTGGGAAAATTTTTTAGTACTTCTCTTGTGATTGACTACATTACTTAAACTTCCTAATGGTTCTTTATGTTTTTTGATTTTCTTTGCTTTTAAAAATAATCATGTCATCTGACAATACTGGCAGTTTTGTCTCTTTTTCCCAAATACTTATGAAATGTTATTCATATTTCTTATCTAATTGTATTGTCTAGGACCTTCAGAATAATGCCATGTAGCATCTTTCTCTAGTTTGAATTTTAATCAAAAGCCTCTACTATTTCACCCTAAAGTATACTATTCGCTGGAACTCTTTTTTATGAAGTTAAGGACATTTTATTTACTAAGTTAACATAGTGATTTGTAAGAGTAAATGTCCTAAATTTGAACTTTAGTTGTATTACCAGAGTAAATCCTACTTGGCAATTTTAAGAAATGGTTTATTAGTAAATAGAGACCTAACTTTAAAATAATAATAATAATAATAGCAACAGGAAACTAGAATTTCAAAAATGTTTTGGACAGAGGAAGAGGCAAAGGGAAAGAGTTAAGTGAAAACATGGTAAGCGTCTTGCCTTGCTTCAAAAGGAGCTTATACATACAATTTTTTTCAACCTTTAATTAAAGATTTTTAAACATGTATTCAGTGTAAATTTAATCTGGAGAAAAGTGGAAATAGAACATGTAATATCCAAATAACTGGAGCAAAAAAGAAAACAAAGAAAACTTCTTTAATCAGCAAAAAATAAAAGATGGGGAAGAAAAAACCCCCACAAAGATAGCACATAAAAAAGAAAAAGACAGTAGGAGTGGGAACAGTTATCATATCAGTTATCAGAACAAAGGTATTTAGATTAAAATAATTTATAAAATGGTAGGGACACTAGATTAAGTTAAAGAATAAAATATATATTTGATGTTTACAAGAGACACAAAATGACACAGAAAGATTGAAATAAAGGGATAAAGTTATACCATATAACTTATAACCAAAAAAAGGTTGGGGGGGGTCAATATTAATTTCTAGAAAAATAGACTCCAACATGAAAACCATCAGAAGGTCAAAGGAAGATATAACATGTTGAAAGATATAGTCTGCTGAGAAGAAAAAAGCAGTGTGAACTATGGTGAGGATGTTTCGTGTTAACCTAGTAATATATTCACCCACACTCCTAGGTTTCCCAGCCCTTTGCAGTTAGATGTAGCTGTGAACTAGTTCTGACCAGTGAGCTCTAAGCAGAAGTGACCTGTGCCACTTCCAAGCCAAGCATTTAAGAACTGGTGTGTGACTTCCACCTCTCTCTTAAAAACCATTTAAAGCTAATGCCATGTTATTTATTTAGCATTAACTATATATACATTTATGGTTTCTTTTTACCCACTACCATTTTTCTTAAGCGATCTGTTCTCTTTCTTAGATTCATTTTCCATTTTAGTATTGTGTATACTCATGTAATTTGTTCAGAAAAATTTTCTGAGTTTTAAAACATCTGAGTGCTCTTGTGTTTGAAAATGTCTTCCTTTTGCCCTGACACTTAAATGATAGTTGAGCCTGGAATCTTTGGTTCATTATGCTGTTTCATAGGGACACGGAGACACTGCTCCATTGGGCTCTGGGTCCTAGTTACAGAGGAGAAGCCCTGTGCCTGGGAAGCTCTTGGTTTTTGAATGTAGCTGGGTGTTTTTATTTTTTTTTCCCTCTCTACTAATTGTTAACTGTTTTAATATCTGGAGTTCAGAGATTCTTCCGGACATGCTGAAACTATATTTTTGTTTTCCTTTTTCCTCTCCTCCTCCTTCCCTCCTTTCTTTCTTTCTCCTTCTTTTCCTTTATTCTGTTAGCTATTGATTTCTATTGAATATTTGACAATACGACCATTCATAGTTTTAGATAAATGAGTGTAAATGAACCGATAGTTCAAATTCCTAGTGCAAGTGGAAATTCCTGTTTTCTTTAGTTCTGGAGTGAAGAGCAGTGATAGATCCTCTTGAGCTAGACTTTCCTTTAGGGTGAACAGTAGTTTGTCTTCATATGAAGGTTTGTTTCTTCTTTTGAGGTAACTCGAAATTATTTAGGAAATTACTTTGTCCCAGTTCCAGTATCTACTCTGAGAGTCTCCTGTATCAAAATCTCTACATTGCAGAGCAAAAGCTGACATCGGGCACTCTCTCAGGGCACGGATGAGGTTCTTTCTTTTAAAATCAGTGACCAGACCAATCACCTATTCCTGCTTTTATCCCTATTGCTTCTGATCATAGAGTTGTTTTAGAGCTCTTTATTGATGGGCCTCTCATTTGTCTTTATGGAACTGCAGATTCTTCAGATTCTCAAAGTTCTGATGTGTGAGTGGCAACTCTCTTGGTTTTTAAACTCTTCTAAAATTTATTTTTGTGTGCAAGTTTCCTCTACAATTTCAATGGAATTTAGAGAATGTGACCAGGTAACACTTTTCTCCATTCAGCCATCTTAAACCTTTATTTGATCTTCCTCCCTCAAATAAATCTGAGATCATTTTCCAGGCAAACCATCTCCAGCATATTCCGCTTTGTAATACAGAGTCAGGCAGCTAGAGCTACAAAAGAAAGCAAAGTTATTATCTCCCCGCAATCTCAAAAAATGAAAATGGCCTTATTGGATAGAAAATAGAGAAAAATATAAAGAGAAAATAAAAAATATCTAAAATCTCACCAACATATTCATATTAACAATTTTATATGAAAATTTTTATTTTTTTATATACACATAGAAATGTACTTTCTTTGTAAAATAGAATTTCTGTCGTCAGTATAGCTAATATTTATCATGCACTTATATGCCTCAGGCACTTGGCTGAGATTTTTTTATTATTTTATATAATTAATTTTCTCACCCAATCCTTCCAGCAGCTGTTTATACTTGGATTATTAATCCTTCTTTTACAGTTGAGAAACTGATTCTCACTGAGGACAGATGACTTGCCCACATTCATCTAACACTCTTAAGAACTGCGTTCTACTCCCTACTTTATATACTATTTTATAGCTTGATCTGGAAAACAAATGGATTCCTTTCCATGCCAATCTGCAAACAATGCTGTATTGCAGACTATTTATTCACCGAAGTCTATAGAACACTTACCATGAGGTAGGCATTGTTTTGGGAACTGAAGATAAGACTGTCTCTGACCACATGGAGTTTTCATTCTAGTCTGGGACCTTGGCAATTACAAATAATTACACAAATAACTATTTTATTACAAATGCGAGAGAGATAAGGACCTGTGTATACTCAGCATGGGAGGTGGCCTGGCCTGGAAGGTGTGAGAAGCCCTCACTGAGGAACTGACATAGCGGAGGAAAGTTTTACTGTTGCCTGCTGGGCCTTGCCAGTCTTTATGCCTCTAAGGCTCAGTCTGTGAAATGATGTAAAGTAGACTCCAATCTAAGAAGCCTGTGAGAACTATATTAACCTAACCACATTTTTACTAAGAATCCCTGGGATTAAAATCTCCTTGCTGTGCACAAATCATCTGAATGAATTAAACATGTAATTGAAAGGCTCATTGTGTGCTACTCGAATGCTTTGCTGTACCAGAAATAAAATGAAAGTGAAATCATTTTCTCTTTCAAATAAATATTATATACTGCAGGCTTCACTGGCTCCATTAGCACTGTCCAATTGCACAGAGGCGATTATATTATTTATAACGTACAGATACTAAGAGACTCCTTTAACTTAAGGCAGGCAAGCACTGTAGGCTCCTTACTTGCCCACTCAGTATTTCTTGCTGCTTCTCTCCCTTAAAACCTACAGACTTATGGTTGTTGTTTTGTTTTGTTTTTGTCTTTTATTTTTAGACTTCAGAGCAGGCAGCCATTTTCAAAGGATGTTTCTTTGCTCAATGTTTTGAGCATGTCAAAGCTAGCACCATCACAGACTGGTATGAGAATTCCTTGCTATACTCTGGGTGGGTCATCATTTGTTTCCTTGTATCAACTTAGACTCTCAGGGTGTGTTGTCAGTAAATAAAATGCCTGGCAGATTAGTCACTCACCCTGGAACAAATACTGTAAAACTACAAGGGAACTCCAGTTAAGAAAGAAGTCCTTCCTCCACAATATAATAAAAATGGAGCTATTAGTTACCATTCACTGATGCGTCATGGATTTCACATACATTTCTAATCTGATGAGAAAATTGGGAATTAATGGTGTTAAATAATTTGCTTAATGCCAGTCTGTAAAAAGTGGAGCCAGGTTTTGAATCCTGATCTTTCTGGCATCCAAGCACAAGCTTTTTCCATGTGTGGTGGTTTAAAAAAAATGGCTGTGGATTTCTTTCTCTTTTTACATAGAGAAGTTGGGCCTATGTCCCCTCCCTTTAAATCTGGGTGGGCTTGTGGCTGCTTCAAACAGCAGAGTATGACAGAAGTGATGCTATATGACTTTTGAAGCTGGGTCACAGAAGGCCATGAATGTCTGTCTTGTTTGCTGCAACATTTGCTCTTGGAACCCTGAACCACTGTGTAAGGAGCCTTCTATCCAGATGTCACCATGCTAAGTGAAAGCCCCAAATACATGAAGCAGCCATATGTATAAGCGTCTGTAGTTAATAGTTTCAACTAGGCCCAAACTTTGAGACATCCCAGTCCAGGTGCAAGACATGCAAGTGAAGATGCTCTTGTTGATTCCAGCCCCCATCATTCAATTATCCCAGACGTTTGAATCTTCCTAGCTGAAGCTGAGATGCACATAGACAGATTATCCTCATTGTGTCCAATCCAGGTTTCTGACCACAGAATCCTGAGCATAATAAAATCCTTGTTTTATACCAGTAGATTTGGGGTGATTTGTTGTGCAGAGTATTTTGTAGAACTGGAAGGGATCTTGAGTGTTGACTAAGATCCTTCAACTTAAGCAGAATCTCACCTATTTTTAATTGACAGGTCACGCTTGAGTGGTGACCGAGCTAAAGGTGGCATTTCAAAGGATTTGGGCTCCTAGAATTTTGAGTTTTAATAATGATTAAATTTTACATGCAACCCAAATTTCTAGTTTCTCTGGGAAAATCAGGTCCGGAAACACTGGGTAAGAAAACAGTGCTGTGTTTCTGAATAGAAGCTGCCTTTGCTCTCCAGCATCAGGGCACTCGGCACTCTGGAGTGCATTACTGCTCCTCCTCCCTGCCTGCTTACTGTGGGCACAAGGGTTTTCGGACCCGAAAGACAGATGATCCTCTGGCCTGTTTTTGAATACTAAAAGATGCTTTAGAATTCTTGTTTCTTCCACTTTTATCTTCCCAAATTCACCTACAAATTGCATTATTATAATCTACTTTGCATGTATAGTAATTATAGTGATTACTGGAATATCTTTTAATGCTATAAAATAGTACAGTTTAGGATGAGCATTAAATACCAAATCTTATATTTAAGCATTCATATGTCATGATAAGGAAAGAGGGAAGAGAAGTAGATTAACTGTTCAAATAAGGAAAGAATTTCCATCTTGCTCTCAGTTTTGATAAAGAAAACTATACTTCAATTGTGGACTTAATGCTTACTCTATTCAGGACCTATGAATGGGTTTGTTTTTGGGTAAAACCTTTCTTCACCAGAGCCCTTTCTGAAAAAGAATTTTGATTTTGGCATGGATCCATCCCTTTGTGGTTCCTGAGTTGAAACACAGCCCTTTTGTGCAGCCATGATATCGTTTCATTTAGGAGAGTCATCAGTGAAAAGTAGTGGCTGTTTACTCTGCTGGGGTTAGTAGAATATTAATGTGACTGCTTGCCAAGTGTCTGAAAGGGTAAGAGGAAAAGAAGAAGAAATTTCATATTTACTGAACACTTAAAATTCAGATCAGAGCAGAATAGCCCAAATCTATTTTCGTTGGCAGTATGGCAAAAGGGAATGTCTTAAAATTGTTTTCATTCAGATTTCAGGGTTGAAGAACATAAGAAGTGATTACCAAGGGAAATTGTGGAAACTCTTCCTCGAGAGATGTTTAATAACAAACAAGACTTTCTAGATTGGAGAAAGTCATTCAAACTTTGGAGGGAGGCCAAAGTTGGAGCTAGGGAAGGCCAGTGAAAACTTGATGGCCTTTTAAATTCTTCACTAGAACTTTAAGAGCTGCTGCATACTTTGTTCAGTGACTATAGACCCATCGCAGAAGGCCTTAATCAAATTGACTTGGAATTGGGTGTGTATTGGATGGTCATTACTTACTACAACTCATAGGTGTTTACTTTAGAATTCCATTCTTATGAGATCAATGCAATCTCAACATCTATCCATGTTTTCAGATTGTTGCTTTGGCCCTGATCAGAATGATGTAAATCACAAAGAGGATGGTCCAGTTCATGGACAAAGTAACACACAGCAATGCTATTGTTTTGGATTCTGACTTTTATGTATTGGTTTCAAATTTTAGCAAAATTGTTAAAGTCAGCATGTGGATAGTGCTGAGAGGGGTTCTAGCAGGCTATGGATACTGATTGTACTGCCTTTGGCTACTGGATTAGAAAGGTGAGCTGCTGAGAACAGTCATAAAAATCATGGATGAACACATGACGACACAGACAGAATTTTTCCATGAAACAAGCATATCGTTTTCTAGTTTCTGCCCCTCCCCCCAAAAAAATTGAAAGAGTAATACAACTTTTTTCTGCATTCTATGAAGCATTTTTCCCTTTTACTGGCCATGTGAATCTTCTTCCTTTCTTTCAAAGAAATATTAATCCAGTCCTTTAAACCCGATGACTAAAACCTGTCCCACTGTGGTGGATGCTGTGATGTATTTGCCAAGAGCGTCATTCCTCAGTTTGTGAGGGCGTTATTACCAGAAAACCCCCAGCTGTCAGCCATTCTCTCCCCTCCCCTCGCTCCCACATTGGGTTTGCTTTGGCAGAAAGAAACCTCACCTAAAGTTACCACCTTTCTAGGGGCAACACATATCTTATTCAATGACTGATCAAAGTAGGGGTATGCAAAATTCCATAAGACCACCCTCACTTCCCACACCAACTCACCAACTGCAGAGTTTTGGGGTCTCCAAGATCATCCTAAGTTTCAATAATTCATTAGAAGAACTCACAGAACTCACTGAAAGCTGTATGCTCATGTTCGCAGCTTGTTACAAGGAAAGGATACAGATTAATATCACCCAAGGAAAGAATATCATCCAGGAAAGTTTCACGTTAAGGAGCTTCCAGTTGTTCTCTCTCAGCGGAATGTGGACAGCACTAACTTCCTGAGCAACAACGTAAGAGAAAACACATGGAATATTGCTAACCAGGTAAGCTCACATGAGCCTTAGTGTCCAAAGTCTTTATCTGGGGCTCTATCACATAGCCATGGTTGACCTCAGTTTCCAAATTCTCCAGAGGTCAACTTGATCCCTCATGACACAAAGCACCTACCATAACTCATATTGTTATATTATATGCAGTGGTTCAAGACCCCCTAGCTAAACAGAGACACACCAGGCAGGACAGTCCAAGGGCTTAGAGATGACATCTTAGGAGCTGAGGGTGTATCCAATATATGAGACATTCAATCTAAAACTAGGAAAGCTCCAGGCAAATTGGGATAAATTGGTCACTCTAAGTGATACAGAAAAGTGAGGACCAGGCACAGGGCTTTGCTGTAAGAATAATTGCACTCTAAAGGTTTAATTCCTAACCCATGTAGGTTGGCGAGACCACATTGGAAAAGAATCTTGCCACATAGAATGAAGGCATCTAGGTTGATGCACTCCCAAATCTTGAATCCTCTAAAACTTCTGATACCAGATAAGTGGCCTCTTTCACCATATTAAGGACTAGTACTTCCCTCTTGTCTAAAGATAATAGATAGGGCTCTCTCACACTAAATTACTCCTCTCTAGGACCTTCTCTACGTTGTCTCCTGGGTTTAGGTCACAATATAACCATGGTGGAGACATGCTGGGCCTGATGAAGAAGGAAAGGCACTATACCCTAGAGGAACTTCAGAGTCTAGCCAACATGTGCCAGCAAGAGCTGGGGAAGTATTCATGGGCTGATTCTTAAGAAAGCATGAAATGCAGGGCTGGGTAAGAGTTTGTTGATTTGGGAGTGCTCTCCTGAGGTACAGAATTTTATACACTGGCAAGAAATCTGAGAGATGGTTTTAATATAACAATAGGATGGTTCCTAGAAGTACATTAAGTGAGAGAAATGCAAGATTGTCACAGCACATGAGTTTGGAGGAAAAGATTACAAGGCTCAGAGATGGACACATGTTAGAGTAGATATACCACAGAAGACCAAAAACCAACCAGAAGACTATGTCCTTTGGAAGGGGTCACAGGATATGCCATTTTCCAAAGCAATAGGGAAGTCCTGATGAGAAAGAAATACCTGAACCTTTTAAGGACTGATGAATATTGGTTTCGAGTTGATGTTGATACCTAAGAACACTGAGTGCCATCCTGTCTCCTTTTCATCTCTCATCCCCACTCTTATAGTGATTGTTTATGGAGGCCGAGTAATAAATATAGTTCTGACCCAGGTCCATCTCACTGGGACCCAACTGATAATCATTTCCCAATTTCCTGAATGTATAATTGGAAGAGATGTGCTTGGTGGTTACCACACCCTCTGAATGGATCCTTGGGTAAGAGCAACCATAATGGGGAAGGCTGAAGAAAAATCTCTGTAACTTTCTCCTGGCCACACCCCTGGCCAGATAGTAAATTGAAACATTGCCTTGGTGGAGAGAGGAATGGCAGAAATTAGTGTCACACTTCAACACCTAAAGATGCAGAATGGCCCCTGTCATATTTCTGTTTAATTCACCAGACTGACCCCCACAATATCCAGACAAATCCTGGAGAATGATAGTTGACTATTGCAAACTCAAGCAAATGGTAGCTCTGATTGCTGCTGTGGTATTTTTTGTGGGGCATATTAACACAACCTTGGGTACATGGCATGAGGTCACTGATCTGGCAAATGCATTCTTTTCTATCCTTCTCAGAGAAGAGGAACAGAAACCATTGGTATTCACTTACAATGGACAAGACTATGTATTTAAAATTTTGTCCCAGAAGTATGTTAAGTCTCCCAGTCTTTGTCATAGTATAGTTAAAAGAGACCTGGGATGTTTGATAGAAAGAGTATTGGTTAATGCACGTTCAGTCTGCCTTGTTTAGGCAAAAGTCAGATTATTTTTCTAATAGAGCTATGGGAAGAGGAAACAGCTGTCTCCTGAGAAACTGAAATTTCCTTCATTTGGAGTGTCCTAACACAAACTAGGTGCCTCTTGTTGTGGCCACTGTGGAAAGGACCCATGTTTCTGATGGAGGTAGTTGGAATTGCCAACTTTGATATACTCTGATTTTGAAATAGAGATGAAAAAGAGCAAAGTAAATGAGGTTGGGATGTTAATTTTTGAGTCAGGAGCCAAGAAATAATCAAGTTTTAATCGTCCAATGGCATGGACTTAAAGAGATTTGGAGATAGCATGTGTTTCAGAAAACAGCTCATTTCTTGGATGTCTCTTTTAAGAACATTTCAACCTCTTCAAATTGATTAGAGCTGTTCATAAATTAATATCACTTTGGCTTTATCTCTTATTCCAGTCACTGCAGTGATGATCAGTTCAGCACAGATTTCTACCAGCGTCATGGATACAATCCTTAGGCCCATGCTATGTTACTCACTGTGCATTTTCTTCATTGCTGCAGAATGGAGTTCCTTCAGGAATTGCTTGGAGCTCATGCATGTGCAATCCGAAACTGTGCAAGAGTTTATGCTCCTTGAGAAAACCTTGACCAATGGCCAATAGGAGCGGATAGAGCAATGCTTCTCTTTTCTTCCTTGATGGACAGCATGGGGATCCTATATAGTCCCATGAGATCCAGCACCTGGTCTCATGTATCAGTGGCCAACTCAGAAATGCATCCTTATGTTGCCTTTTTCCTCTTCCCTATTTTTTCCTCTTGCCTCCCACTTGTTCCTCCTGAGATGGCATCCCCAAATAAACAGTTGGCACTCGAGCTTTTGTCTTAGGCTCTGTTGTTGGGGTGAATGCCACCTGTGTTCTGTAACATGATAGTTTCATAGGCGCTCCCAGTCAGATATTACCAGGAACTATATTGTTTGCACACAATCTCCACTGTCTCTCTGTGTGTGTCCTTCTCTGTTCTCACTTGTTTTCTCAGCTACATAAAACAAAGCAAAGCAGGTCAAGTTCCATTTTGAGCATGAAACACACTTGAGGAATAATAGCAGTGAACATTTTTTTTTGATTGGCTTTTATCTGCCAAGCACTGTGCTAAGTGATTTATATACATTATCTAATTTATACCCTAACTTATTCCTATGGGGAAGACACTATTGTTCCTATTTACACACAAGGAAACTGAGGCTGAGAGAATTTTAGCAACTTTCTTTAAGTGGTTTGTTGGTGAATGGTGAAGCCAGGAGGCCATCTGATTCCACTGTTTGATGTCAGAGCAGAGCTCTTAAATGCTAGAACTCCCAAGATGCAAATCAATACTAGGCCCTGTGGGGGTGATTAATGGTGCTTGATTACCGGCATTTAATGTGCAAGCATTAGGATGGGATTGCACACTGAGTCGATTTTTCTTAGGCAGCTGGGAGAGAGTAGCCAAGCTCCCCCAGCGGGAGTGGAAGGTCTAATTCACCAGGCAGATGAGGGGCAGAAGAATGGGGCTACTTGGCCTTCTATCTGGCTTTGTCTGATTGCTGGAAAAGGGTGAGTTCTATGATATTTATTTCTTGTTGTATATAATGTTTATGATTATTTATGATATTTTTAAATAGATGGCTCTGCCGGGTAATTTATGGCTGCTTCTTGAGCTTTTAATCACAAAGATGGCCTTAAAAATAATTTCAGTCTGTCATTAGAGGACAAATAGATGGTGTTTGCCATGTTAGGCTTCAAATAGGAATGGCTGGTAACACCTGGGAAATAAAACAAATAGGATTAGGTAATTTACAAAAGTGCTTCATTTTTCAAAGCCTTCTCACTTTCCTCACTTCTTCATGTTATACTGAAGTATAATGTTTGTCTTAATTAGGAGAAACAGGTCATGACTCTGAAAGCAAACAGATCCATTATTCTTTAAGAAATGTTCTAATCCTCCAGCCTGAAGTCAGGCTGCATAGATAAGGGGCGCATTGGGAGGGGGGGTATTTTTTGTTTTAAGCACTGCTGAGCAAACATTTCCTTGTCCCCACCACAATCAACTTCCAAAGCAACCCACATATGTCTTTCTTAGGAATATACACAGAATCTAGACTCTCGGCCCACCCTGGTACACCTGCTTGGTCCTTTGATGATAGCATTCATATACACCATATCTTCTCCCCAGAACTAGGCTCAACCAAACAATAAAAAGTGGGGTTTCCTTTCAATTGTCTTTTTCAAAAACAGTCATTAATGTATCCTAAAGTTTGTAATATGTTCGTAAAATTTTCTTTGTCACATGACATGGAGTGATTTGCATGAACCAATTTTATTAGTTTCCTGGGACTCTGACTCCAAATGAGAATGAAATAAGACCAGTGACAAGAACTATGACTAATGAGTTATGTGTCCTTGGGCAACTTCTGTAGGCTTTCTGAGCATGTGTTAGCAATGACAAGGGATTCAAAGATGAACCAGGTGCAGAATGTGCCTTCCAGTAGGTCACAGAATAAAATGAAAGGAAGTGTTATCAAATATACCCCAACTAACTAAAATATGAGATAGAAAGAATCAAATTTTATCACAGGTAGAGTGCTATACAAGCTGAAGAATGAGATTATTTCAAACTGAAAGAACCCAGGAGGATTCCAGCTTTGTAGACTCCTATCAATTTAATCTTGAAGGGAGGGTTGTGTTTGAACACTCATGGGTTGGACTGGGAAGGGCATTCCAGAGGGAGAGAAAAGCCTGTGCAAGGGCAGAGTATGCAAATGCCAGCGTGTATGGTCAGCAGTGTGGGCAGTCTGAGAGTAGTGGGGAGTTCAGGGAATTGAAGAAAGATGGCAATGGGATTTTCCCATTGCGTGAAGAATTGTGGAATTGCCCTGTGGATGACTTAATCTTTTGTTAGTTGTCCAAGGTCATATGGCTAGTAATTGCCAGTAGGATGGATTTAGGCCTCCATTTCCTGGTTCTTCATTCAGTAAGTTTTCCCTTCTTAACTTCAGATTACAAGGGGTTTCTAACTTTGCTGTCATCTATGACAGATACCTTGGGATGTTAAGTGCAGTTTGGTCCTGAGGGCTTCATCTTGGAAATCCATCAGCCTGCTTTGTGGTTAACTGTGAATAGGTTTACTCTCCATTTCCTTCCACCCTCCTTCACCCGTTAGGATACCAGTTAAGCCAGGTCTGGGACAGTGAGGCCTCAGTAACAGGCACGTGGCTAGGGTAAGCATGTGGGAGAGAAGGGTGTGTGTGCATGCTTGTCTCTGTAGTAAGGCCAAATATGAATCACCTTTGGACTTTTATTCACTTGGCTTGACATGGGCAAAAAGCCAGGACAAAGAAAAGTTTTGCTTTACCTCAAAGTGTGTTTATTTCTGGGCTTAGCTGGAGCTCAGGAAACAGGGAGTATTTCATTGACTAGGAAAGCCCTTTCTTAAAGTCTGCATGCTGGCTTAACTGAGAGATAGAAGCAAAGAATTCATAGCACTCAAACATTGGAAGGGGCCTTAGAGATCATCTGCCAAAAAACTTCCCATGACAGCACATGGCTTCCTAAAGCAAGCCAATACCCCCTCACAGGGTTAGTCTGATGGTCAACAAATAGTAATTGAGAACTTAGTATTTGCCAGTCAGGGATGTCTGAGGATGAAGCGAGGTGAAGCTAGTCAAGTGCCTAGCACCGTGAGGACACAACAATTAAGAAATGATGGCTTCCACAGTGTGGAGCAGTATTCTAGAGGCCTAGAAACCCAACGTACAAGAATGTCCTGGTGGGGCAAGGGTTAGTTTTCCTGGACTTCAGCTCTGGAGCCCCTCCTCTCTCAAAGCCCATGTTTTTGGCTGACATCATCTTTATTTTACAAACTTAGCATCCAGGAAAATGTCTGTAACTGCACCCAAATGAGGAGTCAGTTTTTAATTTTTCTGTTAAATCCTTCCTATGTTTTGTAATTTATTTGTGATCATTTTAAATGTAGCTAATTACTTCTTTTTCTTTTGTTTTTGTTTGGCTTTGAATTTACTATTTGTATTAATTTCCTATGGTAACTGTAACAAATGACCACAAACAGGTGGCTTAAAACGACAGAAATTTATTCTCTCACAGTTCTGAAGGCTTGAAGTCTGAAATCAAGGTATTGGCAGGGGCCATGCTCCCTCTGAAACCTGTATGGGAATCCTTCCTTGACTAGTCCTAGCCTCTGGCGGCTCCCAGAAGTCCTGAGCCAGTCCTTGACATTCCTTGGCTTGTAGGTGCATCACTCTAATCTCTGCCTTCTTCACCGTGACATGACCGTTTCCCTTGTGTGTCTGTATGTTCACATGGCCTTCTTATAAAAATTCTAGTCATTGGATTCAACACCCATCCTACTCCAGTATGATACAATCTTAACCAGGTAAATCTGCAAAGACCCTATTTCCAAAGAAGGTCACATTCTGAAGTTCTGGCTGGACATAATTTTTGGAGAACACTATTAAACCCAGTACAGTACTCATAAATGGATTTTGGAAGAGAAGGAAGGGTACACAATAGATGATGAATTAACTGTTATCTTCCTTCTGCATTTTTTTCTTCTGAACTCTAGGTGGCCTAATGTGACTGGGATACGTGGCTCCAAAGGGTGGGAAAATTAGTGGCAGGCATGCCTGAGTGTGTAGGGAATGTGGCTAGGATGGTGGCATGGTCCTCCAGGTCAGTCTGTGATACTGACTGGTCAGTTTGGGCCAAACACCACTGGTTCACAATGGTTCCTTTACACCTTCAACTTAACTCCAAAAGGAGTTAAGAAAGGCAGATTCCTAGCTTGGCTCTAACATTTACTACTGATGTAACTTCAACTACATCATACAATCTTTCTGAGCCTCAGTTTCCACATCCGTGAATTAGGGATAGCAATAATGCCTGCCTGTCCTACCTCCACAGGGTGTGGTAAAGATCAAGTGAGAGGAAATATGAAAAGTCCTCACCCACTTGCTGATGATCACATATATATATCTGAAGTCAGGGTGGCCTTTCAAAAACACACATGAGTTCTTTTTACTTTTTTGTTTTAAGCCATCTAATTGCTCCTTTATGTTTAGGATAAAGCCCAGACTTGTTAACACAAGGTCCTGTAAGCTTAAAAGGTCCTGTAGAATCTGCTGCCAACATACCTTTCAGCCCTAGAGTTCTCTAAAAGTCCCACCTCTCCTAAGTACCTTTCCCTAACTATTCTAGCCCACGCTTGAAAGTTCATTTTCTGGACCACTTATTTTAGCACTTGATTGTATTTTGTCTCAAAGTACTCTTTGATTCTTTCTTATACGAAGACCTAATCAGATGAAATCTGCAGAAGCACAATAATAAAAGCAGAAAGCTCTTGTTGAAGTGGGAAAGTCTCACCTCTCGTCGCCTATTTTGGTGTCCTGTCTTTGCTCTTTCTACTGTCCTTCTCCCTACAAGCTCGGCTTTGTGGAACACTACTTAAAAACTACATAGACTTTAGTTTGAACTGCCAGACGTTCTCTCTCTCTCTCTCCCTCTCTCTCTTCCTCTGTCTCTGTCTGTCTGTTTGTCTGTCTGTCTGTCTGTCTCTTTCTCTCCCCCTTCCCACAATGGTATTAAAGTTATAGTAAGGAAGTTTTTTAGAAAACAGCAAACAAAAACTAAAAGAACTAAGTATATATGTGGCGGTAGGGATGGTACATATCTTTCAACAAATATCTGGAAGGAAGAAAACGTGGAGAAATAACTGGCTAATGAAACAGTGAAAAAAGTTTCAGGGTTGGAAGGTGTAGTTGGGCTTTAGCAAAAGGAGACTATTTATTGCCAAAAGAATAATAAGGAGGCATTGTCTTTGGAGACAGCATGCATGCTAAAGGGTGGGAATAAGACCTGGAGCTGAACACAAAAACAAATTGAAGATCCATGGAACTGTTGATCCCACTCCCTCAATTTTTTTTTCTGTGCAACCTAAAACAGCCCTTGTCCTCAAACTGAATCTTTTCTAAAAAAATTGAGCATACTCTTTGGAGGAAGACTAGTATGAGGATTACTGCTCCAGAGTAAGGCTCTCTTCCTTCTGGAATAGAGACACCTACAGATGTTATGGCTGGTTTCCCACCTGTTTGCTTGAAGCAAAATCTGCCAGTTGATAAGCCAAATGCTAATTCACAGAGCTCCTGGTCAGCTGTTCTATTGCTTCCTTTTTAAATATGAAAAGGTGTCTGAGGATTATTAGGATATTTGAGCAAAGCTTGTAACATGAAAGAGAATGGCCAAGAGAAACAAACAAAAATGAGCCCAGAGGAAATGGAAATAATTTATGGGAAAGAGGAACACTTAAAAAAATTAGTTACCCTATATGGACATGAGAAAATATTGCATCCATAAAACAGGGGAGAATTTTATTAAAATGAAATAAAAGGATTGAATAAGAAACATAAAAGATGATTACTAACAAAATAAATTGATATAAGGATTGGAAGACAAAGTGAAGGAAACCTCTAAGAATTTAGAATAAAAAGAATAAAAGAGAGTGAGAGAAAGAAAGAAAGGTAAGGAAGAATTTGAAAGAAAAAATTAGAAAGAAAAGGTAAGAAGTTCAACCCAGGAGCTGCACCCTTTGAATAACAGATTGGCTTTACTAAGAGTTCCTGAATTAGCAGAGGAAACCAGAGGAGAGGACATTATTAAGTAAATAAGAAAATTACTCAGGACTGGAGGGAGATGTAAGTCTTCAGATTAAAAAAGGCCTACTAAGTATTGAATAGAACAGATGTAAAAAGGTCCACACCAAGACAAATAATCATAAAGTTTTGCTTCATTGGAGAGAAATAGAAGATCTTAAAAGTTTTCTGAGAGGAAAAGCAGGCAACTTAGAAAGGAATAAGAATCAGAATCTTAGTTCACTTGGGCTACTACAGCAAAATAGCAGAGACTGTGTAATATTTAAACAATAAACATTTATTTCTCACAGCTCTGGAGATTGGAAGTCCAAGATCAAGGTGGCAGCATGGTTGCATTCTGATGAGACCCTCTTCTTGGCTTATAGCTGGCTGGCTCCTTCTCATTGTATCTTCACATTGTGGAAAGAGACTAACAAGTTCTCTGAGGCCTCTTTAGTAAAGGCACTAATTCCATTTATGAGGGCTCCACCCTCATGATCTAAGCACCTCCCAAAGGCACTATCTCCTAATCCCATCACACTGGGCATTAGGATTTCGACATATCAATTTTGGGGGACACAGATATTCAGACCGTAGCAATCAGTCTGACATTAAACTTCTAATAGCAACACTGGATGCTAGAAGATATAGAGCAATCCTTTCAAAGTTCTGAGTGAATGCCATTTTTTGTTCTAAAATTCTATACCTGGCTAATCTATCAATCAAGTTTGAGACTGGAATAAAGATTAGTTTTTTCAAGGACTCAGAAAGATTATGATCCATGCACTCTGTCTTAGGAAGTTATTAGAGAATGTGTTTCAGGAAAAAAAAATCAAGTGAGTAAACTGAGAAAGAGGAAACCATGGAAGACAAAAGCTTCAGCCTAGAAGAACAACAAACAGAAATCCAAGTCTGGCAGCTGACAAGGACTAGGGAGAAATTAGTCAAGTTGGAGAGGAAAGATATGGGCTGCTGTGAAAGGGTCTTGGCAATTTGGGGGACAGGGGAACTTATAGGGTAAGCCATATATTGAAAACTTTGAAAATTGTGAGACTGTTATAATGTTACAGAAAATAAGAAGAAAGGAGGCTTAGGAAAACAACAGCAGGAACTCTATACAAGAAAGGCATGATCCAAATATAAAGCAAACTCATCTGTGGCATAGTTTTGACCAATTGATGGAATGTGAAGAAGGAGAATCCATTTGAATAGAGGCCAGAAATGTTATGTTACTTTCTGTTTTTCAGGTTTCTGAATTCACTGTATAATTCATGGAGGAGTGAACTATGGTTTCAAAGAAACTGTAAACTTTATTTATCTTGATAATGTAAACATAATAGGTACAGCTGACAGAGGTTGGGGAATAGAAGAGAGGAAGAAGGAAATAGTTGTAAGTAGTTGATGGGACAATAAGTGGAGCTTGAATATGCCACTTGAGGTTGCAAATGTTGAGTAGAAGAACTGAAAATGAGGATTAACTAAAAGGAAGGTAGAAGTGATATAAGTGAATTATATTTGCATGTATCATAACTGAAGTCAGTATATAATGTCTAAAGATAATAAATCAAGAAGTAGAGCTATATATCTATTATATAGAGATTGGAAGTAACCACCAGGAAAAATAAAAATAAAAATGATTAAAAGTGTTTGCCTCTGGGAAACAGGACTGGGTAGGGAAGGAGGGGTTATAGATTCTGAATGTAAGTCATTTCAAATAATATTTGATTTTTTAAACCATATACATTTTAAACTTATTTACCATTAAAAAATAGACGTATATCCAAAGCAAACTAGTGGGTGATCTTTGAAATTCTCTTTGAGGCCTCAGTTTCAATTATAGTTAGCTGAAATTTTAATTCAGCTGAATATAAGTGTAATTAAAAATCTTAACTGACTAATGGCAGACAATTAGCTGGAGCTGTCAGGAGCCAAAAAGAATGATGGGTGCTTCGAAGACTTCACTGTAAGGCTTGGCAGCAAACTGCCAAGGATTCCCACTCTTCAGCTCTTCCTTCATGTTTTCTAATCCCAAGGTGGTAGCAGGATTTATGGCAGGATCCTTGGCTTCAGACTTTATGGCAGACCTCCACTGAAGTCTTGGCTCCACCACTGATATCTAGGAGACTTTGGGCAAGTTATTTAACCTATTTTATCAGCTGCAAAATGGGGATAATACCTACCTTGCAGTGTTATTATAAAGATTGAATGAAATAATGTAAGTAGAGTGCCTGACACTGTAGATACTCAATCAATGGTAGCTATTAGAGAGAAACACATTTTAAATGGTTGAAACATTTGCTATTCTGGAAATATGTAGGGCTTTTCTACTTGGCAGAATTTGAAGCATTGATGTGAAGTCTTCTGTGCTGGCCTTAGCAATCCCCTTGTCAGAAACAGCTAATAGGCAACATCTATGTTACCACTTTCACCCACAGCAGACATAGGTAATTAATTGTATTTTGTCTGCTGGTTTTGATGTGGCTTCAGGATCTTTTTCAGTATAGCTTATGAGATAGTCATTACCAATGAATCAGAATTTATACTTGGAGTAAAGCTATTTTTTATGTTTAACTAGACAGATAACAGATCTATCGTGATGATCATTTGTCTTGATGGCTGGGTGACCATATGGTCACATGCAGGTAAAAAAGTGCATCAATTTTCTATACTGATACACAGTGACCCTCCCCGACCCATTGGTGCCTGAAATGGTAGTTTCTGAAACTTCATTGGTGGGGTTGGTGTAGGAAGGCTTTAATGACTCTATGCCAGTTAGTATTTCTCCCTAAGAGTTCATCATTGTTAGTAGATTAGAAACCTTTGGAGGATGATAAACATTTGATGACTCTAGGGACATCATGGGACTGTTTTAATTACAAGGGGGTAAATCACAGACTCTAATGCACTTGATTTCAATGTCTGCGACCTTCAGACATCAGCCAAATCCTTAGTTCTATTAACTGTCTTAATATCAGTTGGATTTCTCTGCTAGGCTGCTTGCCTCCCAGGCAGTCTTCTCTTCAGGATACTTCCTACTGAAAGGGTGAACCAAGCCCCTCAGTGTCTTTTGTTAAGTTTGTAGAGTACTTTCCCATTCACCCATATACGAGAGCTTTTAAGTTTCTAAATCTTAATATGATTTCACCATAGCATGGGTCTGTAAGAATCCATGTAGGGGAAAGGGGTCAGGGAGGGAGAGCCTGTGGATTGTGGTTTGGTGGGATCCCCTTAAAATAATCCATTCAAAGGTGCTGTGCCTGAGGTTAGAAGATGACATTGCTTTGTCTTCACAATAGGACAGGAGATCACAAACTGTGGGCTTGGGGTGGTTGGCCTTCGCTGATGTTGGTTTAAATATTATTTAACTGCTGCCTCATTTGTGTTTTGTTTGAGAGAAAAACAATCAAAACCCAAAGTCAGCTCCTTGAGCTGGTGACATCAGAACCTGAGAGATTGTCAGAGAAACAAGAGGTAAGGAACTACTGATAGACCAAAATAAAAGCACACACACCTATTCTTGATCCTTATGAACACTCTGAGCTGATTGATACAAAGTCGTGCATTTGCTTGGTGTGCTCTTTTACACCTCTATTTATTCCAAGCTCTCAAATGAATGCACTACAAAAAGGGGACAGTGTGTGAGAAGAAACACACACACACACACACACACACACACACACACACACACTTCTATAGGAGAGGGAGGTTTGCGTGTGGTGGGGAGAATGGGAGTGTGAATTCAAAAGGATGATTAAGAGAATTTGACAAAGAAAACGACTTCTTCCACCCATTTAACACCCACATTAATCCACTTGGATGATCAAATGCAAAAGACAAAGAGAATTACAACCTTTTCTAGGCCAAGAAATAATAATTATTTAGAGGAAAATCTTGGCAAAATGAGGAATTAATGAGAGAGAGAGAGAGAGAGAGAGAGAGAGAGAGAGAGAGAGAGAGAGAGAGGGAGGTGTATTGAGAGAGACTGAAGGAAAAAAAGCCAACAGTTAGACCATGGTGTTTGGGCAGGCTTTGTATATTTCCCCTGCTTTCAGTTTAAAGGGAAAAAATAGAAAGGAAAAAAGTGAAACTCTTTCTTTGACCAAGTAATAGAAAACGGGTGGTTGTGATAATCCCTGGTCTCCCCTCACAGCGGCTCTGTGCCATTTTTCTGGTAGAAGTGGCAGAGGTCAGTGAGGAAAGGGAAAATTCTCAAGACTGCACGCGAGAGCGTTTGTCATTCTATACAAACTGCTCCTATTTAAGCGCTGGGTTTTATTTTTAAAAGCTCTGCTGTCCCTTGATAGGAAGAAGGAATGGAAGTGGGAAGAAGGTAACATGTGAATAAGGTTAGAAGCAGAGAGAAAAAAGAAGGAGAAAAGAGGATAAGTCCAGCTTTCTTCGGAAGCATATTATATTGTGAAGCTCACCTGGCTATGTTCCAAGGGCTCAACTGAAAGTGAATTTCTCTTATTGAATTCCATCCAGAGATATCATAACCTCAAAAGGCTGCTATTACCCAAAGGGCTTCAGATGGAACCATTTGTGCGTGACTTTTGAAATGCAAGGAATTACAATTGTCATTTGACAACATGAGACCTGTCAGGCCAGCTCCTTTCAGGGCAGGGGAATTGTTGACATAATCTGGCCCTGGGTACCCTTCAGAGGGACCAGCTTCTGTTTCTCAGGCTTTTTTGCTCAGCAGGTGCAGCCACACCAAGACTGGTGAGTTTCACAAAAAACTAACAACAACAGCAACAACAACAACAAATAAGCTGAGGCTAATTTAAACATCAGATACTCTGTGATGTCAGAATAAGGAGTCATAGGTCATTGTACAGGTCTTCAAGTTCCTTGGAACTAAGTTTATCTTTCTTAACTGAAAGAGGCAGTGACAATATTACAAAACCCCACAAAACCAGTAGAAACAAAAACATGGGGTAGATGAAAACACAGAAAGAAAGGGCGAAGGCTTTGGGAAAAGGGGAAAAGAAGTTGAAGTTGCCTTTCTGGTTTGTATGGATAATTTTTTTTCCTTTCGAACTGGCATAGCAAAGAGAGTTGTATGATATAATAGATAACAGCGGCTTTCCAAAATCTTTCTTGCTCTGTCCCCTTTTCCTCCTATTTATCCACTCCCTTCTTCCTTTTTAACCACCTCCGTCATTCACTGCAGCCTGTACTCCTTCTTTTTCTCTCTTCCTTTCAGCATTAAGTAGTGGGAGTTTCTTCCCAAAGCTTAGCCATGATAATAAACCTCTTGTGTGGTGACTCCATTTATTCTTAGATACACACAACCTGTTTTGAATGGGGCTATGGAGAGAAACTCAAATAGAATTAACCACTCTTTTCAGAAGTTGTTGAATACAAGCTTTAGTTCTCAAAATCAAGTTTCAGTGACTGGTTTTTTTTGAAAAAAGTGTAAAGGAATTCAGAATAATAAGTGTAACAAGATGGAGGAAATTTTATTTGCCAGTATTCTTGAGAAAAGCACTGTATGCCTTTTGGAGAAGTACTTTGATAAACCACTTTGGTGGGGGATTAAGCCCCCAAAGAATGCCCATGAAACAAAAGATGGTCACTAAACTGCCTTGAAGAAGGGTGGATCCTGTTACTTGGTGAGTCCTTTGTTTTGCTGAATTCCGTGATTAGTAGGCTGTCTGGAGAAGGAAGAGGGAAGAACTGGATGCTAAAGAGAAGAGGAAGTTCAAGTTTTGGGATGTTGAGGGGAGAGAATCTGAGAAAAGGAAAGAGAAAGACAAAAGAAACCCCAAGGCTCTCATAGCTAAGGTGGGTGTAGAGCCTGTTTGTTTAACTTTTTATTACAAATTACAAAAATCTGAAACATATTTAAAAGTAGACAGAATACTATAACAAAACCCCATGTATCCATTACCACTCATGACTAATTGTTTCTTGCAACTATATCTTCAGCGTACTTCTTCCTCTCTCTTTTTATGGGAATTTGCAAGTTGCTTGCTGTGGTGTGTTCTGCCTCTTGTCCAGTCTCTGTAAAATGTACATTGATCACTAATGTTTGTGTGAGTAGATTCATCTTTGATGAGATCAAAGATATGTTCTGCTTCAGAATTCAAGTGAAGTGGAAACAGTCACAGCACATGTGGACCCAAGATCTAGGTCTATTTACTAAATGAAATGGCTCGATGATGTGCAAAGAGCACTTGATTGGGAGTTAGATTCTTTAATGACTCAGTTATGAGTAAGCAAATTTCCCGTCTCTCTGGGTCAATTATTTATTCATACCTGCACTGTCTAAGTCCCATTGTTGTTGTGATCCACAAATTTGGGAAGTGCAGTTGGGAAAAGCACATAAAAATGCTTCTAAAATACAACGTTTTATCCGTGTGAGATATAGTATTAAGGCTATTGACAAATAGATGGGCAAGATTCTCCCATCGGCACCATAGGCCAAAAGGGCCTCATCTTTTTGGTTCTCTTAGTCTTAACCAAGGATTTGCCTTTTAGGATCTGAGGTCTTAACAAAAGAGTTTGTAGCTATATTGTTTGTCTCATCTTTAGACCAGGCTTTCCTAGGTGCCCTGATTTAATCCTTGCTCAGAAGCCATTTTTTAGTTTGAACATCATTTGCCATTTGTAGAGACAGGGATATTTAGTACTTTTGTTGGGACAGTTCTTTTGGCTTATCTCTTTTCTCTTGCATTTTACTATAAGCAGCAAAAAGAAATTACATGGCACCTTCAACATTTTGGTTAAAAAATCTCCTTAGTTAGATCACCCATTTCATGAGTTTTATGTTTTACTTTCCATGTTATTGCAGGTGATAATAGTGTTGCTAAATTTTTTACCACTGCATAATGAGGATCCCTTTTCTTCCACTTCCCCTCCCCCCACAAAAAATAAGGTTCATTTTCCTAACCAGTACCCTCCTCAAAGCCCCAAATTCTTCAAACAGTGTGTCCAAGGAACTTTGAGCACTCACTAACTTTCTCCTCCAAATGCTATAGCTTTGTAGCTTCTGCCCTCTACCTGGTTACAAAGTCACTCCCTTATGTTAGGTTTTTGTTACAGCTGAAATCCATTTCCAGTTACCAAAATATGTATTAGTTATCTAATGTTGAGCAACAAATCTTCAAACTTAGCAGCTTAAAATAACAAATGTTTACTATGTCATAGCTCATGTGGGTCAGGAATCTGGAAGTGGCTTAGCCAGGTGGTTTTGGCTCACAGTCTCTCACAAGGCTACAATCAAGGTGTCAATGGGGATGCAATCCACCTGAGGCTCAGCTGGGGTGAGAGGGTCCTCTTCTAAGCTCACACCTGTGGTTGTTGGCTGGAGGCTTCGGTTCCTTATCATGTGGCTTCTCCATGATGATGACATGGCAGTTAGCATTCCTCAGAGCAAGTCATCCAAGACAATAAGAGAGTGCTTCCACACTGGGAGCACAGAGTCACACTATCACTTCTCCCTTATTCTAGTCAGTAGAAGTGGATCATAAAGATCAATCCTCATTCAGTGGGAAAGGTTACATGAGGGAATGAACACCTAGAGGCTCTGATGATCGGGAGCCATCTTGGAGGCTGGCTATGACACCTAAGTGCAAGCACTGTGCTCTCCTGAAGATAACTACAATGAGTGAGATGCAGTTTCTGTCTTCAAGGAACTCTTAAGTAAATTCGAATTGTGGGGGATATAGAGAAGTAAACTGGAGGTGTTGCATGTGCCATGACAAAGTTATAGTGAGCACAGAGGCAGGGAGACCTAACCTAGACCAGGAACGAAGGCTTCTCTGTGGAGTGCCAAGTCTTGAGTTTACAGATAGATAAGTGAGTGAAATTCATTCCAGAATGAGGGGAGAACATTGGTAGAAGTAGAAGCATTGCCCTCTGAGGAAATCTCAATAATTTGGTATGGCTGTAGACAGAGCATAGACAAGAGGGAGTAAATATTGAAAGGAGAAGAAGAAAGTGGCCAAATTACGAGGGAGTTCATATGCCAAGTTCAGGTGTTGGGATCTTATTATTTATCTAAAGACTATGAGGAAGTGAGGGTAATTTTGAGTACTCATTGAGCACCTCCACTGTGTCAAGTAGAAAATGCTGACGACAGTGACTTTGGTCTTGAAAAGCTTACAATTTGGTCTGTAAAATAAGATGTGCATTTCAAGGTGGTGCTGAATAAGTATTCTGTGAAAAGTACAGGCTAGAAGAAGTATAGGAATTTTCTGAAGGGAGAGATCAATCCCTGGAGGTGTGATCAGTGTGGTTACATGGAGAAGATAGAATCTGAGCCTTGAGATATGATTGGTGGGGGGTGGGGTGTGGGAGGGGTTTGTTGGATACAGATAGAAAGAGATGGGTTGGGGAGAGCCCTACTAGGTGGGAGAGGAAGAGGCATCATGGGGGGCAACAAGTGGTCCAGTGTGGGTGAGAAAGGATTCTGTGTGGGAGAATGACAGTAGAGGAAACGGTAGAGACAAACTGTAGAAGACCCTAAAGGCCATGCCAGGGAGTTTGAACCATGCTCAGCAAACAATGGGGAGCCATTAATGGCTTTTGAGCTAGCAGTGTTCGAGTCTAGACTATAGTGGGTCAATCTCCCTTCCCCCATTTTATCTCACTTCCCCTTTTTCCTTGAACATAGAAAGGTGCTAAAACAGGTAAATAGCCTTTCCTGGCAAAGAGCCCAAGAAGGGAAGGATCTTGAGACCTCAGGACTCAGGGTTCAACGCTGCTGCTCACTGGTGCGTTCTCTGTCGGGAGGACCAGCTCTGAGCCCCAGTCATAGCTCAGGGTCCTGTGTAACAGGTGATGAGTCTCACTGAAGGAAAAATTCTCTCAGGCTTAGTGTTTTCAGGGCTCATTTGATCACCGCTTAGCATTTTGTCTAATTAATGGAGCTCTCAGATGTTTGGCAAGAGAAGTTAATCAGCTATTAATCACCAAAGAGCTTTTTTGGAATTGAAAGAAGGTCCCCGTTATAACTGAAATCATGGTGGTTACTAAACTTGGGTGGAGGGAAGGGTCAGAAGCAGACAGTAGTGGGTCTCCGGTCGGGAAGGTTTGGCAGAGGTGTCTTGAGGTTTGTTCAGCTGCTGTTAAGTGAGAAAAGTGTAACTATTCTTTTCCTGAGTTCAAGGAAAAGTTCAAGGCTGGCTTCAACAAAGAGAAGAGAGCAAAATGGGCTACATGGTATGTTGTGAGGAACCACAAACCGGGCACCTTGGATATTCCAGGCCCAGCATGGTATCCACGTGGCCATGCTGCACCAGCCCATCTCTTAACTTCTTGGGACTTGATGTTCTTCTTTTTAAAATCCGACATTTTACCAGATTTGGGATTTCCAAAAGCTATTCTGTAGACCACATGGCCCAATGGCTGCTTTAGTGAACAAACAGGTCCTGGTGAATGAATTGGAAACACTGTATTGTACATTTGTCTCTTGGGGATTCATGACAGACACCAGTGTATTAAAAGAGTGAAACTGTTTTGGCTAAATGACAAAATGAAAACCTGTTTAATCCAGCACATGCCCAAACACTTTTCATCACAGAACCCTTCATTCATTAAATATCTAGAAACATTAAAAGACCATGTTCTTAACTCTGACATCTGTCTGGTTTTCTGGTTCATCACTATACTGTATTCAAAAATGAGGGTGTGTAATTTGGTGAGAGCTGGATGTGAAGATCACTTGAAAAGTAAATTACATGACTTTTGAAAATCAAATTATGATTTTTTAAAAATGACGACCTCTTCTTGTGAAATCACTATTTAATTCAAGATATCTCTACTGCTCTAACTCTACCATTCCACAAAGAGAACTCACAAATTTGGAGATATTAGCACAATATTAGACTTTAGAGGGTCTTATTCTTTTCTTTTAGCAATAACTTATCTTGGAATTTATTATTTCAATCTAAAGCAATACTGTGGATTTGTGGCTGGAATATGCTTTTTTTTGAGATTGAATGTAAATTACCAGAATGAGGCAGCACTCTGTATAACTGTTAAGTTCTATTAGTCATGTTAAAGACCATTGATCTTGTGAGAAATTAGCTGAAGCTTTACAGAACCATTTGAAGTCAAAGGTTTGCAGAAATATCTAGTGGCTCATCTTCTTTGCTACTTTCATGATGAATTTGAGGAAAGAATTCTCAAGGAGGAGGAAAAGATTAAGGAATTATCTGGTTACTAATTTTGATTCAAGCCAGTTCTGAATCATATATAATTCCAGAAAAAAATACAGTGGAGCTGTATGTCTAGTTCCCTTTTGACATAGAAAAGCCTATTTGATATAGGCATAAAACATACATAAGCATGTACCATTACCAATTCATATTCTTAAGCTAAATTTATGATTGGCTTGGTTATATATACTGAGAAGTAAAACTAGCGGCCATATACTGCAATAAGACTTTCTGTTAACCCAACAGCCCTGCGGCTTTTTATTTCTCTCTCTCATTCTGCCTGGTGAGGTTTTGTTTTTGTTGTTTTTCTAAGTCAACAGAATTCTTTAAGCCCATTGCCTGAGTACTTACTTGTGAGCCCAACATTATTTTAGGCACTGAAACGATAATGTGATAATACTTTTTAAAGCTGTTGGAACTGTAAGGGAAGAAAAACTTCCTTTTCTACCTTTTTAGGTTCTGTGGCTGGCCTAAGAATTAAGCCGACATATAAGATAAACAGGAGAAAAGTATACAGATTTATTTAATGTGTTATTTAATATACATGGGATTCAGAAGGCGTCAGGCCCAAAAAGCTTACCAATGAAAGATCAATTATGGGGATGTGACAAGATAAAGGGGTTTGGTCTAGGGGCAGTAAATTTGGGACAACGACTAAGAAATATATGAGGGGATCTAATGGATTATTTTAGTAGGTTTTTTTGTACAGATCTATTCTGACATCGACTCCCAGTCTCTCATAATAATATTTTTTAGTTCCTGGTACAGAGAAGGCAGCTTTCTCTTAGGATGCTTTATGATCTGCTTTTAGGTAGAAAGAGGAGGTAAGAGAGGCTTTCCTGTATCTGCTGTTTCTCAAGTGCCTCAAAATAATCGATATGCCAAAGTGGCATATTTTAGGGTGACTCATTCTGAACCCCTTCACAATCCCATTATATACCAAAGATTAACCCATTTCACCTAGATTGATTGTCGACTTGAACTCTGTAGAAATCACTGACTGGTCAGTATAGATTCTTGCTGTAGTCATTTTACATTCATGAAATTCTGTATCGTGGTGTCAGATAGAGGTGTTTGGGCCGGATAGTGGCTGGTGTTCCATGTAGCTCTAAGATTCTGTGACTCTGC